>CAMRHE010000013.1:600000-1090000 GCA_947044405.1 Leptodactylus fallax | reverse complement strand
TAAGGTTTGTAAACTGGCAACATTTTGTTTTATGCTTAACACTTGTAGAACTAAAAATGCATATATTTTTGCAACTTCTAGAACATAATCCAAAAAGAGAATTCAAATACTGTTTCTGCGGAATAGATTTCCTGGTGAGATGCATAAATGTCTAATAAGGGTTAATTGGGTCTGGTGGCTTTTCTGGGTTTGCTTAGCTCAGACTGACTAGGGGCACCCATATCACAACTGCATCCCTATTTCATGACTTGGCAAAACCTAGGAATCAACTATATGAAGACAATATAGGCACCCTTTCCCTTTAGTGTCTGGGTTTTTTTTTTTAACAATTCCATAAAAGGTGTACAGATGTCCAAGCCCAGCTACAACTATTGATGGTATGATCCTTAAACATGGCATGAGTGTCCATGGGTCAGTTGTTTGTTGGCGTATGTGTATATACATACATATTTCGTTGGACACAGTCCTGCATGTCCGACTTTGCGGCTTTGCGGTGCAGAGGGTGTAAGCGCTCTCCCATGTATTGCTTTAAAAACCCATTTGTTAATGGGGCTTTAAGCAAAGCGTCGCAAACCTGTCCCTATCCAGTTTTCCGACATTTAGGTCGGATTCGCGGCAGACGGAGTGCTGGCTCAAATGTGAACCCACCCTAATAAAACTGTCTCCACACCAATATTGTGCACGCTTCATTTGAGGGTCTATCAAGGGAAACAAGAATTTTTTACCATAATAATCTGATTAAGATAATGCAGATCTTTGGTCAGCTAATCACTCATCTACATACACAAATGCCTTACCCCTGTTTCTTCAGTGCCTGAAGCATAAAAAACAAAGTGTACTTGCTTTAGTACCCCAGTAAACTGTGCTCCTAAGGCAAATGGATACAAGACACATTGAACACAACTTTAACTTAACTGAAGCATTTTGGGGAAAAACGTGTGTATGTATATACTCTATGTAAATGTTGGCAGTTTCAATAGTAAATCTTTTCTTTTTCTAGGCCTTAGCCGAGGAAAAGTCTATTTATGATAGATGTGGAAGTAGAAATATGTATCTTAATATTGCAGTCAACAGCCTTAAAAAATTAAGAGATCAGCGAAATGTGCAACTTGGTAAGAGAATTATGAGAATATATTAACCCATCTATACCAGGGATTTCAATTGTCAGACAGTGTATCTGATATTAAGAGGCCGGATCCTCTTAATTCAGGTGATGTCTCGTGATAGTTGAGGACTTAAAGCACCACACCAGAATTTTTTTTTTTTTTTTCTCTTTCATTATATATTGTATAAAATTCTGGGTCTTCCCCCAATTTGGGTCATGTGATCTGTCTGATCAGTGTTCTTCCAAAGGGAGTCAGTCTCTGGCAACAGACCTTTTTGATTCAAACCACATGGATTGTACCACACAGCCTGTCCTCTGGATAAAATCTTCTGTCACTAGCTACTACTGATTACAGTGAAGCATTGCTTACTGTATTTTTTGTCTTGTTGATCATTTAATAGAATATGCAAAGAGAAGGATAATTCCACTGTCCCCCAGCAGCAGTGATAGTACAGCTCTAGCTGCCCATGTGGTGTGGTGCTGAGGCATCACGGGATTTGATAGCTCAGAAAGATGGTCTGTTCAAGAGTGAGGGCAGTATATGTGAAAGAAGCCTGGAGGGAGACAATCAGGTGAGGGGTGCAGGAAAAAGTCTCTGGTCTGGAGTGCTTCTATAAGCTTGGCATAAGGAACTTCTGCTGCCAACCTTAGTGATACTGTGTCCTTTCAATTTTGAGATTACCAGTTTAATCTGTCAAATCATTTTGAAATGTTTAGGCTTGGAGAAGTCAGGCAGCAGAAAGATGAAGGGTGGATCAAAAAAGCAAGTTGATAAAAACGGTATGTAAACCTGTCTTGATACCTAGTGTGTATAACCTTGGAAAAAGATGTCAAAAGGTTCATTTTTGAAAGACAATAACCTCGTCTTGGCTTAAGGGGGTTGGCCACTTTCAGACCAATATTGACAAATGTTTGTATAATATAAAAAGTTGTACAATTCGTCACTGTTTTCTTTATCTCTGCTTGCTGTCATTCATTCTGCTTACTTCCAGTGGATAAAAATCCGCCCATTTGATGAACACACAGGTGCACAGCTCATTACCGGCAGATGTCTGATTGCTGTGACTAGAACAAGCTGTGTACCTGGGTGTGCATCACATGACCATGGGCTGATTTGTATCCACTGGAAGTAAGGAGATCACTGCAAGGAATTGATACAAATGATTTTCCACTTTTGATATTGGCAGCAGTGCTGGCTTTTTTTTTTTTTTGGTGTGGATTATTCTTTTCTATGCATTGTCAGGGGTTAAGTTCCCCCGGGATGGATGTCACCGTAATCCTAATTAAATATAGAACAGGTACGAGCTCGGGAAAACAATCGTACAGACACACCCACGTATCTAGTAAGAATGATTTCGTTTATTGCATAGTTTACACAGTTCTTAAAGGTAAGCTGGTTACACAATAATCATGTGATCAATGTACATATTTGGTCCTTCCGGTTCCGCTGCTGGGCAGATTTACACAGTTTCTCATAACAACTCCTCTCCTCGCTTAGCTGTGTGTTTCCTTTATCTGTTTCTGAGAACAGCACAACCTTTGGGTGCCGTAGTGTCTGCATTCGATCTCAAAATTGTGCTGACTGTCTGCAGAACATTTCACTCTGTGTATACAGTGTATAGAATATAATACAAGTTATATTTTAACCCTTACAATTCCCCCATTTTAGGAATTTATTTTTAATCAAGTTCAATGAATACCTTCACACTGTTTGTGTGCCATCTTCAATGGATTCTCCATTGAAGAGGTTAAAAATAACATCCTATTTTACATACTGGTTAACTGTATTCCATTTCCTTCTCATGGAGCAGAATACATATAGATTGAATAATAACAACACAAATAATATCATTATTACTATCAGGGGGTTAAATAACCAATTAGTAATTTTTACCATTGTTGGTGAATATCCTTTAAATACATCGTACCAATGGTGAGCAGTCAAATCTTGTATCTGTGAAGCTATATTTTTAAGATTACCTCTTGTGATTACTGCTCTTATCTGACTATCTTGTAAGGTATGATTAAACTTATTGATATGATTTTTCACTAACCCCGACATGTCCAATAACCTTTTTAGAGGATTTAAATCAGTTTCATAATCTAGGCACACTTCCAAACAATATCTCAAATGGTGATAACCCTGTTCTCCTATTAGGAGTAGTCCTTACTGAATATAAGGCTAAGGATAGGCATTCGGGCCAGGGCCTTCCTGTCTCTGCCATGGCTTTCTGAATCTTCAACTTGAGTGTACCATTGAACCTCTCCACCTTGCCTGAACTCTGAGGATGGTAGGGTGTGTGAAAAGCTTGCTCAATCCCTAATGCAGACATTATTTCTTTCATTATCTCACCTGTGAAATGCGTACCTCTGTCAGACTCAATCACCTCGGGCACTCCAAACCTACACACAAGTTCAGACATCAATTTCTTGGCAGTTTTGTGCAGTTGCTTTGCTCACAGGGTAGGCCTCAGGCCAACCTGAAAACAAAGCCACCCAGACCAACACATACTCGTATGTTCCAGACTTAGGCAACTGTATGTAATCTATCTGTATTCTCTGAAATGGGTACAGGTATTTTGGTGTACACTTGGTGGGTGTTTTAACTACCTGTCCTGGATTGTGTAGAGCACATATGTGACATGCTTTTACGTGATTGCTAGCAGCTCTTCCAAACCCTGGGGCAAACCATAATTTACCCACTAATGACTCCATGGCATTTCGAGAGGCATGCACCTTACCGTGGGCCAAGCCAGCCATCTGGGGGTAAACTGCTGCAGGCAGACATAATCGATCCCCCATTTTTCACATACCATCATCTTCTGTAGCACCTGCTTTCTTCCATCTTTCAGTTTCCACACTGGTAACCTTTGAGTACAGCCCTTTGGGGTCTGTTAGGTCAATGTCCATTTTGCTTACCTGGTTGGGACCCCTTCTGGCCAGTAGTGCTGCAGCCTTGGCTGCTATGTCAGCTCTCTCATTTCCACGGCTTTCAGGGTCCCTTCCTTTTGCGTGAGCTCTGACTTTCACAATTGCCAGCTGCTTTGGGAGCAGTATGGCCTCCATCAGTCAACTTACCACATCTCCGTTCTTAATTGGCTTGCCCTGGGCCGTTAGGAAGTTCCTTGACCTCCATATCGGACCATAATCATGTGCAATGCCAAAAGCATACCTGGAGTCAGTGTATATGTTGGCTGTTCTACCTTTGGCTATCTTACAAGCCTCCATAAGGGCTTTGAGCTCAGCTTCTTGGGCTGACGTGTGGTGGAAGAGCTTCTTGGACTATGATGTCATGTTCAGTGACTACAGCATACCCTGTAACAAATTTGCCTTCATCTGTTAGATACCTTGAGCCGTCCACAAACATCTCATAATCAGGATTTTGTAATGGCACATCCGTGACATGGTCAAATCCCACTGTTTCCTGTGACATAAGAGCCACACAATCATGTTCATGCTGACTGTCAAACAGTTCTTCTTCAGAGAGAGAGTTTAAAAATAACTCATCTTCCACTCCCCCTTTTGAATCATGAACTCCTACAGGAAGAAGAGTTGCAGGATTCAAAGTTAAACAGCGTTGAAAAGAGATGTTTGAGGAGGACTGCAGAGCAAATTCCATTTTGCTCTGCCGTGCCAAAGAAAGGTGACGTCTGTCTACCTGTGTGAGGATAGCATGGATGTCATGAGGTGTATACACAACCAATAAATGATCTAGGACAATGTCTGAGCTTTTATCAAGCAACGCTTGTACTGAGAGGACAACCCGCACACAGGAGGGGGTCCTCCTGGCTACAGTATCTAACCGTGAGCTGTAATAGGCCACCGGGCGTTTCTTATCCCGTGTTGTTGTGTGAGAACTGCAGTTGCATGTCCCATCATCTCAGTCACGTAGAGCTGAAAAGGTTTCTGATAGTCAGGTAGGCCTAAGGCCGGAGCACTGACTATCTGCAACTTCAGCTGGTAAAACGCATCCAAATTCTCAAATGTAAGGCTGAATGGTTTTGAGGAAAGGCAGTCATACAGAGGTTGCATGGTCAGAGATGCAGATCTGATCCATGGCCTACAGTAGGATACCAATCCCAAAAAGGTACGTAGCTGAGCATGAGAGATCGGCACCTGCATGTCTCTCACCACCTTGGTCCTCTCATCTGACAGGTGCTTGGTACCCTGGCCAAGACAGTGTCCCAGAAACAACACTTTTTGTTTGCAAAATTGCAACTTATCCTTGCTGGCCTTGCAGCCGTTCTGGCAGAGGAAACGCAACAGGCTGATGGTCGCTGCTTCACAGGTTGATTTGTCTGGAGCACAAAGAAGGTGGTCATCAACATATTGTAACAAAACATCATCATCATGTGGTGGATACCAAGTACTCATGATTAGTGTGAGACACCTTGTAAACTGGTTAGGACTGTTTTGCGCCCCTTGTGGTAGTACTGTCCAGGTGTACTGTTTTCCCCTAAATGTGAATGCAAACAAATACTGGCAATCGGGGTGCAAAAGTACGGAAAAAAAAAGAGAAAAAAAACATTGCAAAGATCTACAGCGCTGTAATAAGTGGTTCCAGTAGGGACAGCTGATAACAGGGTATGTGGATTGGGCACTACAGGTGTTTCAAGTAATGTCACTTTAATTCCCTGAGATCGTGAACCATACGGTACGTGTCTGGTTCTCCCTTTTTGCCCTTTTTCTTCACTGGGAAAAGAGGAGTGTTAGCTACAGAAGTACATTCCTTTAATGCCTCTGCTTTCACTAATTCCACTATTGTTACTGCTATGGCATCCTCTTGGGCATGAGTCAGAGGATATTGTTTAATCCTAGGTGGCTGAGCTCCAGGTTTCAGGGTCACCATAACAGGGGGTACATCCAATTTACCCAAATCTGTTTTCCCAGTTGCCCATAATGCTGTTGGCACTTGGGATAACAGTACATTTTCTTCTTCAGTAAGGACAAAAATACAATTTGGTGTACTTAATTCGGCGGATAATAAGCATAAAATCTCATGATTGGTATGTGTGACTTTTACATATGCTTCCCCTGATGGATGCAACATGAGTTACAACCTAATGCTCCCATCACATCTGTACCAAGAATGTTATCTGATGTGTCAGAGACTAAATACCTAGTGAGTATCCTGCAACCCTGAAATGAGGTTTCTACAGGATCAGTTTGATCTAAAGCATCCACCGTTTTAGTGAGAAGTCTTCCATAATAAGCTTCTACTGATTCACCTTTCTCTCTTTTAGCAGATACCTTACTTCAGGTGATAACAGGCAAGACAATAAATTCACATAACATAGTACAAGACATAATTTCATATGTTTGAATACTTTCTTGAATATTTTACACATATATATCACATATTATATACATATATATATATATATATATATATATATATATATATATATATATATATATATGTCATTGTACCTTACTTTTCCATTTAACCTTAGGCTAACACTTTTATCAAAATATTTTCCCTTTGGGCATAAATAGTCATCATACCCAGGCTGCGGACCCCAGAGGCCCAAAGCCAAGTTTCACTTTGTAATAATTGACATGTAACATTATTGGGTAACACAGCATCATGTTCAGCTTGTGATTTTCTGCGTGTCCATCACATCAGATACAACGTCCTTGGAGTTACTTGGCAGTCAATTAATGTTTTGGTTATTCCCTGCAGAACATCTGCACAGCGCTACAACAGAATACAGGAATACAATTCAAGCAGATAGAAGTTAATACTGACAACAAAATTACATATTACTATTTTTGTACAATTTTCAAATATTTCCCAAACCCCACCTTTTGTCACTACCACAGGTGTTCAAAACCCCTGAGTTGTACTTCAGGTTACCATAAGGGCAAACTGCCAGACTTTAGAATTTTCTTCACTGGATTCCAACCAAAAGTTGAACCCCTGTGGAACATCACACTATCCTAGTTTCTTCTTTTTAGGGGACATTTCCTGAAAGCGGATTTAATTTTACAAAAAGCATAAAAGTTGAATCCTGGCATTGATATAAACAGAATGAATATTACAAATACAGGTTGATATATATATATATATATATATATATATATAAAAATATATAAAAATATATATATATATAAAAATATATATATATATATAATATATATATATATATAATATATATATATATATATATATATATAAAATACATAATCCAATAAACATCATACCGATGGTGTATAGTTTTTCTCTTTGCACTATATCAGATTCTCTGAGTGAGGTGGGGGTGATTCATTATTTCCTGAACTATCATCCCCTTTGACCTTCCTTCTTGGAGCTCTGCACTGCCTTTTTCTATTCTATTGCTTCCTTCTATCAGGGCATATATACCTCTTTGCAACTTATTGTCCTGAATCAATCCCGCATGGTCTAATCTCCACTGATCCCAAAATTTACTGTCTACCAACCCAGTCTTGTGTATTCCTGCTCTTTTTAGGATTGTTTTTACCTGTGCGGCTGTTTCTCTCCCTTCCCCTATTTCTATTAGTTCAAATGGGATGTACCATATCTTAGAGGGTCCCTTCCCCATCTTGGCTGGTAGCTAATCAGCCAGTGAGTCTCTCACTCCTCTAGGGCAACCTTGAGACAATAGAGGGTCACTTATGACTACTTTAGTGAGAACTCCCAAACAGACTCTTCTGTTTTCTTTGAACTATTTGTGCAAGTTCTGGAGTAGTGCTCAGGGCAATGCCTAATGGCTTCCACAGACTCAACTTTCTGTCTGTGTACCCTTACCAAAACACTCCTGAATTATTGCACGCACTTTGCGCGGATTCTACTAAGTCCTTCTTGCTACTACTCAGGTCCCATTCGACCTTGACCATCCAGGCACGGCTGGAGGCTAGTGTTCCAAAACAAGGACTTTTCAATCACTCAGTGCTTCTCAGTTCCGAACCTTGTCCGCAACTCTAGGGGTTTAAAACAGAGAACTTTTCCCCGTTTCTTGCAGCCTTATATATCTTATAACACAGGTAAGATACAAAAATCAGTAGGATGGTAAGACAAACAGCAAAGAAAGCAACTTGTATAGCATTTACAGGTGACATGTCCCTTATTAGGTTCTTCCGTACTATTTGATTGGCATCGAGATGTCATAAACATGCAGCAGCTTACCTCACTCATCGATACAGAGTATAGACACACAGGAGCTCAGATATACTAATTTGGCAAGACCAAAGGCTTACCTCACAGTACTGTTTTTATCTATCTGAGGTCCTCTGGTCCCGTCCTCAAGTCGATCGGTGAGTGGGTCGGCACTCTATCGGCTGCACATCAGACGATCTCGAGCCCCACGTTGGTTAGCCAATTTCGTTCAGGGGTTAAGTTCCCCCCGGGATGGATGTCACTGTAATCCTAATTAAATATAGAACAGGTACGAGCTCGGGAAAACAATCGTACAGACACACCCACGTATCTAGTAAGAATGATTTCGTTTATTGCATAGTTTACACAGTTCTTAAAGGCAAGCTGGTTACACAATAATCATGTGATCAATGTACATATTTGGTCCTTCCGGTTCCGCTGCTGGGCAGATTTACACAGTTTCTCATAACTCCTCTCCTCGCTTATCTGTGTGTTTCCTTTATCTTTTTCTGAGAACAGCACAACCTTTGGGTGCCGTAGTGTCTGCATTCGATCTCAAAATTGTGCTGACTGTCTGCAGAACATTTCACTCTCTGTGTATACAGTGTATAGAATATAATACAAGTTATATTTTAACCATTACAGCATCCTCCCAGGTTGTGACTTCAGTAGCCAAGGATGTATACTGTATGTACTTGCTCCAGAGAAAGACCTTTCTGAGGCTGTATATCATACATGGCTATGATTCTGGGATAATGTTAAAGTTTACAGAATATGTATGCCAGTAACGTAGCAGATTTTCATTTGAAAAAAAATCTGGAGCAGGATGTACTCAGATGAATAGTCATAAGTAAGAACTGCATATAAAGCTCACTTATGACTGTATTCATATGGCTATATCTCTGGTTCTATGACTACTAGAACTGCAATCCCAGTGGTAGAATAAATCTGAGACTAAAAATTGCTATTCTGCCTGATGCGCAGTCAGATAGTGATGTTAGGTGCTCCAGGGGGAGCTGACAGACTACAGTGAAAGTAGGAGAGAAGTACAGACCCTCCTTACTGTAGCTGACACAAGAGGGATAGGCGACATGAATTTATATTCCAACCCCTTTCTCCAGTCAGAGCATACTTTCTGCTCTAATCACTCCTGTACCCACTTAGACCATTTATTGATGTCATGATGCAGATTTTTACCAGTGTTTGGGTTGTGATGTCAAAGTTGCATCACACTTGTTGCACACGAGACAATATTTCCATTTTATACTGTCCCTGTCCCTACCTGTTATTTTATCTTTTAACCTTTTCAGGACACAGCCTAAAAGTGCCTTCGTGACCAGGCCTCATTTTTCAAATCTGACATGTCACTTTATATGGCAATAACTTTGAGACGATTTAACTTACATAAGGGATTTTGAGATGATTTTTTTTTTTTTCGTGACACATTGTACTTCATGTTAGTGGTAAATATTGATCAATATTTTTATATTTACTTATAAAAAAAATAGGAAATTTGATGGAAATTTGGATAAAAACGCAATTTTCAAGATGTGAAATGCTCTGCTTTTCAAACAGTCATATCACAAAAATACATTAATAAATATTATCTACCGTATATCTGCTTTATATCGGCATCATCTTTTAATCGTCCATTCATTTATTTTGGATGTTAGAAGGCTTACCCGTGTAACAGCGATTTTCCAGATTTTCAAGAAAATTTCCCAAACTAATTTTTTAGTTACCACTTCTGTTCTGAAGGGAATTATGAAGGCCTATATATTAGAAACCCCCCATAAATCACCCCATTTTCAAAACTGCAACCCTCAAATAATTCAAAACAGCATTTGGGAAGTTTGTTAACCCATTAAGGATTTCACAGAAATTAAAATATGGAGGTGAAATTTTGACTTTTTTTTTTTCAGTAACACATTCATTTAGCCCTAAAATTAACACCTTCACAAAGGGTTAAAGGAAAAATTCATCTCCGTTTGTTATGCAATTTCTCCCGAGCACAGAAATACCCCACATGTGGGTGTAAACTGATGTTTGGGCACACGGCAGCGTACGGAAGGGAAGGAGCGACAATGGGCATTTGAAAAGCAGATTTTGCCGGAATAGTTTTCGGTGCCATGTCCCATTTGCAGAGCCCCTAAAGCAGCAGTACAAAGGAAACCCCCCAAAAGTGACCCCATTTTGGAAACTACACCCTTCACAGAATTTATCATGGGGTATAGTGAGCATTTTGACTCAACAGCCTTTTCACAGATTTTATTAACATTGGAATGTGTAAATGAAAAATTACTAGAATGTCACTTTTTCCCCAAATTTTTCATTTTCACAAGGGGTTAAAGGAGAAAAAGCACCCCACAGTTTAAAAAAATTGTTCATGAACGTGGAAATACCCCATATGTGGTTATAATCTGCTGTATGGGTACATGGTGGGGCTTGGAATGGAAAGAGCGCTATTTGGCTTTTGGAGGGCAGATTTTGCTGGAATAGTTTTCGGGTGCCATGTCGCATTTGCAGAGCCCCTAAAGTACCAGTACAATGGAAACCTTCAAAAGTAACCCTGTTTTGGAAACTGCACCCCTCACAGAACATATAAAGGGATATAATGAGCAGTTTGACTCTACAGCTTTTTCACAGATTTTATTAACATCGGGACGTGAAAATGAAAAATTACTTTTTTTCTATTAAACTGTCAATTTAGTCCAAACATTTTTATTTTTACAAGAGGATAAAGGAGAAAAAGCTCCCCAAGGTTTGTTACACAATTTCTCCTGGACATGGCAATGCCCCATATGTGGTCATAATCTGCTGTATGGGTACATGGTGGGGCTCAGAATGGAAAGAGCGCTATTTGGTTTTTGGAGGGAAGATTTTGCTGGATTAGATTTCGGGTGCCATGTCGCATTAGCAGAGCCCCTAAAGTACCAATACAATGGAAACCTTCAAAAGTGACCCCATTTTGGAAACTACACCCCTCACAGAACATATCAAGGGATATAATGAACAGTTTGACTCTACAGCTTTTTCACAGATTTTATTAACATCGGGATGTGAAAATGAAAAATTAGTTTTTTTTCAATAAACCGTCAATTTAGTCCAAATTTTTTTATTTTTACAAGAGGGTAAAGGAGAAAAAGCTCCCCAAGGTTTGTTACATAATTTCTCCTGAACATGGGAATACCCCATATGTGGTTAGAATGTGCTGTATGGGTACATGGTGATGCTCGGAATGGAAAGAGCGCTATTTGGTTTTGGAGGGCAGATTTTGCTGGAATAGTTTTCAGATGCCATGTCGCATTTCCAGAGCCCCTAAAGTACCAATACAATGGAAACCCCCAAAAAGTGACTCCATTTTAGAAACTACACCCCTCAAGGAATTTATCAAGGGGTATTATCATTTTGACCCTGAGTGCTTCCTGAAAATTAATGTACAAAGTGAAAATTTTAATTTTTAAAGAAATATGCCATGTCAGTGCCCAATACGTTGCACCCACTTTGTGTCAGAGACACGCACTCCTAAAACTATTAACTGGGCTATCCCAAGTAGAAAGAAGTTGTATATGTGGGTGTAAACTGCTGCTTGGTTACACAGCAGGGCTCAGAAGGGATGGAGCAGTGTGCTTTTTAGCTTTTGGTGTACAGATTTGGAGGGATTTTCTGGATGCCATGTTGTTTTTGCAGAGCCCTGGTGGTGCCAGTAAATTGGAATTCCCCAAGAAGTGACCCCCATTTTGTAGGGGCAATTTTAGAGTCTCTATAAATGTGACATGGCGTCCAAAAATCAACAAACTAAATCAGCGGTCCAAAAGCACATAGTGCTCCTTCATATCTGCACCCTCCTGTGTGCCCAAGTAGCAGTTTATGCCCACATGTATGACACTGGTGTACCCAGGATAATGTATTTGATGCCATATGCGGGTATAAATTGATGTTTGGGCACAGAAGGGAAGGAGCACTATTTTGGTTTTTGGAGCACAGTTTGGTTTTTCGACGTCATGCCACTTTTGCAGAGCCCCTGAATTGACAGTAAAGTAGAACCTGCTGAAATGTGACCCCACTTTGGAAAGTACACCCCTGAAGGGATTTATCAAGTGGGGTAGTGAGCATTTTTAAACTTTGAGTGCATTAATTTAATTTCCAGAAATGAATGCGCTGCTGATAATGAAAAGTGAAAATTGCAATTTTTCCAGAGATACGCCATTTCAGTGCTGATATGTTGTACCCAACTTGTGTCACCAGAGACACAACCTCCAAAAACTGTTAAGCGGGGATCCCGGGCACAACAGCTTTTGGAGCATTCGTCTCTGATACAAGCCGGGCACAACGTATTACGCACTGAAATTAGGTATTCCTGGAAAAAGTGTCATTTTCATCTTCCACCATCAGCTGCGTATTCATTTCTGGAAAATTAAGGCAACACTTGGGGGTTAAAAATTCTCACTGTACCCCTGGATAAATTCCTTCAGGGGTGTAGTTTCCAAAATGGGGTGACATGTCAGGGGATTCCACTGTACTGGCATTTCAGGAGCTCTGAAAGTGTCATGGTGTCCAAAAACCAAACCGTCTAAGTCTGTGCTCCAAAAACCAAAATAGCGCTCCTTCCCTTCTGTGCCCGGCTGTGCCCAAACAGCCATTTATACTCACATATGACATTAAGTACGTTATTCTGGGTACACCAGTGTCATACATGTGGGTATAATCTGCAGTTTGGGCACACAGCAGGGCACAGAAGGGAAGTAGCGCTATGTGGCTTTTGGAGCGCACATTCAGATGTTTGGTATCTGGACACCATGTCATGTTTTCAGAGCCTCTAAGGTACCAGAGAAGTGGAATCCCCTAGGGAATGACCCCATTTTAAAAACTGCACTCCTCAAAGAACTTATCAAGGGGTGGAAAGAGCATTAGTATCCCAGATGTGACTGCACAGCGGATGAAGAGTGAATATGTAAGCTGTGCGGAGTACATGGGGGAACACGAAATTTACTACTACTATATCCCCAGTAGCTTGTATGATTGGGGGAGGGGTCACTCTGGGGGTCAGTTCTGGTTTATTTTCCCTCGTATGCTCTAAATCTGGGGTGTCCCCTGATACACTCTCGCACCGCTTATACATTTCCTTCCTGCTGCAGCCAGTTGTGTTCTAATGATTTGGCGATTTTTGGGGTTTTTGTCTTCACATTGAACAAGCTATATATATATATTTTTTTTTATTTTTTTCTGGTGCTGTAGCCATATGAGGGCTTGTTTGTGGTATGAGATGTATTTTTTGATAACATTTTTGGGTGCCTATGACTTATTGATTAACGTTTATTAACGCTTTCTTGGTGGATTAAAAAAAATCCTCATCAATTCTGGCATTGTGTTTTACCTATTAATTTTTTTCCACACAGTGTACAACATAAGTAACCTGTGACCTTTATTCTTTGGGTCGGTAATATTACGGCGATACCTAATTTATATTTTTTTTTTATGCATTACTAGTTTTGCAGAACAAAAATCCATTTGGGGAAGGAAATCAATTATCTTTGCATTGCCATCTTCTTAGATGCGCAAAATTTTTATTTTTCGGTTGACAGATAGTTGAGGGCTTTATTTTTTGCGGGACAACCTGTGCTTTTTATTGGTGCTGTTTTGGGTTATATGTGACTTTTCGATCACTTTTTATAGCATCTTTTGTAGGGTGAGATGGCGAAAAATCATTACTTACGGCTGATTTTTTCCGTTTTTTTTTTTCCCGACGTTCACCATGTAGGTTAAACAATGTTTCAGTTTTATTGTACAGGTTGTTACGGACGTGGCGATACCAAATATGTATTGTTTATTAATTTTTAGGTTTTTGTTTTATAAACTCATTTGATATAGAAAAAGGGAATTTTGGGGCTTTATTCATTTATTTATTTCATAAACTTTATTACATTTCTTTTGCACATTTTTTTTTTTTTTTTTACATTTCTTTATTTGTCCTACAAGGACACCTGAACCAGGGATCGCTGGTTCAGTATTATAGACTGCAATACACGTGTATTGCAGTCTATAGAGGAAGTCAGCGCTATGTAGACGCATAGCCTGACTTTCTCGTCTACTTCACTGGGGGACACAGCACCATGGGTATAGACCTGGTCACTAGGAGACAAGACACTAGGAAAAAGCAAAAGCTGTTGGCTCCGCCTCCAGGCTATACCCTGCCACAGCCACTGTGCATGAATCAGTTTGAAACCTAGTGTCATAGGAGGCAGACACGACCTGACTCAGGTCTTCTGTCTTGCATCGTTTTTGTTTTTACCTTTTTCAGGTGCAGGGGGTAGTCAGCGTGTACGCCACACTAGTCATACCGTCCTGCGGGCGCAGCGCTCTGCAAAAGAGCTGCCTCGCCGGTCACCCAGTCCCCACTCACCATTCGCCGCACCCCGAAAGCGGCCGGAGTACCGGTTACCCCACTCCCACGTGCGAGGTCCTACCGAGGGGGTGACCCTGCGGCGCCTGAAGTCGCCAGACTGGTGAGTATGAGAAGAATAGAAGGCTGGTGAGTAAGTTACCTCAGCCCCTCTCCATCTCCCCTTCAGGCCCTCTCCACCTCCCCTTCAGGCCCTCTCAGCCCCTTAGTGCCATTTCCCAGGGGGACAATAGTATGGGTCCTGTTTAGGGGGGGGCATCACAGGGTTCCCCTGAACTGGGCCTTAAATCTTAGTTAATAAGCCCCTTTTTTCTGGGGCGTTTTTGGGCCTTCTGGTCGCTCCTACCGAGCGGCCCCCGTCGGGGGGGGGGGGCACCCGGTTCCCCCCCCCCCCCCTCGTGTGGGGACCCCCTTTCCTGGCCCCCCCGGTACCTTTTCCCAGGCCTCCGCGGAACCTCCGGAGTTCGCGGTCGCGCCGCCGACGGTGCCTCGCGGTCGGCCGCGTTATACGCGAGTCCGAGGCCTGGCCGGGAACTAGGCCGCAACGGGCCCGTCCCTTTCCCGGGCTTTTCTGGTACCCAGACTCCGCCTAGGGCCTTCCATTGGCCTGCCCAGTAGCTACTGAGCCTGTTTTTACCAGGGGAAGAGCTTTGCTCTCCTCATAGTCTCAATTTATTTATTTATTGGCTTATTTATTATTTTTTGGCTTGCTGGGACAGCAGGGATTCTTCCCAGTTCCCTGGGAGACATTGCACCTGCGGAACCTTTGCTGCAGCAGTTTGTGAGCGGCCATCTTTTGCAGTCTGGTAGGCTAACCCCCTGGGTTACCCTAATTTTCTTGGGCTCCCCCTCCGGCCCCTCTGGTTGCGTCACGTTTTTATACGTGCACCCGCTGTATCAAAAACAGTTGCCATGCGGACAGCCCGAGCCCATGTGCTCTCTCTGCCTTCCGCCTCAGCCAGTCAGTAACCTCCTGGCCCCTCTCCGGTTTTTCCATCCCCCGGATTGGGCGGCCTCCCTAACCTTGGCCATGGTGTCCTTACCAGACTTAACTAGTCAGTGCTGGAAACTTGGAATGGCTGCTTTCCCAGATCGCCACACAGTCGGCTGCTTCTAAGGATCTCCCTGGACACCCTCATAGTTCCCGTCGCAGCTCCAGGAGCCTCAAAAGGACCAGGAAGTCTTCCTACGGTTCACGGTCCGCCACCCCTTCCTCTGGGTACTCCCCAGATAGGAACTCAGCTCACGGCTCCACTCCGACAGGCGGATACCTCCCTCCCTCTGCTCGGTCTATTTAACTGGGGACGCCTCTGACTCCGACTCGGAGCTTCAGCTAGGCTCATCTATATCTGCTGCTACGTGGGAGTCATCTATGCGATAGAGACCCTACAGATCTCTGAGGACCCGGACTCATCCTCTCAAGTGGACATCTCTTTTTGCCACTGGATGTTTGATATCATCTTGAGGGCACAGTGACTTCTCCCTGGACCATCCTCTGTCTTCGACTAGGAAATCGGACATCCCTTCCCTTGACCTGTGTGTCTCCAAGTGGAAGGTGAGCTCAGGCAGTTCTGCCAGGCTTTGCTGTGACACACGTCTCTAGCTCCCCCTGGCTGGCAATGATGAACATCCGAGGCAAGGGAAGCAGGTTGCTCCAGTGGTGCAATCGGTTAGCGCACGGTACTTATATATCAGTAACTAGTGAGCGCAAGCTGGCCTGTTTTGACATTTTGTCAGCGAGCCGCCCCATGTGTCCCTTCCTATCACTAAGAGCCTCCCACGGTGGATCCCATGATAGCTAGGCTCTCCAAGGCTTCTAGTCTGCCTTCAGCGGTTTTTGCCTACCTCAGTGATCCCTCGGAGTGAGATCGGATCGCATCTGTTGTATTGTTTGCAATGCAGAACTGATACATTGCATTGCCCTAAATGCTGGCTATTGCATTGCTGCAAGAAGGTGGCTTCCCTCACCAGGGTGGCCTTCGTAGTGGCTGGTTTCTCCCTGCGGCTCTCCTTCGCTGCCTCTTGGGTCATCAAGGTCTTCTTTTCCTGGGCCAAACAGCTTCAGTCAAACCTCCCTGATGCAGTTTCCCTCCAGCCGCTCCTCTCTGAGATCCTGAACGCTTCCCAATAACTGGAGATGCCTCCCAAATCTGCTAAGGCGGCCGCCAATGCAGTGATTATCTGCCATAACGTTGGGATCCGTTGTGGAATACTGGGTCCGCCTCCAAGAAGGCGAACGCAGCCCTTCTCCCTTTCCAGGTCGTCCTGGGCCAAACTTTTTTGTTAAGGGCGTCGAGAAGCTTATCCCTGAGGCCACGGGGGAATAGATTCTTCCTCCCTCAGAGGCGTCCTATGTGTCAGCCGTTCTCCTGCTCCAGAAAGCTTCTTTCAAGTCCAGGCCTCCCTGGCGGTTCTGCACTAGGTCGTCCAGGTCTTCCTCTTCCTAGCCTCCTCGGCATGAAGTTTTTTCCCCTCTCTGGGCATCTCAAATGGCGGGACGTCTGGAGCCTGGGCCTGAGAGGCGGTGTCGTCCGGCTACTCCAGTTTTTGCTGGAGTCTCTTTGCCTTCGCTGTCGGACAATCCAGGCTGTCTCCAATCTCCAGCAGCAGGGAGTCAGCGTCCCTGTTCCCGTTGCAGAGTGTATCTGGGGTTACTATTCTTACCTGTTCTCCATTCGCCTAGAAGGACGGCTTCCTCTGTCCCATCATGGACCTGAAAGGGCTCCACAGGTTCTTCCATGCCTGCAGGCTCTGTTGTAGTCTATGCAGTCTGTGGTGGCATCCCTGGAGATGGGCGAATTCTTCGTCCATCTACATCATCTCGCTGTGCCGTCAGCGGTTTCTTTGTTTTTGCTGTGGATCCTTGACCTTTCCAGTTGTGTCTCTCCCCTTCAGGCTGGCCTCTGCCACCGGGGGTTTTTTCCCTCAGTGATGGCGTCTCTCATGGCCATCCTCTGCACCAGAGGTGCTGCCGTGTTTTCAGACTTTGACGACCTCCTGGTGAAGCCCCTCCAGGTCAGACAATCTGACCAACTTGTGGTTCACCTTGGATGTTCTTCGCCGGTTCTGCTGGCTCATCTATGAGGATGTCTCGTGTCCTCTAAGCACATGGAATCCGGGACATGATCCTCTGCTCGCTCCAGGGTGTGATTCTCCCTCCGGAGGCCAAGATCCTGAGTGTCCCACCTTTGGAGGTACTCTCCTTGCTGTCTTTGAATCGGCATGTGGGTCCTGCGCACGATCGCCTCAACCATCTAGGCTGTACCTTTCATTCACTCTGTCGTTCTCTCCTCTTGAAGATTACGGCCTGCTGGGACAAATATCCGGACAGCCTCATCTGCTTGGTTCTCTTTCCACCTTGGTTCACTGAGAGATTCTTTAGTGTATATTCCTCCCCAGGAATTTCTCAAGGGAAGTCCTTCTTCCCCTCTGTTGGTAAGTGATTCCCACTGCCGCCAATTTCCCCGGCTGGGGAGTGGTCCTCGATGCTTTGATTGTTCAGGGCCTGTGGTCCAGGGCCGATTCCTCCCTCTGGTTCAACCTGCTGGATCACAGGGCTATCTTATTTGCCCTTACTCCTTGGACCTCTCTTCTCCAAGGACATCTGTCACAGTCCTGACTGACCTCTCCTCCATGGTCGCCTACTTGAACCCTCAGTGTGGCACCAGGAGCCGTGCGGCCTTACTAGAAGCCTCACAATTTCTTCCTTGGGTGGAGCGCCTTGTTCCAGCTCTTTCGGTGGTCAACCTTTTTCTGGGTGGCAGACTACTTGAGTCGAGAAAATATTGCTCCGGGCGAGGGTCGCTTTATCTGCAGATCTTCCATCCACTGTGCTCCCGCTGTGGTGTGACAAACGTCGACATTTTTAGCCTCCGCCGGAACCACAAGGTCCCCGGCTAAATTGCCAGGTCTCTGGATCGTTGAGCCATCACCGCTGGCGCTCTTGTAAGTTCGGTTTTTCACTTCCTCTTCTCCCTTGGGTCCTCCAGAATCTCAAGACCAAGGGGGTTCAAGCTATCCTGGTGGCACCAGATTGGCCCTGCCGGGTCTGGTATGTGGATCTCATTTTCCTGTTGGCGGATGCTCCTGGCCTCTTCCTCTGCTGGTCGACCTGCTGTCTCAGGGACTCCCACCTTGACTCAGCTGCGTTCACGGCGTGGCTGTTCAATCCGAGGTTTGAGGCATCGTGGTTTTTTCGGAGTTTGTTATTCTAACATACTCAAGGCCCGGAAATTCCAGATAGCTTAGATCTGCCATCAAACGTGGAAGGCTTACGTCCACCGTTGGAAGAGTAACGATTCTCATCGGATCTTCTCCAGTCTGGTCTGGATCAAGGTCTTAGTCTTCTTTCTTTTTAAAAGACTTTCCTACAGGAGTGCCACTCTGTGCTCCTTTGGAACCCTTGGATCCGTGGGATCTTAACCTCATCTTTAGGGTGCTTCAGGTTCTCCCCTTCGAGCCTATGATATCCCTTTTTTTTTTTTTTTTTGCCTTCTGTCCTGGTAGAATGAGTCTGGTGGCCATTACCTCCATCCGCAGGGGTCTCTAATTGGCTGCCCCTTTTTTTCGGCAGCCTCCCTTTCTGGTCCTCCACAAGGATAAGGTTTTCCTATGTCTGCCACAGTCTTTTTTTCTTAGGGTGTTTTTCCTGCTTCCACTTCAAGGACTTGGTCTTGCCCTCCTTCTGCTCGGTCCCCAGGCGTCCACGTGAGTGCTTGCTCTTCCCTGCCCGGTTGTTGCCCGGGCAATTTGCGTGTATACTGTCCCTCACGGATCCTTTCTGTTGTTCGGACGCTTTGCTCGTTCTCCCTGAGTGCCCTTGCCAGGGCCTGCCTGCTTCCAGAGCTCTCATCTTCCGATGGCTTTGGTCTGAGATTAGGGAGACCTATCGATTTAAGAGTACGGCTCTGCCTCCCGTGTGACGGCTCTCTCCTCTAGAGCTGTTGGAGTTCCCGGGGCCTCCGGCATCAGGCTTATGCTTCCCAGGTCTGTAAGTATCCCACTGGGCCTCCATCCTTTTTCTCTAAGTTTCTCCAGATTCATTCTGTGGCCTCTGCTGATGCCAATTTGGGTCGTAAGTTTCTGGAAGCGGTTGAGTATTACAGGTTTGCATGGCCGTGTTATTCCCACCCTCTGGGACTGCTTTAGGACATCCCATGGTGCTGTGTCCCCCAGTGGAGTAGACGAGAAAGTGGGATTTTTGTGTACTCACTGTAAAATCCTTTTCTCGTTGTATTCACTGGGGGACACAGATCCCTCCCTTGTTTTTTTTCAGTGTTCCTGCCCGAACTGTGTTGGTTCCTTTTTGGGTTCAGGCATTGTTGGTGGTTGTTGGTTCCATGTTCCTTTGTGTCTCTCTCTCCTACTGCTACGGTACAAACTGATTCATGCACAGTGGCTGTGGCAGGGTATAGCCTGGAGGCGGAGCCAACAGCTTTTGCTTTTTCCTAGTGTCTTGTCTCCTAGTGACCAGGTCTATACCCATGGTGCTGTGTCCCCCAGTGAATACAACGAGAAAAGGATTTTACGGTGAGTACACAAAAATCCCACTTTCTCACTTCCCGGCAGGATCAACCAGGTACTGGGGGCACCGAGCAGCCTGGGGTCACTGGCCAAACCCCCGGGCTGCAGAAGATACATATGGGCAACCCCCGATCTCGCCGCGGCGGGTGAGGGGGGGGGTCATTTGGCATCACGGAACCCCTTGGATGCCGCGGTCTTGTTTGACTGCGGCATCCAAGGGGTTAAAACGTCCGATCAGAGCACAGCTCCGACGTAGGATACGGAGCAGGGTGTCAGCTGTCAGAGCTAACACCTGCTCCCGATGCCGCCCGCGGACGGGCGGGCCGCTAATATCAGGGAAAGTTTGTTACTGCAACAAACTGTACTTGATATGGCGGCTACATGATCGGGACCTGAACCTATCAGGTCCTGATCATGTCTCCGTGAACATCAGCAGCTATTATTGCTGTGTTCACTGAGTTTCTGACCCTTGGGGAGACCCGATCCCCAATTTAGTAGGGTGAGTTTATAAACGTCGGCTCTGCACAAAGCCCAGCAAGCGCCGACGTTTATATACAGTGGGTGGTCCTGAAAAGGTTAAAAAAAAGTCTGCTTCTCCAGCTATATTGTTACACGCTACTTTAATAGTGGTAACAAGTATAACGAGAGGAATGCTACAGTATTTTGATGCTCTGAGATGGGTATAATGTAGAAATTTATAATTCCATAATTAAATTTTTATGCAGAATGTAACTTTCCTGCAGTTTTGGGTTATAACACACCCACCTGTAGATGAAGACGTGCAGCATGTATGAACTTCTCAAATCTTTAGTCCATTTTATTTGCATAAGTAGTTTCCTTACATTTTACTGGAGCTGTTTAAGACTTGATCATTTTTACAGTATTTCAAGAAGGTTAAGAATAATTTGTACTTTGCTAGACTCCCATCATCTCTAAGCAAACGTCCCCATTTAGCACCTATGTTGTATGGCACACCTACTGTATGTGATTTTTGCTTTCCAGAACTTGCTGGACCTAATCTGTATAATCTGCTCAAGGACTATCTTCTCTCTGAAGACCAGTTAATAGAAAATGGTTATCCGAGGCCAAATCCAGATAAACCTGGTAGTGCTATAATTCACTGCACTGTAGCTAAAGGTATCGGCAATGATGGTAAGTTATTATTTTGTCTGGCTTATGATTTTATTTTTAGGGTTTTTGTTTAAAATGCAGTGCAATATATTTACTTGTATATTTATTCTGGCTTCTGTTGAAGATCTTATGCACTGTTGTAAATACTTCAACTGTGTTAAGCACTGTTGGCACCAACAGTCTTGGTACACTGTTGAAACCTATGCAAACTAAGAATCAAAGCCTGACACTTAGAATCCTTGCACTACCTACACCAATTCAAGTTCTTGGCATCTGTGAATAGGTGCTGCTCCACTGATTCCAGTACAGTTTGAATTTTCTGTAGCAGCAACATTCCCGACTAACAAGTGCAATTAGTTTAGATGCCTCATGTGATATTTAAAGGGGTTATCCAGCTTCCAAAAATTATCTGCACATACATCCACAGCAGTGGTAAATAAACGCTGTTCCCTTCTGCAGCCTTTTCTTGGCTTTATTTTGCTTACTGCTCCTTGTATCACTGTTATTTACATGCGCTGAATCTGTGGACAAACTATATTTCCCATGATTCATCTGCCTGCTCTGTGTACCCCCCCCCCCCTCCTTTTTCCATTTTCCCCTGCAATGAAATCACAGGTAACAAATCACTTTTACATCTGAGGTCGTTTGCTGCTCATGGGTGGGGGGGCAGAGGCACCAGGAACAAGTGAGTATTTAGCGCTGCTTTGAATGTATTTGCAGATAACTTTTGGAAGCTGGATAACCCCTTTAAGCTCTGTCAGAAGGGCAGTGTCAGGTAGGGGGATTCAGAGCTCCAATCAGTGGCAGCCAGTGTCAGAGCTCAGAACCTCACCCCTTGCCTGCTCCTGTCTCACACTGCCCTTCTGACAGTTCAGAGCCTAAATATTATGTAAGGCACCGAAACTAACAGTATTGATTGCTCGGACGGTGGAGGCTAGAGACAAAATTCCAACTGTGCTGGAATCATTGGAGCAGCACCTATTAAATGCTATTTAAAGGAAATCTGTTAGGTCAATCTAGGACACTAAACCACCCACAGGTCCTTGTAGACCTGGGGTTTAGCGTCCCAGATCGCCCTGTTATAACGCAATCCGCAGGTGCAATAAAAAAAAAAACAACCCTTTATACTTACCTAGCTAAGGGTCCGATTGACGCTGTTTGGTGAGATCGGACTGGCTTATTCATGAGGCACGCCTCTCGGCAACTGCACTATTCTTCAGTGAAGACAAAGATGGACACCCCGGCTTCACTGCGTATTTGCGGGGCATGTGCACTGAAGCCGAGGAGTACTCCAGTGAAGCCAGAGAAGAACCGCGCAGACGCAGGGAGTACAGCGGCAGGGTGAGTATAAAACTTTTATTTTTAATGTGGCCATGGATTGCGTTATAACAGGGTGATTTGGAACACTAAACCCCAGGTCCATATGGACATGTTTGTAGTTTAGTGTCCCAAATTTCCCTGACAGATTCCCTTTAAGCACACATTGAATTAGTGGTTTATTAAATCTATATTAAGTGCCCTTAAATTTTTTTTTTTTAGCATTAAGAAGAGTGTGCTGTAGGTGTGGAGAAACCTATTCTGTAACACTTCAAGGAAAGCATGTACGTAAAGAGGAGTGCACCTATCACTCTGGTAAAGTTTTGAGACATAAAGGCAAGTTAACTATATTTTTACTTGTATTATAAAACCCATAAAGCTGTAGGCTAAAATGGGCTTAGTTGAATTAATGTTTCTATTTTAAAATTTAAGTCCCAGGGGGAATGGAAACTCGCTACAGCTGTTGTGAAGCAGCTGTTGGGACACCAGGATGTCAAATGGCAAAGGTAAAAATATTGTAAAACTTGTTAGAAATGGCTATTGTAAAGGTTTTCCCCCTAACCCCAGAAATGGTTTTACTTAATTGCTTTAAATGTCATACAGAGGATCATATTTAGTAATCCGGCATCTCCTAGATGCTGCTAGAGCTTTGGTCAGATACTTGAAAGATAGATATAACCCCTCACCACACACATTGAAAGGATGAGCGAGATTGGTAACCTCAAAATGTTAGGAAAAAAAAAAAACAGATGGTGAATAGCCTGTAGATTTGGCAACCACTTCAGGACCTGGTCAATTTTCCTGGTTCAGGACCAGACACTTTTTTTTGGCATAAAAAAGACAAGTTTTTAATTTTGTTAAATTAAAAAACTATATATGTGTGTAATAAATAAAAATAAATAAATATATATATATATATATATATATATATATATATATATATATACAACATACATACATACATACATACATACATACATACATGCATACATATACATACTAATCCACTTTTTAAACTATCTTTCTGGAAACAGGATATCTGGAAAGACATAAATTTTGTTCACACCTCAGTTAGATTTCCTGTCCCAAAATGGAATGGGAGTGGGAAACTTTGTCCACACAGGGCCGGGGAAATGCAGCCTGATACAACTCACTGCCCTCTCCTATGAGAGGCACAAGTCACGGTTCCGTGCAGCCTGTATCTTGAAAGCCTGCTCCTAATTGGTTTTATGCAGCTCCTCCATGCATCTGCTGTGGTGAGGTCAGGCAGGTGTACCAGAGGGGTCTTTCTCTGGAGTCTCTGATGTTTGTATTGGTGCTAGACAGTTTCTCCTGGTGGGTGGTGATCACTAGCCGGTGACTTGGGCTGACTTCTTCCAGCCTGGACTTGCTGGTGTGTCACTTCTGGCACGATGACTTTTTGGATGGTGGCTCACTGACTGGGCCATCATTAACGAGGGTTCAGGCGTGGCTCATTATAAATCGCCTACCGGAGGACAGCCAGCCCGAAGGATCATTGCAGCATACTCTGCATCTCTGCTTTCGATACACTTCTGACTCAGGACTGGAAGCCTGTCAGAAGCAAGAGAAAGCTGGGCTGACCCACCAGAGCCCCCTAGGCTTGCAGTCTGTAATAACCTCTGGAGAGGATGGGTTGCTACTTATTTACAAATTTGAATAAGGGGTTATGTTTTGTAGGGATCCAAAGTAAGAAATCGGGGGAACAGATTTTTTTTTTTTTTTTTTTTTTTTTTTTTTAACACTGTCCTCTTCATATGTTATACAGGTCCTGTCCAAGGAGTCCTCCTCATTTATGGAAAATATTAAGCAAATGGTTATGGCGGAAGTATCCTCTTTAGTTAGAGGTTTATCCTCACAGGAGGCTCAGCTGAGTAGATCATGTCATCAGGAGATGTCCAAATTAATTAAATCGTGCTTGGGGAATCAATACGGAGGCAGTTGATTCTCTGAGATTCTCTTTATTGAGGCAGTGCACAGGATTATAAAGGAAAATAATGGCTTTATGCCAGCTTACACATCACAGAATACATCATATAAAACATACAATACAATTGGTCCAAAGTTCTGCATGACTAGCACGTGGCTAGCACATAAGAATCCCATGGACATCCGGTATCCACCATCTTAGATGCATAATGAGCATCTGACCACATAGGCTCTTCGTTGTCAGTAGACCTTGAAATGTTTCATTAAAATATCTTTACTGAAACCTAGCTCTTATCCCATACAGTACATTTGTTCCCACACAAAGGGAGTATAGGGGAGGCAAGATGTATAACTGGACCCTCTTATCTAATAACCTTGTCTATGTAGCGTGAGAAGAGCTTTAAACAATAGTACATTCTAATGCCTAAAAGCCATCTGGGCTAAGTAACACTTTCACACAGCTTTTATAAAAATACTGGAATATATTCTTAAAGCGATAGGCACAATTATTGTTTCTCAAGCCTTTTTCTGATATTTTTCCACCACAGTAATCTGCCTCTCAAACTTGTAGTATCCTGGAAGAGTTGGAGGAAGCTCAGGAGGAGGGAGAATGGGGCTCAGGATCAGATTCATTTATTGAAGATTTTTCTGTTCAAGTTTGTCTCTTCTGAAGAGAGAGCTACTGTTAAAAGCTGTGGGAGCAACAGAAGTCCATATCTGATCAAATGTGTAAAGGTCTAGACACTAAAAAAGCTAGGTTTTTCCAGGTACATTAGCATATCAAAGCCTTAATAAGGAGTGGAAATTTCCTGGTAGGAAATGTTGTGCCTTCTTCCAATTTAGTGGAAATTAGACAGACTGTTGGGATAAAGCTCCTGGGGTAGATGCACCACTCGCAAAAGTGGTTTGAAAGGGGGCTCTTAGATACCTACCTTTAAAACGTGGTAAGCATAAACTAGTAGTCTTCCACATAATATTGCAGCTACCTGTGTGGCCTGTTCTTAGGGTTTGGCTAAATTGGTTGGAAATCCACTTAAAAGCTGACTTTCTGAGAGAACAGATCCTCTCTTCACTCTTTCATTAAGGCCACTAACTTTTTAGCAGACTTTTGCTGATGCCACTAGATTAGCGGCTAGATGTGCGGTCATGTCCAATTCAGCTAGAAAAACTTTATGGCTTAACAATTGGAAAAGAGATAAAGGATGTACAGGTAATCTTCTGTTTTGGCATAAACTAGATGAGATTTTGGAAAGTCTGTGTTTTCCAGTCTTTTTTTTTTTTTTTTTTTTTCCCAAAAAGGTCCTCCAAACAATAGTTCCTGGGATGGGAGTCAGGGAGGCAAGAAGTTGTCTTTTTGTAGGAAAGAAAAGGCCTTATTTCAACAGGATAGATCCTGTCCTAGTCAGCAGGTGATGCCAGGCCCCCTGTCAAGGAAGGCTGTCTTCTTCTCAGACTGGGGGGAATGGGGGACTTTCATAAGGGGTGGCATAAAAAGGGATTCAAGTTAGAGGTCCTCCAGATGTTGATTACGCACTCCCTGTGGTCCTGAGATTAAAAAAAATATCAGATTTTGTCCCTGATTCGCAAAAAGGTTGTAGTTCTGGTTCCCAAGGAAGAGGTGAGACGAGTTTTTACACCAGTGAGAGGAAAACCTAAACTCTGCTTTTTCAGGTTATAATAAACCTGAGAAAACTGAACACTTTTTTTTCTCCTATTCAAGAGATTCAAAATGGAGAGTTGGCAGAAAGTTACTCTACCTCAATGTGGTTGTCCGTATAAAATTATTTCTACACTAAAAACCCTAACCCCCCCACACCTACCTTCTAACTTGCTTACTTTACAAAACATATATATTTACCTAGATCGCTGGACCGCCCCAGGCACGTTTTCAGATTTTCCAGTGACATTCCGTTTCCAGAAACTGAGCAGCACCAATACTAACCTCCACCCCCCCACCCCACCCATCATGCTTGCCTGTCTTCCTGTCCAGATCTTCTGGGCACGGAACATCACTTCCTTCTGGGGGTTGGCTCCTCCTCCTCTTGACTTCTACTGGCCTCCTGAGCAATAGAGCGGCCGGCCTCACAAAAGGGAGTGATCTCCCATTCCCAGAAGATTCAGACAGGAAGACAGGTAAGTATGATGGGGGTGGGGTTTGTTGGGGAAGGGCTAATAGTGGGTGAGCTAGCTAGGGAAATGGAAGGGGTGTGAGGAAGTGAGAGAAGGTCGTGAGTCAGCTCTTAGTGAAGTGCAATGCATCATAGAAGTTGTAGGGAAAAAAAACAGGAAGCTACCCATGTAAACAAATGTAGAGGATGCAAAGATTGACAAGAGAAACCCAGAAATCACTCACAACACTGCTAAAGGTATTTGGATGCACTTATTAACCTATTAATACCACTAACTGACCTTTTAAAAAAAAAAAAAAAAAAAGTTTGACCGGAAAACCCCCTTTAAGTACAGGGCTCTGCCATTTGCAATATTTGTAAGACAAAAGTTTAATTGTACCATATCTAGATTATTTTTCTGGTGACTTTTTTTTTCCTTCCAGTTGCAACTGAGCCGTCACAAACTTTGGCATATTTTATTTTTTCCACCCTAGATTCACTAAAGCTGGTAAGTCATACATGGACCTATCTTGGATAAAGCCCTTCCTAGGGATTCAACTAGGTTCTTCCTGCCAGAAGTGTTTTCTCCCACTAGAAAAAGCCCAGACTCTGATAAACAGAACTTCAGACCTATTCATTTTTCCTCTATATACCATTAGAGAGGCAATGTCATTTCTAAGCTTGACATCAGCTATTCCAGCAGTGAAGTGGGCTTTTCTTCATTCCAGGCCCCTGCAGAGTGCTAACCTTCCTGGGATGGCTCCCAGTTTTCACTTTTTCAACAAAAGATCCATCCTTCTGTCTCAGGCAAGAATTTCCCATTGGTGGGTGAATCTAGAGAATTTGTCAGGGGTTCCTTGGTCGGTAAAGACATGTTTTCCTTATCACAGATGCAAGTCTATGGGGCTGGGGAGCTGTTGAACAATATGACAGTAGTTGCATACCTCAACTGTCAGTGGGTGCACTAAATGTGCTTCCCTCTAGTCCAACGCATCTCATTTTTCAATGGGAAGAGAACATCCTAAACAGCCTATTTGCAGTAGGCGCATTTCTTGAGCAGGATAAGAGTAAGGGGATTGGTGTCTGAACACAACGGATTTCCTAAAGATACCCATGTTTCTCTGAAAATAAGACTGGGTCTTATATTTTATCTCCAAAAAAGGGCTAGGGCTTATTTTTGAGGTAGGTCTTATTTTTCAGGCACCATCACAAATGATGGTGCAGAGTCAGTGGGTCTTAAACAAACCTACTGACACACTCTTCACTTTGGCAGTGGCACCATGCCCTCTCTCCTCTCCTTTACGCTAAGGAGTAGGTTGCTGTAGTGTAGTGGCTGCATATGTGGGATTGAGCAGGGGAGGCACCTAACTTCTGACCATGTAGGTAGCCCATCCCACAGTACAGTGGCAACTGGGAAGCGGGACTCTGGAGAGGGTGAGCGGATTTTGCCCTGCCGTGAGGTAGCGTGGCACTTGTCCAGGACGGTTGGGAACTACGGTATGCCTATTCTTTGTGTCCATGATGTCACATGACATAACCTAGCATTGGAGCCTCTAACTGTAACTAGGGCTTATATTTCAATTCTACGCTAAAAACCCTGCAAAATCAAGCTAGGGCTTATTTTCGAGGGTAGGGATTATTTTTGGAGAAACAGGGTAGCTTGAGAAAAGGGGCATGCCAACAATAGATCTTTGCCTCAAAACCAAAGTCACTGCAGGGTTTTTTTTTTTTTGTTTTTTTTAAAAACTGAATCCCCAGAATCATCCAGTGGATGATCTGAGCCAAGTCTGGAGTGGGGAGACAGGGTTTCTCCCCCCCCACAGTGCCTAATTCTGAGTCTTACAAAATCAGAGAAGCGTCAGTAACTTTGTTGACTCCTGGTTGGCCTAACTCTTCCTCTGAAAAAGGACTTTTTACATCCGGGTCCAATTTTTTTTTCACCCACATATCCAGAGGCTCAAATTGACAGACTTGAATTAGAGAGCAGGATTCTATGCAGAAGGGGGCTTTCTGACTGGGTAATTACTACCCTCTTGGCAAGTAAGAAAAGGGTAACTTTAGATATTTATTTCCTTATCTGCCAAACCTTTGCCAGATTTCTGGGAACTAACCTACATACCTTTTTAAATATGCCAGATATTTCAGATCTTATCTATTCCTCCTGCCTGGAGGAAATGTAAAGATTAGAACTAGCACCTTTAAAAGTACAAGTTGCAGCCCTTAGTTAAACTAGAATCTCCTTGGATTAGGAGAAATAGATTCTTCTCAGATCTCTCCAAAACTAAAGGGGTTGTCCACTTTTGGGATCTGTGGGACAGAGTTTACAGCTCAGAGTGCCTTTGTTATTGGAGTTTGTTCTTACACATAACTCTTCTTTTTAACAGGCGTTTCTACCACCAGCGGCAGGGCACCGCTATGGGGAGCCCCGCCGCACTGACCTATGCGAATATCTTTTTGGGGTGGTGGGAGGAACGCATCGTTTTTAGTGAGGCCTGTGAACAATGGACAGCAATTCAATGGACACAATGGACACAATTCAAATGAACACCTTTGTACCACCTAATAGATTTCTGCACCCAGAAATAAATGTTATAAATAATAGCCACTGCTTATAAATAATATTACACATTATCAGTAATAGCTCCCTTATAAATGATAAATAGTGCCCTGTATCAGTAATATTCCCCCTTTTCAGTAACAGACACCCCGTAAAATAATACTGCTTCCTTATAAATAATAGCCCTATCATAAATAATAGTTACCCTTATAAATAATAGTCCCCATTATCACTAATAGCCCCCTTTATAAATAAGCCCACTTAACAATTATATCCCCCTTATAAAAAGTTCCTCTCTTATAAATAGCTCCCCCCTTGTAATGGATGCCTTATATATAATAGTTCCCCCTTATAATAGCCCTCTCATACTTAAGTTTCCCAATTATATATAGTAACCCACCCTTATATATAATAGTTCTCCGTTATACAGTGTCGGACTGAAGGGCCTTAGGCCCACCAGAGGATCTTGTTCTGGGGCCCCAACCAACAGCTTCCTGCTAATAGCCTACACCACGGCTCCTTCACTGAAGTCTTGCATATGTGCTCACTATCTTGTGTTACTGAGTATGTTGCCAGTATAGTCAGCCCCTATAGTACTGTGCAGGCCCCAATAACTCCATGGCCAGTTCATGCACAGTACTGTATGGGGAATGACATGGCCATGGGGCACTACACGTATGTGCAAGATTATAGTGAAGGAGCTGTGATGCAGACATAGCACACAGGGCTGCCAGCAGGAATTGAGCCCCCCCCCCCACAGTATAATGCTCCACATGGTATATAATGCTCCACAGTGACCCCACACAGTATAAAATGCTCCCCTGAGCCCCCCCATTGTGGTTCCACATGGTATACTCCACAGTGGCCCACACAGTATACTACCTCTTAGTGGCCCCAGACAGTACAATATACTCCCCAGCAGCCCCACACAATATAATATGCTCCATACAGTATAATATGCACCCCACAATGCCTCTCCAGTGGCCTAACACAGTATAACATGCTCCATAATGACCTCCACACAGTATAATATACTCCCCAGAGGGGTTCCCCCAGTATAATGCTCCACAGTGGTCCCCCACAGTATAATATGTTCCCCACAGTCCCCCCCCAGTATAATGCTCTACAATGGCCCCACAGAGTATCAAATGCTTCCAAAAAGCTCCACAAAATATAATACACTCCACAGTGGCCCCACACAATATAACAGGCTCCCCACACTGTCCCTTCCCCCAGTATTTTGCTCCACAGTGGCCCATAGTATAATATGCTCCCCAGAGGGCCCCTGCTAGTATAATGCTCCAGTGTGCCCCCTCCAGTATTTTGCTCCACAGTGGCCCCACGCAATATATTATGCTCCCCACAGCGTCCCCCCAGTATAATGTTCCACAGTAGGCCCCACGCAGTATAATATGCTCCCCAGAGGGGCCCCTAGTATAATGCTCATTAGTCCCCCCCGAATAATGCCCCACAATGGCGCCACGCAATATAATATGCTCTGCTGATGGCCCCCCCAGAATAATGCTCCACAGTGACCCCACTCAGAATAACATGCTCCAGAAATGGCCTCCACACAGTATAATATACTGCCCAGAAAGGTTTCCCCAGTATAATACTCCACAGCGGCCCAAAACAGTATAATATGCTCTCCAGAGCCCCCCCCCCAGTATAATGCTCCACAGTGGCCCAAAACAGTATTACATGCTCTCCAGAGCCCCACCCCCCCCCAGTATAATGCTCCACAGTGGGCCCCGCACAGTATAATATACTGGGGGGCCCCTCTGGAGAGCATATTATACTGTGTGGGGAAACCGTGGAGCATTATACTGGGAGGGGGGGCTCTGGAGAGCATATTATACTGTGTGGGGCCACTGTGGAGCATTATACTGGGGAGGGGGCCCTCTGGAGAACATGTTATATTCTGTGGGGCCTCTTTTGAGTATTTATAAAGTGGGGGGGGGGCTCTGGAGAGCATGTTATATTCTGTGGGGCCACTTTGGAGCATTATACTGGGGGGCCCCTCTGGAGAGCATATTATACTGTGTGGGGCCACTGTGGAGCATTATACTGGGGGGCCCCTCTGGAGAGCATAATGCTCCAAAATGGCCCCACATAATATAACATTATCTCCAGAGCCCCCCCCCCCCCCCCATTATAATTTTCCACAGAGGCCCCACAGAATATAACATGCTATCCAGAGGGGCCCCCCAGTATAATGCTCCACAGGGGTCCTACAGTGCTATTATTTCTTCAGACCCCAGAGTATAATAATCGAAGGCCCGGGGGGAGGTGAGAGAAAATAATCAGTTATACTCACCTTGCCTTACCTCTTCTGGGCCTCCTCGCGTTGCTCCGTTATCCCCGCTGGCGCCGGCTTCTTCTCTGCGGCTGATGTCACACGTTGTGGAAGTCACCGCTGAGGCCTGTGATTCGGCCTCAGCGATTACCTGCGGCAAGCTGTCAGCACGCCCCCACGTGATCGCTGAGGCCTGGCCTCAGCGGTGATGTCCGGAACGCCAGAAGATGACGTCGGACACAAGGACAGGTGAGTAAAAATGTTTGTTATTTTTACTCACCACGGAAAGGGGCCCTCCGGGCTTGACTCCGGGATCCGGAGTCATCAGGTTCCGGATCCCGGGGGCCCCTTTGAGGACAGGGCCCTGGGCAATTGCCCAGTTTGCCCCCCCGCCCCCCCCCCTAACGCCGGCCCTGCTGATAGGTATGCATATTAGGTTAGATATGTAGAATTTTTTTATTTATTTTTTTGGGATAGGGGCGTTGACTTATTACATATCTGCATGATCTATGTTTTACCCTTAAGATTTATCCCGATCATGCCATTGACACTATTTTCGTGATACCATATTTCTTGCTTTAATGCATGCAACTAAGGCTCTGGATGACGGGCATCCCACTGTCACCAGTTCCATTCTTTTTGGAACAACTTGGGGATCGCAACTGATATGATCATCTACAGTTCACCTTGCTCACCGTTTGGCTTTAGATTTTATGTACATTATACTTACCTGTGTCAGTGTGTACTGGTTTTCTACAACCATGGATATATCGGTTTACGATTGAAACCCCGCCCAATGTATCGTGATCACGTGATCAGCTGGAGACGTGGACTTGGACGCTGATTGGTCCTCTCCGGTGGGGGGTGCGGCAGTGGGCTGGGTTATGTAGGAGTGCACAGACCTATGTGTCTGTTGTGCCAGCATTCAGCGTCAGCTATTCTAAGTACCGGAGCCCACCATCAGGGCTCCGGGAACTGCGGTTGTTACTGCGTTATTCCTCGTTCATATTGTATATCTATTCCTGATGAACTTGCGGATATTGAGTGCAAGGGAAACGCGTTGAGTTTATTTAGGTTACCGATAATGTACTTATTTCTGGAACACTATGCAGATTTAGATCCGCTGTGTTTTACCTATTTAAACAAGATCTAGGCTTTAACCTGCTAATATAGTGAACAGTGCAGATGTATACTTGGTCTCACCTAGGTCATTGGCAGATGTACTTGCCTATGGAACACTATGCAGGTTCAGACCTGCTATGTTTTATTTATTTAATATCTAGGTATTGACCTGCTAATATAGTGGATGGTTCAAGTGTGTACTTCAGCAGTGGGTGGGGTGTGTTTGTCCCTAGCTAGTTGGGGAGAGCCGACATATCTCCATACCATATATCTGTGTTTGGACTACATTTTTCACCTCCTTGTGCGCTGTTAACTCACTGGCTTTTGGTTACACCATACACCAGAATATGTTACTTTATATCTGTATATCTACTGAGAAGAGAATTATCAGTACCCCATTTTCCTGGCTCACATGGTGTTTAGAGATGGTATAAACAATCCTATTTTTGATACTCATCTCATAATTTGGATGTATAGTTTTTTTGATCAGTTTATATATTGCAGTCTTATCTATCGGGGGTTAGGTATTAGGGGGCCTTTTTATAGGGAAATCCATTTTTTTATCTTTGGAATAGATGATATTCCTATATTATATGTTTAGTTGACATCTGTCCTAGGTTTTTACTGTGTTTAATAAAGTTTTAATTTTTTCTGAGAGTACAGTAGGAACCTACTTCTGTGATTCTGGTTGTCCACTTTCAGACCAATATTGAGACAAATGTGTTTTTTCTAGTTGTATTTTCCAATATACCTTATGTAGCAATTCCTCAGTTTTTTATATCTCTGCTTGCTGTCATTCATTCTGCTTACTTTCAGTGGATAAAAATCAGTCCATGGTCATTTGATGTATACACAGGTGTACAACTTATTAGGGTGGGTTGACACTTGCGGTGGCAGTCCGACCGCCGCGAATCCGACCTAAATGTCGGAAAACTGGATAGGGAAAGGTTTGCGAGGCTTTGCTTAAAAACCCATTCGCTTGAATGTGTTTTTAAAGCAATGCGCGGATGTGCACTTACACCCTCTGCGCCGCAAAGCCGGATTTTTTTCGTCGGAGACAGTCCTGCATGTCCGACTTTGTTTCCAGCGGGAAAAAAAAGGTTTGTGGCGCAGAGGATGTAAGCGCACACCTGCGCATTGCTTTAAAAACCCATTCAAGTAAATGGGTTTTTAAGCAAAGCATCACAAACCTTTCCCTATCCAGCCCCTATCTTGTGTTCCGACATTTAGGTCGGAATCACGGCAGACGGACTCCGGTGCAAGTGTGAACCCGCCCTTAGTCACAGCACAGTAATCAGACATCTGCCTGGTAATGAGCTGTGCACCTGGGTGTTCATCACATGACCATGGACTGATTTTTATCCACTGGAAGTAAGGAGAATGTCTCTAACCACTCATTGAGTACAGAAGAAAATCAGCAGCAAAACACTTTTTGTTCATTTGAACTAATGCTATGAGTAACATTTACATGCTTTAGAATCACTAACACTTAATCTCATGTTTCTCAAAATTTGTGTATAAGTATCCAAAATTATATTTCTGCTTAGCTTGAATGGGTTTATCATAATAGCCTGAAATTTTCAAGGAAGTAAAACTTTTGTAAAAATTTGTTGTTCAGTGAAATTAGCCAAAAAGGCCTTTAGGGGTGTGTCTTCTCCTGCTGAAGATAACTTCTCCATACACAGAGAGTGAAGACTATTTGGATATGATTGAGCTTTGGAGTTCAACATCCTATATACATACGTACCTAATGTTTGGAGATTAGCATTGAGCTGTGCAGTTTGGCTGAGCACACGGTCATACCATATATATCAGTACACTAGGGGATTGAATTGTATTTAACCCGATGTAAACCTGAAGTGATTTAATTGGCATGCATGCATAGATATAAATGTGTGCCCAAAAAATTTTTGGCTATGGATCTTGTTTTAGGTTTTTGATGCTGATTATATATTCTTTAGTCTTAGATCTCCCATACATGAAGGTCCAAAGGTACTGAAATGTCTAGGATCTGTGAATTGTCATGTCCACTATGTACTAATCTACTAACACACTGACAAAATAATCTTCATGATGTTTTTAAGGATAAACATTTTTTTATACTTATTTTTCTACATTTGGCATGCCATAGTAATTGTGAATTGAGAAGTAGGCAACTCCTCCTAACTGCTGCTCAGCTCTGCCCCCCACTGCTTGATGTCTTCCACTTTGTCACACTTTATTAGGAGCCATTATCGAGAGCAGAGTGTGAAGCTCTTTCAGGAGAAGAGACACCCCTAAAGCCCTTTTCATCTAATCTGAATACAAATAACGCTGATTTTCATGAAAAGGGAGCTGCAATGCAGAATAAAAATTACTTTTTTGGAAAATGTGGAAGTCGCTTTACAAGGTACTGTCACTTAGTTTGGTACTGATTTTCCTGCTGACAGACTCTTCAGTTTTATATAGTGGCCGTTACTAGTGTTGAGCGAACCCATCGAAGTACGCGTTCCGACGAACTTTGCCCAAAAATTCGGTTTGGGTACTTGAACTTAACCCGAACCCCATTGAAATCAATGGGGACCCGAAGTTTGTGACCCAAAAATGGCTGTAAAAAATTTTTTTAAACTTTTTAGTGATGTCCCACTATGGGACCTGAACCAGCGATACACTGATCGCTGGTTCAGCACTATAGACTGCAATACACACATAGGACGCATAGGCTGACTTCCTCCCTTCTTGGTAGGATCCACCAGGTACTGGGGGCTCCTAGCAGCCTGGGATCACTGTCCAGACCCCAGGCTGTAGAAAATACATATAGGCACCCTCGATCTCACCGTGGGGGGTGCCGAGGGGGACGTTTGGCATGGCGGAAGGACTTCGGAGCACAAGGGACAGGCGAGTATGATCTTATAGAAAGATCTTGGAGGATAAAGTTCTCTTTGCCAGGGTTTATCCCAAAAGTCAACACTCTGTCCCAATACTAAAACTGCCAAGGAACCAGAGTACCACGGTTTAGATGTTAGGTGTTGTTTTATCATATATCTAGAATCTACACTACATAAAAATTTGTTAGATGGATTAAGCAGGCAGTCCATCTTGCCTACGTTCTCCTGTTCTTAGATCCTCACTAGGGGTTTGGGGCTTATCTTGGGCTATAGCGAATTCCTGAGCTGAGAAAGCTTGATACTACTTTATCACAAACTTGTAAAGCTGATACATGTACCTCTTACTATACTTTCTTTAACCCTTTCGCTGCCAGGGGTTTCCAGATATTTTGCACCTCTGATAGCCAGGGCAATTTTCAGTTTTGAGATTGTCAAATAAAATTTAAATTTCAACGATAAATTATGCTAACCCCTATACCTATATATTTTCTGAAAGACACCTGCAGTGTTGTCAGAATGCCACTTGGTACTATATACGAACAGTCGCCTTCATGCAATTTTGATTCTCCGTTTTACAAAAAAAAATTGATATTTGTTGCTAAAAGTGGAAACCAAAGTTTATATGCATCAGACCTCCTAAAAATAGTAGTTCAGTATGTGCAGAGTTCGTTCATATCACTAAGGCCTACACCTGCATGCACATATTTTCATAAAATCAGAACTGGAAGGAACCAAATTCTGCTTTGAAGCTGGAAATGTTGGAGGGGGGGGGAAAGGATCATCCTATAAAATGTAGGGGTTACACACTGTGAAAAGCAAGTGCACCCCTAAACCTTATATATTTCTTAAAAGTAGATGTGATACCAAAGTCTAACTTTTGAGATTGCACAGCATACCATATAAAAGCACAACTTAATATTTTATATATACTGTACAACCACCTTCATGCAACTTTGCAGCAAACCTATTACAGGCAAAAATTGCACAAAAATTAAAATTTGCCACTAAAGTGCATGCTCAAGCAATCCCTATTTGCAAACAAAATATACAGTCATATGAAAAAGTTTGGGCACCCCTATTAATCTTAATCATTTTTAGTTCTAAATATTTGGGCATTTCCAACAGCCATTTCAATTTGATATATCTAATAACTGATGGACACAGTAATATTTCAGGATTGAAATGAGGTTTATTGTACTAACAGAAAATGTGCAATATGCATTAAACCAAAATTTGACCGGTGCAAAAGTATGGGCACCTCAACAGAAAAGTGACATTAATATTTAGTAGATCCTCCTTTTGCAAAAATAACAGCCTCTAGTCACTTCCTGTAGCTTTTAATCAGTTCCTGGATCCTGGATGAAGGTATTTTTGACCATTCCTCTTTACAAAACAATTCCAGTTCAGTTAAGTTTGATGGTCGCCGAGCATGGACAGCCCGCTTCAAATTATCCCACAGATGTTCAATGATATTCAGGTCTGGGGACTGGGATGGCCATTCCAGAACATTGTAATTGTTCCTCTGCATGAATGCCTGAGTAGATTTGGAGCTGTGTTTTGGATCATTGTCTTGCTGAAATATCCATCCCCGGCGTAACTTCAAATTCGTCACTGATTCTTGTACATTATTCTCAAGAATCTGCTGATACTGAGTTGAATCCATGCGACCCTCAACTTTAACAAGATTCCCGGTGCCGACATTGGCCACACAGCCCCAAAGCATGATGGAACCTCCACCAAATTTTACAGTGGGTAGCAAGTGTTTTTCTTGGAATGCTGTGTTTTTTTGACGCCATGCATAACGCCTTTTTGTATGACCAAACAACTCAATCTTTGTTTCATCAGTCCACAGGACCTTCTTCCAAAATGAAGCTGGCTTGTCCAAATGTGCTTTTGCATACCTCAGGCGACTCTGTTTGTGGCGTGCTTTCAGAAACGGTTTCTTTCGCATCACTCTCCCATACAGCTTCTCCTTGTGCAAAGTGTGCTGTATTGTTGACCGATGCACAGTGACACCATCTGCAGCAAGATGATGCTGCAGCTCTTTGGAGGTGGTCTGTGGATTGTCCTTGACTGTTCTCACCATTCTTCTTCTCTGCCTTTCTGATATTTTTCTTGGCCTGCCACTTCTGGGCTTAACAAGAACTGTCCCTGTGGTCTTCCATTTCCTTACTATGTTCCTTACAGTGGAAACTGACAGGTTAAATCTCTGAGACAACTTTTTGTATCCTTCCCCTGAACAACTATGTTGAACAATCTTTGTTTTCAGATCATTTGAGAGTTGTTTTGAGGAGCCCATGATGCCACTCTTCAGAGGAGATTCAAATAGGAGAACAACTTGCAATTGGCCACCTTAAATACCTTTTCTCATGATTGGATACACCTGGCTATGAAGTTCAAAGCTCAGTGAGGTTACAAAACCAATTTTGTGCTTCAGTAAGTCAGTAAAAAGTAGTTAGGAGTATTCAAATCAATAAAATAAGGGTACCCAAATTTTTGCACCAGTCAAATTTTGGTTTAATGCATATTGCACATTTTCTGTTAGTACAATAAACCTCATTTCAATCCTGAAATATTACTGTGTCCATCAGTTATTAGATATATCAAATTGAAATGGCTGTTGCAAACACCCAAATATTTAGAACTAAAAATGATTAAGATTAATAGGGGTGCCCAAACTTTTTCATATGACTGTACTTTCTAAAAAAAAAACAAAAAACCACAAGATGTAAGGAATTCATACATACAACACATATATTTCACTACTTGTTCCACCCTCTCCGTTGCACTATGGAATGCTCGTTCCATACACAATAAACTTGACTACGTCCACGACCTCTTCATTTCTCGTGAATTTTCACTTCTCGGTATCATAGAAACCTGGCTAACACCCTCAGACACCACCTCCCCTGCTGCCCTCTCCTATGGAGGTCTGCAATTCTCGCACACTCCCTGCCCCAACAATAAACCTGGTGGAGGCGTAGGCATACTCCTCTCTGACAATTGCTCCTTCACCCCAATCCAACCGCTACCTGCTCTCACCCTCCCCTCCTTTGAAGTGCACTCTGTTCGCATTTATTCACCCTCCAACTGGCTGTCATATATTGACCGCCAGGACCTACCGCTGCCTTCATCAACCAATTCACCACCTGGCTAATGCACTTCCTGTCCACAGACACCCCCATCATCAATATGGGTGATTTCAACATCCACATTAACATAAACCACCCTTATGCTTCCAGTCTCCTGTCCCTCACTGCCTCCTTTGGTCTCTCTCAATGGTCCTTCTTTGCCCCCCACACAAAGGGGCACATGCTGAACTTCATATTCACCTGCTTCTGCACTCTATCCAACCTCTAACTCTCCATCCGCTCTGACCACCTGCTGACATTCTCTGCCCTCTCCTCTGTAATAGACCCCTAAACCAGAACGCCCCCGCAGGAACCTTAATCACCTTGACATCCTCACGCTCTGACTCTCTCCTACCACTCACTGACATATCCTCACTCCAGGATGCAGATGCCGCTGCTGACTTCTACAATACCACCATTACTTCAGCCCTTGTGGCCCCCTTCACTATCACCAGAGCCCGACTGATCAGTAGGCAACCCTGGCACACTGACCTGACTAAAAAACTGAGACGTGTCTCATGGGTTGCAGAACTCCTCTGGAAGAAAAGCTACTCCCAGGAGGACTTAAGTATAGAGAGGCAGTTCCCACATTTAAGAACACACTCACCTCTGCAAAGCAGGTCTACTTCACCACACTCATCTTCCCTATCCTGCAACCCCAAACGCTATTCACCACTTTCAACTCCCTTCTCCACCCTCATGTGCCCCCTCAGATATCCCTTATCTCAGCTGATGACTTTGCCTCTTCAAAAGCAAAATTTACATAATCAGAAACAGTCTCACCCGACAACCACTCTACCCAACTGCTCGGTGCTCTTCATCTTTAACCTGTTTCTCTGCCATCACTGATGAAAAGCTCTCCACCCCAGTCTCTAAATCCCACCTCACCTCCTGCGTGCTTAACCCGATCCAGTCAATCTCATCCCCAATCTCACTAAAGTCTTTACTCTTGCCCTAACCCATCTCTTCAACCTATCCCTATCCAGAGGATCCTTTCCTTCCACCTTCAAACATGCTACCGTCACACCTATACTTAAAAAAAAAAAAAAAAAAAAAAAAAAAAGTCCCGCGACCCATCCTCTCCAGCCAACTATCGCTTCATCTCACTGCTCCCGTACGCCTCTAAATTGCTTGAACAGGTTTACTCCGAACTATCCTCCTAACTCTCGTCCGACTTACTCTTTCACAGACTACAGTCAGGCTTCAGACCCTATCACTCCACAAACTGCCCTAACCAAAGTTACAAACTGCCAAAGCCAAGCGTCACTACGCTGTCCTCCTCCTCTTTGACCTCCCCCACTTGCACACCACCTCCCTGCCACGCCCTCTTTCTGTAGGTGTCCCCTCAAGGCTCCGTCCTAGGACCTCTCCTGTTCTCCATCTACACCCTCGGTATTGGCCAACTCATAGAATTTCATGGTTTTCAATACAATTGCTATGCTGACCACATTCAAATATATCTCTCTGGACCAGACATGGACTCTGGACAACAGAGAGGTAGAGTATCTAGCAGCTGTAGCCTCCTTTCTCTCCTCCCGCTTTCCCAAACTCACCATGGAGAAAACTGAGTTCATCTTCGCCCCCACCTTGCACGGCCACTCTACCTTACCAATCTATCAAAGTTAATGGAACCACACTTACCCCAGTCCCACGGGTCCGTTGCCTTGGGATAACCAAGGACTCTGACCTATCCTTCAAGTTGCACATTAAAACCCTCAACACCTCCTGCCGCCTCCAACTCAAGAACATCCATCGAATCTGCTCCTCCCTCACCCCTGAAACTACAAGGATACTAGTCCATGCCCTCATAATCTCCCGTTTAGATTACTGTATCACATTTAATACCTCTTCCCCCCCCCCCCCCCCGTTCTTCATCAGCCACTCTCCTCTGCCAATCCCTTCACTGGCTACCCGTTGCCCAGCGAATAGAGTTCAAATTCCTGACATACAAAGCCATCCACAACTTGTCCCCGCTATAGATCTCCAACCTAATCTCCTGCTACCTGCCCGCACGTAACCTCCGATCCTCCAAAGTCCACCTCCTCCACTCTGCTCTTATCCGCTCTTCACACAAGTGTCTCCAAGATTTCCCTCGTGCATCCCCCATACTCTGGAACTCATTACAAAGACGCAGAAGACTGACCCCCACAATCAAACTTCCAAAAGGCCCTGAAGACTCGCCTATTCAGGAAGGCCTACAACCTCCAATGACACTGTCGCAACACCACCATCTGTACAGCCTCTCCCCTCACCTTGTGTCTCTATCCCTCTTCCCTCAGATTGTAAGCCCTTGCGGGCAGGGCCCTCTCTCCCACTGTGCCAGTTAGTCACTGTTAGTATTGTTTGTTTTTTGTATATTTTGTGTACTGTATGTAAACCCTCAAGTGTAAAGCACCATGGAATTAATGGTGCTATATAATATATTTGCAGGTGTTAAAGGGGGGCTAAAATCGCAAAAATGCAGCAACCAATTTTGTGCATGCAAATTAAATAGGGGCTTGTATAAGAATATAACTTTCTATTCCCCTATAAAAATTGTAACTAATGAATAATTATCTCTATACCTAACTAATGTGATAACTAGGGACCGTTTCAGATTGCCGTAAAATGGCGTCTTTATTGCTCACTTATTAGGGATGCAACCTCTGAAGTTCCTGTGGTTCATAATTACTGGTGTTGAACCTAATTCTAGATCTGATGACCTACTGAAAGTCCAGGTGTTTCGTTTGTACTGTTGGTGCAAAAAAAAACACCTGCTATTATACACGTTTAAAAGCTGCCAAAAACTGGGATTTTATATGGTGACATTCAATGGGTGAAAATGTTATCTGACTGAACTTTTCTGCCTGTCACAAATGTTTTATATGTTCATCTCTAGTAGTAATCGTTTATACAGTGGGAAATAGTATTTAGTCAGCCACCAATTGTGCAAGTTCTCCCACTTAAAAAGATGACTGTAATGGACATCATACGTAGACCTCAACTATGAGACAAAATGAGAAAACAAATCCAGAAAGTCACATTGTCTAATTTTTTTAAGAATTTATTTGCAAATTGTGGTGGAAAATAAGTATTTGGTCAATAACAAAAGTTCATCTCAATACTTTGTTATATATCCTTTGTTGGCAATTACAGAGGTCAAACGTTTTCTGTAAGTCTTCACAAGGTTGGCACACACTGTTGCTGGTATGTTGGCCCATTCCCCCATGCAGATCGCCTCTAGAGCAGTGATGTTTTGGGGCTGTCACTGGGCAACATGGACTTTCAACTCCCTCCAAAGGTTTTCTATGGGGTTGAGATCTGGAGACTGGCTAGGCCACTCCAGGACCTTGAAATGATTCTTACGAAGCCACTCCTTCATTACCCTGGCGGTGTGCTTGGGATCATTGTCATGCTGAAAGTCCCAGCCACGTTTCATCTTCAATGCCCTTGCTCGTTTTGCACTCCAAAATCTCTCGATACATGGCCCCATTCATTCTTTCAAGTACACGGATCAGTTGTCCTGGTCCCTTTGCAGAGAAACAGCCCCAAAGCATGATGATGCCACCCCCATGCTTCACAGTAGGTATGGTGTTCTTTGGATGCAACTCAGCAGTCACTCTCCTCCAAACACGACGAGTTGTGTTTCTACCAAACAGTTCTACTTTGGTTTCATCTGACCATATGACATTTTCCCAATACTCTTCTGGAACATCCAAATGCTCGCTAGCAAACTTCAGACAGGCCCAGATATGTACTGGCTTAAGCAGGGGGACACGTCTGGCACTGCAGGATCTGAGTCCCTTGCGGTGTAGTGTGTTACTGATGGTAGCCTTTTGTTACATTAGTCCCAGCTTTCTGCAGGTTATTCACTAGGTCCCCCCGAGTGGTTCTGGGATTTTTGCTCACCGTTCTTGTGATCATTTTGACACCACTGGGTAAGATCTTGCGTGGAGCCCCTGATCAAGGGAGATGATCAGTGGACTTGTATGTCTTCCATTTTCTAATTATTGCTCCCACAGTTGACTTCTTCACACCAAGCTGCTTGCCTATTGCAGATTCAGTCTTCCCAGCCTGGTGCAGGTCTACAATTTTGTTTCTGGTGTCATTCTACAGCTCTTTGGTCTTCACCATAGTGGAGTTTGGAGTGTGACTGTTTGAGGTTGTGGACGGGTGTCTTTTATACTGATAACAATTTGAAACAGGTGCCATTACTACAGGTAATGAGTGGAGGACAAAGGAGCCTCTTGAAGTTGTTACAGGTCTGTGAGAGCCAGAAATCTTGCTTGTTTGTAGGTGACCAAATACTTATTTTCCACCATAATTTCCAAATAAATTATTTAAAAATCACAGTGATTTTCTGGATTTGTTTTCTCATTTTGTCTCTCACAGTTGAGGTCTACCTATGATGTCAATTACAGGCCTCGCTCATCTTTTTAAGTGGGAGAACTTGCATAATTGGTGGCTGACTAAATACTTTTTTCCCCACTGTAGCATGTAACGGATATCGCTAGAGCGGCAGTGTATTTTACTCTAAAAAGATCAGGTATGTACAGGATAGGGACAGGGTCAAATGTAAACTTCATTGATTGCTTTGTTTGTGGTGTTTGGTGCAACTCTTTTGGCTCCGTGACCTGGATGATGCTAAACGTCTGGAAGGCTGGAAGTGGGAGGATATTTAGAACCCTATAACTCAGGATTGGTTAGGGTTATGAAGATCTTAGATTCATTTTAAAGATGAGAATCCTCTTGATAGCCCTTACAGATTTGGAGCGATTTGCTTTTAAAAACTGTCAGGAATTGAGATCTGCATTTGGGATCTCAATGCCGAATAGTATTTTCACCAACGAATTGCTCTAGATCTGTAATGGCTATAATATTGGTATCATCTTAATGATGATTCTCATCTTTAAAATAAACCCAAGACCATCTTCATAGCCCTAACCGATCCTGAGAAATCTGCATTAGTATTAAGGACATACCATATACATCCTCTGCTACAGAAGTGCCACCTTAGCTGAATGTATAAATACGTGGGTGGCGGTGAAAGGTTTAAACACTACAGACTTCAGCTGAGATTTGAAGATGGTGCATCTTTTGGAACACAAAAGCAAAAAAGAGCAGAGGTGTAGAGTATTATGTCAAATGACAAAACAATCCACCAATTGCAACAGAAAATAAATTATCCGAAAGCACTGATGCAAATACTAATAAAACTTAACATTTAATAATAAATATTAAAAAGGTCCCAAAGAATATCAAACATCATAATTAAATTAGCCACTCTATGGAGTCCAACATTATAGCGAATACACATGAAATCACCACCATATTAAGTTGTATATCATAGCAGCCACACAATTAAATAATGAAACGATCTTACCAAAATCTGAAGACAGGAGTAACCCAGTAGGTGGTGGTGCATCACAGGAGGAAGAATTGCAGTCCCTATTCCTCCCCCTAAGACTTTCCCTTACACCCAAATTGACTCCTGCCCTAACAAGGGCAGTACCAAGCTGTCCTTAAATTGACCCTATAAATCCCTAGTCTCTATACGTTTCCTGGTACAGTAACGCACCAATCATCAGGGGACTTACTAGACTACTCCATAAATTTCAAAATTCTTGGTCAAATACATATAAATAACTAAATGCTGCCTACAGTGGTAAAGCAAATAAAACCCCACAATGGAGGAAAAACGCTCACTGACTCCATGTAGTGACGATGGTAGCAAGATCCCAGCATTTGTAGGGACTTTAAACGTGAATAAAATTGGTCTGTCTTTCACGTTTGAAGTTGGAGGCTCTACCCTCCCATTCCTGGATGTATTGATTTCTAAGGGATGTGGAGGCATACTGAATACTAAAGTGTTCAGGAAGGCAACAGCTACTAATTCCTTTCTTCAATGGAGGCGTAATCATCCCTATTCATTGAAGAGGGGAATTCCTCGTGGCCAATATCTGAGACTTAGAAGAAACTGTTCGGGGGTGACAGGATTTTGTGGACCAAGCTGCTGATCTTAGATCAAGGTTTATTAGACGTGGCTATCCTGATAGAATTTTGAGAGAAGCATATAGGTCTTCCCTGAATTGTGATCGTACTCAATTATTGAGACCAAAAAAAATAGAACAAACTAGTTCAGAAAAAATTGTTCGTTTTAATTGGAACTTTTGATAACGGGGCATCACAAGTCTTACAACGCCATTGGGACATTTTAACTATGGACCCTGATATCAAGGCAGTTGTAAGTGAAAGACCACAGATCACATTCAGGAGAGGAAGATCTTTGAAAGATCGCCTAGTTCACAGCCATTTAGATGTACAAAAAAACTACATCATGGCTATCTCCACCAAAAGGTTGTTTTAAGTGTAGTGGTTGCTCTTCATGTCCATTTTTACTGGCAGGACGGGAATTTTTTTCAGAAAATTTAAAAGCCATTTTTGAAATAAAACATTTCATATCCTGTCGGTCAAGGGGAGTGATCTATAAGATCACATGCCAGTGTAAATTGGAATATGTTGGAAAAACTAATCGAGAGTTGAGGAAAAGAATTGGTGAGCATCTTGGGGATATATGGAATGAACGGGATACCCCAGTGGCAAGACATGTCAACTCGTGCTACGGGGGTAATGTAAATTGCCTGCGGTTTACAGGTATTGATTTGGTAAAACCCCATCCGAGAGGTGGTGATTGGCATAAGATGACATTACAGTGTGAGACAAAATGGATATTTAAATTAAAAACTGAGATTCCAAATGGGTTTAATGAGCGGCTTAATTTTTGCTGTTTCATTTGATCCCCCCTCTTGTTCCCTTCTTTTCCTCCTCTTCTTCCACTCAATAAGATAGATCAGACCGTGTGGGATATTTTTGTGAATAGGGTATATTTTAACAGCATATATAAAATTATTTGTGTATAGAGAGAAAAGTTTCTCTTGAAAGATCTTTTCAGAGTATATATACCTCAGAGTCATTTATGATTACAGCAGTATTTTCTGTTTTTTGTATGTTTTGTGTCTTTGACCGGTTGCCTCTTTAATTCTGGGCATTTTTGCTCTTGGTCATTATTTTTGATTTAATTGAGCCTTTAATGTCCTGGGGCTGTTGTACTTGGATGGTAGGCTTATTGGGCCTCTCCAGGTCTTCTTTCCGTCTTATACCTGTGTTTTTTTTATCTAGCAATTGGCTGGCTGTTTGATCACTGCGGTATTTCTATGGGCCTTATTTGAACTATTTTGGTTAATAGAGGATATTTTAAGCTTCCCTGTAGCTTTTTGCGCATTGAGGGGCCTATTTAGGAGCTTGTCCCACTGCGCATGCTCGTTTTCGATGTATTATACCGGAGATTGGGAGGATATGCGCATGCGCGATGTATTGACTTCGTGCATGCGTGGTATGTTTGGCCAGAGATCGGGGAGATATGCGCATGCGCGTGCAGTATGTTATATATCGCTACTAGTATAACGGGATGACTGTGTTTTACGTATGACGTCATCAGTATGCGCTGCTTTTAGTGCGATATTCAAACATCAGTCCATTACTATATAAGTTACCCTGATATGCTGGGATCTTGCTACTATCGTCACTACATGGAGTCAGTGAGCATTTTTCCTCCATTGTGGGGTTTTATTTGCTTTGCTTTACCACTGTAGGCAGCATTTAGTTATTTATTTACATGTATTTGAGCAAGAATTTTGGAATTTGAGTAGTCTAGTAAGTCCCCTGATGATTGGTGCGTTACTGTACCAGGAAACTCATAGAGACTAGGGATTTATAGGGTCAATTTAAGGACAGCTTGGTACTGCCCTTGTTAGGGCAGGAGTCAATTTGGGTGTAAGGGAAAGTCTTAGGGGGAGGAATAGGGACTGCAATTCTTCCTCCTGTGATGCACCACCACCTACTGGGTTACTCCTGTCTTCAGATTTTGGTAAGATCGTTTCATTATTTAATTGTGTGGCTGCCATGATATACAACTTAATATGGTGGTGATTTCATGTGTATTCGCTATAATGTTGGACTCCATAGAGTGGCTAATTTAATTATGATGTTTGATATTCTTTGGGACCTTTTTAATATTTATTATTAAATGTTAAGTTTTTTATTAGTATTTGCATCGATGATCTTTTGGAAGAAAGAAGCTTCAGGCTGTAGTTCCTCCCTAGATTACTATTTTGCATGGCTGCTGCTGTAGGAGAAGAATTGCTCTTACTGGTAATTGCTTTTCTGAAGCCCTCGACATAACCCTGTTAATTTCCCATCCATCTGTAGTGTGTGTGTTTGTTTTTCTGGCATATACACATGCATGTGACACACATATATATATATATATATATATATTATATATTTTATACATACACATACAAATGCATATACAGGAGCGTATTGCACATCAGAGGGTGTACTGGGCATGGATGAAAGACTGCTAGGTGATGCAGTGGGTGGATGCTGGGAAGGGCTGCCTGGAAAAACTAATACTCCCACTACCAGCAGGTGTAAACCAGAAAGTATTGCATAAGCATGATAATGGGGTATGGTAAAACTGGTCCAAACACACATTGAACATAACAGATTTGCTTATTCATATAATAAGCATTTCCTGCATTTAGTCCTGGAAAACCCCTTTAAAGATCTGGAATTGGAATATTTAGACTTCATTTAGTATAATTTAACCTATTAGAGATATTGGAGCATTTTATGAAGTGCTCCCCTATGGGCCCAGCAGACACTTAAAATTATCTAAGAATTTATCTGGTTTTGACTTGGGAATATATTTTAAAACTAATGCTAGGTTCACACTAGCATTCGTCTCTTCGTCGTTCAAGGTCCACATGGGGACCCGAAAGACTGAGTGCTGGTCTGCTTTAAAAAGAAAAAAAAAAAGTTACCCACTGATTCCATACCCTATAATGCAGTCCATCGGGTTTCCACTGGTTTTATACTGAAACTGGCAGAGAAGTGCTCCGTGCAGGACTTTTCTCTGCCATTTTTAGACTATCTGCAGCAGAGTCTTCTATGGAGACTCCAACACAGCTATAAACCTAGCCTGAGACATATATTTATTTTGATAATCAAAAGAGTAGGCATACTTTTCTTCTGTGCTTGATTTGTATTTTGTCATTAGTAGAGACATTTGTTAAGTTTATTTGCTTTTACACTGTGTTCCAAATTATTATGCAACTAATATTTTCTCATATTTTCCAAAATTACCTATATGAATTGCAGTCATTGTAATTTTCCAGTCATCAACTATTCGAGTATAATTTAAAGGTTTTTGAACAAACTGCCTATGATAACAGTATATTTAAAAAAATAATAAATAAACACTCAAAATGCATGTTCTAAATTATTATGCACAGCAGAATTTGCAACCTTTTCATTTTTATTAAGAACAAAAAAAATGGTCATTGTGAAATTATAAGCATTAGCAGGTTATTACAAACTGAAATCAAACAGTTTTCAAGCCAAAACTTTATTCTAGGTGATGTTACATTTGCACATAGGACCCCTTGTTCGAAAGAAGCTTCTGAACTCTCTCGTCCATTGAATTTGTCAGTTTTTGCATGGTTTCTGCTTCAATTGATTTGCATGAGGACAGAATACCCTCCCAGAGCTGTTGCTTAGATGTGAACTGCCTCCCGCCATTATAGACATTCCTTTTGATTATGCTCCAGAGGTTCTCAATGGGGTTGAGGTCAGGGGAGCATGGGGGGCCACACCATAAGTTTGTCCCCTTTTATGCCCATAGCATCCAGAGATGCAGATGTGTTATTTGCAGCATGAGACGGTGCATTATCATGCATGAAAATGATCTTTCTGCGGAATGCATGGTTCTTCTTCTTGAACCATGGCAAGAAGTGCTGTTTGAGAAACTCCACATACATTATGGAGTTCATCTTTACCCCTTCAGGGATCCTAAAGGGGCTGACAATCTCTCTCCCCATGATTCCAGCCCAAAACATTACTCCACCTCCTCCTTGTTGGCGCTGTAGCCATGTTTGCATGGGGTGTCCATCAACAAGCCATCCTCCACTCTATCCATCTGGACCATCAAGCGTTGCACGGCACTCATCTGTGAACAAAACAGTTTTGAAGTCAGTCTTCATGTATTGTTTGGCCCACTGGAGCCGTTTCTGCTTGTGTGCAGTGGATAGAGGAGGTCGACAGGATGGCCTACGCACAGCTGCAAACCTCTGAAGGACCCTGCATCTTGTTGTTTGGGGGACGTTGGAGGCACCAGCAGCTTCAAAAACTTGTCTGCTGCTATGACAAGACATTTTTGAAGCTGCTCTTTTAACCTGACGTAATTGCCTGTTGGAAAGAGTCCTCAATTTTCCCTTATCAGCACGCACACGTGTGTGCTGTGAATCAGCTACATACTACTTGATTGTGCGATGCTCACGATGAAGTATCTTGGCAATGTTGATTTGTAGTCATGCCTTGACCTAAACACTCCACAATTTGTTGTTTCTCAGCAGCCGACACATCCTTTTTCTTTCCCATTTTGGCTGAAAATGTAGGCTGCTTAATAATGTGGGACAGCCTTCTTAAGTAGTCTTGCCTTTAATTGGACACACCTGCCAAACTAATGAGTACACGTGTCTGCAGTTGCTTTCAGTGATATAAAGAGCCCTGACACACATCACCATCAATGAGTTTAACTGACAAACAAAAAAAAATTCTTACCTTATCACTCCTAAACACTTTTTGCATAATAATTTGGAACACAGTGTAATGACCCTTCTTTTTCCTTCCCTCCCTCTCTCCCCTTGATTTGCTGAAAGTTGCTTCTAAATTTCTTTATAAAAAAATTGTACTTTGTAATTATTGCTGCATACTATAGTTTGAAGTGGGAGCAGAATTAGTTTAAACATTTTTCAGCTTTCATTTTTCCCTTCCTGAAGCTTCATGTGCATGATGGCCAAAAAGAAAATCTTGATGGGTATATGAAAACATTTGTCAAACTTCAACCTTCAGATGGGAATCCTGGAATGTATTCTGTGGATTGTGAAATGGTAACTTTTCACTCATTTGATTATGGTTTAACATGGTTACCCTCTTTCTTGTTTAATTGTTTGTCTTCTGTATACCATATGTAGTGTTACACAACTCGTGGTCTGGAACTTGCGAGAGTCACAGTGGTTGACCATGGGTTACAGGTGGTTTATGATACCTTTGTTAAGCCTGATAACGAAATTATAGACTATAACACAAGGTATGTATAAAATGTAATTCTTATCGTCTTGAAGCAGTGTCTCAAGTGTTCCAGAATAAGTACTATATGTAATACAGTTGATTTGATTGGCTTTTTTCTTGAATTAGAGAAGCTTTACTGCTTGTCTGACAATGATGTCAGCTATTTATGAAGGAGTTGGGCTGTGGAAAAATAGGAGCCTATTGTTTTGGTCTACTGAGTCCACAGCCATAGTAGTGTTCACATATATGTTCTGCTTTTTAAGCATAGCTAAGATTGAGGTCTCCCAACAACTTAAAAATTGTGATATGCTAATGATTGTCCCCTTCATAATATAGATACTGTCTTTATAAATATTTACTTTATTTTGCTGTATAGTGTTGTAAGAGTCCTAGTTATATTATAGTTTAGGTACTTTAAAGGGTAATTTCAGTTTCTGTTTTTTTTGTTTGAGGCTGAATCAGCTTCAAAATCCACCTCAAAAATTTGAATGGGAGTCTAGTAGATTTTTTTTTTTTTTTCTTCTTCCTGCCTCACATTAATTTTAATGGGGTTTGCAAGGTGAAATCCGCCTAAAGATAGGTCATGATGCTTTTTTTTTTTTTTTTGTTTGTTTTTTTGTTTTTTTCAGATTTTTCAATCTGCTCCTGACTTTCTTTAAAATTAATTGGAGAGTAGAGAAATGTGTGTTTGAGGCAGAATCTGAACATACAAAAACTGAACATACCCCAAGGGTATCAGATTTTCATGAAAAGTTGAAATTTGCACAGGGTTTTGCTGGGCAGTCTGTTGACTGACTGTATAAGCCTTCATACATGATAGTAAGCATACAAAAGGAGCTGCTTTGATATCAGTGACTAATAATCTATCAATAACAGAAGCGGTCACAAGTATGTATAGAAGTACGTAGTAAACTCTACTTTGTAGAAACTGAAGTGCAGTGCACATAGAAAGCAGTCTTCAGATAAGGTAAACAGTATTATCATTTTTTTTTTTTTTTTCCCCTCAATTTATTCAAGGAGTGAAGTATTGTCTGGATGGGAAATATCCCTTAGACTTTGCTCACACAACAGTGCTGTTCTTAAGATCTGACATCTGTGGGGGAAAAAGGCTGTATCGGCCAGTTAAGTCCACAGAAGGACTTATTCACATGGCAGTAAATAACCCAGCTGTTCATGTGCCTATCTGTTTTGATAGACAAAAGTGGAATGTATAAGTTTTGACGGCCATTAAAAAGATCTATCAAAAGCCATGTGAATAGACTCCTTGAAATCAATGTTTTCTCAAAAATGGATGTTGCAAAAACGCCTGTCACTATGCTACTTTCACTGTCATGCAAATAAGGTCTTAGAGCAGGGGTAAGCAACCTCTGGCACTTGTGTCGAGTTCAGTATGTAAGCCATATTTACTCAGCACAGGGCTTTCTAATGTTTAAAACTATGCTGCTGCTGCATGTAGTCTCCCATGTTGTGGAAACTGCTTTTTTTTTTGCAGACTTTGCTGCAGTTTTTTGAGCCAGTGACAGGAGTTGATTGAACAGAAGGTAGAAGTATAAAATTTAACTATATATTTCCCATTCCTTCTGTAGCCACTACTAGGTTTGGCGGTGGGGTGGGATCTACACCTGAGATGGCGCTACTCCTGCTGGGCATTCACACGATAGAGTAGATATAGAACTGTTATTTGCCAGGTACTTGGGGTTGCTCGCCTACTTATTGCACACAGATGGAAATCTACCTCCTGCCCGTCACTGACGGAATTGATCTCTGTGGTGTCATTGAATTATCAATACGAACAATTTTATGCTAGCAGTGGTGGAAACATGGATAGGTTCAGGAGGGATTGGGCAATATGGTTGACATCATTTCCACCCCCCCCCCTCCCCAATCCAGTGCTACTTGACAGGCCGCAGGTCTTGCTTTTTCTAATATTGTTGGTATAAATCTTCTTACTCACCTGTGGGACACTATTTCTGAATATTCCTAGAATACTCTTTATACTATTTCTACATTTCTGTTGTGGTTGATAACTGGCAGCGAACGAGTCTGCAGGCGGGTCTACGTAGCAGACCATCAGCCTTATAAGTTGCTATGGAGTGTTTCGATTCCCTTCCATTCCTTAGGCCTGTTTACCTTTACTTTTCCTGATTGTTCTGAACTTCCCCTTCCCCTCCCCCTCATGGCCACGATTTTGATGCTTTTCCATAATATTCTAAGTATGGTTACCGATCAGTATGTTTGAATTTACTTACTAGTATGCATTTTCATATGTGTCCTTGTTTATGCATTACTTATCTAGAGTATCCTCTACTCTTTTTGTGCTTGTACATTGTGATGCCATGAATATATTCTGTGTTCCCTATGTTGATCTCCTGTATTATATTCATGCAAAAATTCAATAAAAACTATTGACTTAAAAAAACGCAGCAAAATCTGTAATAAAAAAGCTGCTTTTCTGCTATGTGGGGCCTCAGCCTAAAGCTGCTTATACATACAGTGGGGAAAAAAGTATTTAGTCAGCCACCAATTGTGCAATTTCTTCCACTTAAAAAGATGAGGCCTGTAATTGACATCATAGGTAGACCTCAACTATGAGAAAAAATGAGAAAACAAATTCAGAAAGTCACAGTCTAATTTTTAAAGAATTTATTTGCAAATTATGGTGGAAAATAAGTATTTGATCAATAACAAAAGTTCATCTCAATACTTTGTTATATATCTATGTTGGCAATGACAGAGGTCAAACGTTTTCTGTAAGTCTTCACAAGGTTGGCACACACTGTTGTTGGTATGATGGCCCGTTCCTCCATGCAGATCTCCTCTAGAGCAGTGATGTTTTGGGGCTGTCGCTGGGCAACACGACTTTCAACTCCCTCCAAAGGTTTTCTATGGGATTGAGATCTGGAGACTGGCTAGGCCACTCCAGGACCTTGAAATGCTTCTTACGAAGCCACTCCTTCGTTGCCCTGGCGGTGTGCTTGGGATCATTGTCATGCTGAAAGACCCAGCCACGTTTCATCTTCAATGCCCTTGCTGATGGAAGGAGGTTTGCACTCAAAATCTCATGATACATGGGCCCATTCATTCTTTCATGTACACGGATCAGTTGTCCTGGTCCCTTTGCAGGGAAACAGCCCCAAAGCATGATGTTGCCACCCCCATGTTTCACAGTAGATATGGTGTTCATTGGATGCAACTCAGCATTCACTCTCCTCCAAACACAACAAGTTGTGTTTCTACCAAACAGTTCTACTTTGGTTTCATCTGACCATATGACATTCTCCCAATACTCTTCTGGAACATCCAAATGCTCTCTAGCAAACTTCAGACGGGCCCGGATATGTACTGGCTTAAGCAGGGGGACAAGTCTGGCACTGCAGAATCTGAGTCCCTGGCGGTGTAGTGTGTTACTGACGGTAGCCTTTGTTACGTTAGTCCCAGCTTTCTGCAGGTCATTCACTAGGTCCCCCCGTGTGGTTCTGGGATTTTTTTCTCACCGTTCTTGTGATCATTTTGACCCTACGGGGTGAGATCTTGCGTGGAGCCCCTGATTGAGGGAGATTATCAGTGGTCTTGTATGTCTTCCATTTTCTAATTATTGCTCCCACAGTTGATTTCTTCACACCAAGCTGCTTGCCTATTGCAGATTCAGTCTTCCCAGCCTGGTGCAGGTCTACAATTTTGTTTCTGGTGTCCTTCCACAGCTCTTTGGTCTTCACCATAGTGGAGTTTGGAGTGTGACTGTTTGAGGTTGTGGACAGGTGTCTTTAATACTGATAACCATGTCAAACAGGTGCCATTACTACAGGTAATGAGTGGAGGACAGAGGAGCCTCTTAAAGAAGTTGTTACAGGTCTGTGAGCCAGAAATCTTGTTTGTAGGTGACCAAATACTTTATTTTCCACCATAATTTGCAAATAAAATCTTTAAAAATCAGACAATGTGATTTTCTGGATTTGTTTTCTCATTTTGCCTCTCATAGTCTAGGTCTACCTATGATGTTAATTACAGGCCTCAATTGGTGGCTGACTAGAAACTTTTTTTTTCCCCACTGAATGAGCTTGAATAAACAATATTGGGTTGCTATTGATTTTTTTTTTTTTTTTTTTGTTTTATAGAAGGCTAACATTACAGTTGATGTGCCATCCTTTCTTTCTTTCTTTCTTTCTTTCTTTCTTTCTTTCTTTCTTTCTTTCTTTTTCTTTTTCTTTTTACAATTAGCTTATTTGCCTTTATGTACAACAAGTACTAAAATTTACATGTTTGAGAACAATTATAATATTCCAATATATGCATAGGTTGTCTGGTGTCACGGAAGAGAACCTAAAGAATGTTACAACATCCATTAGAGATGTACAGGCCATTATGCTCAACCTGTTCAGTGCAGATTCTGTTCTTATAGGACATGGGTTAGAGAGTGACTTAATAGCACTTAAGGTAAGAATAAAAACTACTGACTTAGATGGGTCCTGTTGTTGTTTTTTTGGGGAATGTTTGTATACTTTTTTTTTTGGGGGGGGGGGGGGTGTCTGGAAAAAAAATTAATGACGTTGAATGTCAACTCAGTTTCTTGAAAAAAAAAAAAGTCTTCAGTTTATGGCAGAAGTGTGTGTTTGAGAGAACTTGTTCATTTCATGGTAATGAAGATTAAAGTATACCTCCAGTTATAAACTGTGCATAAACAAATAGTACTGTTGAATAGCAAAAACTTTGTAATTTTACTGAAGAAATGTTTGTCTACTTTTTAGGTAGCTATTTCCTACATTTAGTCAATGAAGACTGGAGGTGGGAGGAAGCGGCTGCTAGAAAACTAACTCAAACTGTGCTACTCTGTGCTCTAACACTGCTAGGCTTGTAGATAAGAAGCTACCAGTGCACAGAATGATGCAGTAAATCAATTAACCAGCTGGAAGCAACCTCCTACTTTACTCCCCCCAACCCCCCCCCCCCCCCCTTGTCCATAGTTGTGTGTGGGACTGGATACAAAGATCATCCAGTCTTGTTTAATATATTGATGGTAACAAGGAGGACAGCAGCTTAAGTGGTGAAGGAAACAGATCTCTAGATATTACTACAAAGTTCATTATATTCAATATATTCATAGATCATGCACTATTCATTTAACCTGGAGGTAAGCTATAAATTTACAAAGCAACAGAACTGAGGTGTGTTAGTTTATTTAAAAGTTTTCACATAGTGGTTAACTACTATAATTCAATTTTACTTTTTGTTTTACAGCTCATTCATGATACTGTGGTTGATACAGCAATAGTATTCCCTCATAGATTAGGCTTGCCTTATAAAAGGGCTTTAAGAAGCTTAATTGCTGACTATCTACGTCGCATCATCCAAGATGATGGTAAGATTGCGCACAGTTTTTAGACATCCTAGTCTAAGCCAACAAATAGGATGTATACTTTTACTTTGCTCCAGAATTTGGGCCCAATTCTGGTGCAAATTGTTGCATCTTAAGTCCTACCTCATCAGACTAGGCAAGTGTCTAAAGCACACACAAAATGTAGTACACATGTAGGTCAGAATTCTGGCATATTTAGCTTGGCAAGTTTTCCCCTAATGCATCTGAAATTTTGAAATTGATAATATATACTGAATATTTATTTGGAAAAAGGAGACATTTGACATGAGGTGTTTAAATAAATGGATTGCCATCCATTAAGTTTAACAGATCAGTTTTTTTTTACCATTTTGTTCTGTTTTTTTATATAGACAATGTCCATCAGTTTGCACTTTTTGCACCCATTAAATGGATGTAAAAAAAATCTGAATGGATGCTAAGTTACACTAAATTTCAGGCTGCAAGCTCTATTCCTTTGAGAATCAGGTTCTATGAAAATTCAAACTGTCTGTCATATAAGTTAAGTGTGTCCTTTTGAAGTAATACATGTTGGATGTCAGATTTGTGAAATCTGTATGTGGCTTGCTTCACTAGCTCTTGAATCAACATGGCTTAATTCATGTACTGACTTTCCCTTCTACTGCCTATACAGGATCTCTTCTCCCTTGTACTACTCTCTGATGCGAAAATGTGATTTTCTTCCCTGTACTCATCAGTATTTTCCTCATTGTCTACAGCAGCGTGGAGACCCCCCCCCCCCCCAGATACCACGACAATCTGGTGGGGAAATGGCCGAGCATTCCTTTTAACTAAATTGGCATCCTTAGGGTAGTTGAATATAACGATGCAGCAGGAAGGCTTTAGTTTCTTGCTCTATTACTCAGGCATCAGCTAGGACTATTAGTGTTAACTGTAATAGTGCCCCCCACAGGTAATATCCCACACACAGGTAATATTACCTGTGAGGGGGCACTACTAGGGCACTTTTACAGTAATAGTGCCCCGCCCAGTTAAGAACATTACCTGTGGGAAGGAAGGGGGGGATATTGGCACTAGAACAGTTATAGCGCCCCAGTCCCCCTCACACAGGTAATGTTAATTGGGGGGCTTAAACTATTACTGTAGTAATGCCCCCCACAGGTAGTAATACCTATGGGGGGACTGTTATTAATTGGGGAAGGGTGCACTATTACAGCAGTAGTGCCTCCCCTGAGTGATGGGTCACCTCCACCCTACCCATGCTTTTGTATTTAATCGTTAAATATGCACCCATATCTTTTTTATTGAGCTGCACAATTGCCCCAACCCTGCCCCGCTGCTGAAAACCCTGCCCCCGATACCCTGCTCCCCACTGGGCCACAGGAAAATTACATGTCAGTGGTCCTTGGTGCAAAAAAGGTTGGGAACCGCTGCTCTACTAAAAGCACATTAAAAAAAAAAAAATCTTCCAGCTCTTCACGAAGATGGACTTGGGATAGAGAGTGCATAGTTTAACTTTATTTTTCTAACAGATTACTAATTACTACTATTATTTATTACTAATTATTACTAGTTATTTTTCTAACTTATTACTTGAGCCCATAGCTTGGTTTATATTAGTTGTACAGTGATGAGCAGATACATTGGTTCATTGGAGAGATCAAAAAGTGCTAAAATGAGGAAACTTCAAAAAGAAATATAACCTCTGTTAAAGGATATCTCTGGCAGTGATCTCCATAGAGTCTAAGGCATTGTTTTGAATAAACAAAGTTCAATAAACATGCAGAACCAGAGAATGTCCTGACCATGCCAACTCTCCTACTGTCTCCATCTCCTTCCCTCAGACTGAGGGTAGACTCTGTTTCATATATTTCTGCAGTAGTGTATTGTAGGTTGTAAGGTTTCCTGAAGAGGTGACTTGATCAGGCCTGGTTTGGATGATGGGAGTCTTGTGTAGGGGTGGAATATTGGATATTCACAGGAGATATCCAAATGAAACCTCACAGCATCACATGATTTCAGATGTGTGAGTGAGTTAACTGTGATTTCATTGCAGGGGAGTTTGCAGGAGGGAGTGGTACAGAGTGAGGAATCATGGCGAAGTTAGTCTGTTCACAAATTCACTGCATGTAAATAAGTGATACAAGGACTCTTGTCCTTGTCTCTGCCGATTCCCAAGCGGACCCAAAGAACGGAAACCCAAAAGCTAGTGTTAACCTAGCGTAAAATGAATTTTGACACTCAGGTAACTGGTCATAAACAGTTACTGATAGTTCTGGTATGAAGGTAAACGTAATGGAATATGGATTTTGGTTTTGTCATTGGCTAATTTTAGGAAGAAAGAGGAGTAAAAGAAAGATGGTAAATTTATGTCCTCTGCATAAATCTATGGGATTTTATAAGATAGATGGATATATACAGTGTATATATACTAGAAAGTGTCCCAGGACTAGTGGAGTTGAGTGGAGGATATGCTATGGGAGAATGTTCAGTTTAGATAAGGTATGAGAATAACCAGGAAGACCAAGACTGACGTGCAGGGGCGTAAATACCGGGGTAGCAGCGGTAGCGGCTGTCACAGGGCCCGGGACATTAGGGGGCCCGGAGCCCTGTGGCAGCCGCTACTGTGAACCCCACAAACCAGTGGCGCGACTGTACCCGTCAGGGTATGGGGCCCGTGGCCAGTTGGAGATGGCCGGGCCCCGAACCACTATAGCGGTCGGAAAGCCTGGTTCCCTGACCGCTATACATACAGTTATTGGAAAGGGGCCCTGGCATATTGCAGGCCCCTTTCCAATAGATAGCAGCCCAGGGAGGTGACTGAAAATAATAAATACATACTCACCTCTCCTGGGCACAGAGTCCTCTCCTTGCGCTCTTCTCAGTCATGTGACTGAGGCCTGTGATCACATGGGGCGCGGCCGCTTAATGATGTCAGTGCGCCCGATTATTCTCTGGGATCTGAGGAGACCCCAAAGTATAATAGCACCGAAGCGGAGGGTGGGCTGTTGGGAGCTGCTTATACTGGGTGGAGGCCACTGTAGAGCATATAATACTGGGGGGAGGCCACTGTAGAGCATATAATACTGGGTGGGGGCCACTGTGGAGCTTATAATACTGGGTGGGGGCCACTGTAGAGCATATAATACTGGGTGGGGGCCACTGTAGAGCATATAATACTGGGTGGGGGCCACTGTAGAGCATATAATACTGGGTGGAGGCCACTGTAGAGCATATAATACTGGGTGGAGGCCACTGTAGAGCATATAATACTGGGTGGGGGCCACTGTAGAGCATATAATACTGGGTGGGGCCACTGTGGGGGGCATATAATACTGGCTGGTCGCCACTGTGGGGGGCATATAATACTGGCTGGTCACCATATAATACTGTGTGAGGGGAGCAATGTAAAGCATATAATGCTGTATAGGGGCCACTGTGGAGCATATTTTACGGTTTGCCTTGGGGCCCAGTCATTCCTAGTTACGCCACTGCTAACGTGAGGAGCAAGAGGATTTGTAATAGGAAGGAGTGGTCAGCTATACTAACAAGGGCAGGGCATGCTAACCTTTGTTTGGATAATGTGGCTTTGTGAAAGATTCACTTCTGAGTTCTTAGGTCATTTCATGTGTTTAGAGGTATAACCCATATTCTAAAACTGTAATGTTATAATATCCCTATGTCCTATGGTTCTGGCCTTTTAGGGGTTGCACTATAAGACTGGATTTATGCAGTACTTTTTTGCTGGAGAGCTGCATGTGTTTTTTGGGTGCAGTGGTGCCTGGCGCATGTTGCTGTGAATGTTTCTTGTATGGTAATGACCAACCTGAAACCTTTACTATGTTGGCATGCAGGTGTTGGGCCATTGCTTTAGTTGGAGGCTATATGCAGTTTTTCAGCAGGAGGCAGCATATAGAGCCAACCTAAGTGAGTGTAACTTTAGTGTCTGTGTTTCTTGGGTCTGGCATGTAGCAGTGTATTCTTATTAAGCCAGGGTGGAGGGTAGTTTATGGCCATGTTTTCTTTTGGAGTAATCTGCAGTTTGCCTGCTTCAGATGTTTGTTCCTCAGGTGCCCTGTTTTTCCTTTTGAGTTGTTTACTTTGAACTCCACTCCTCATTCAGTAACTAGAGCCCAAGATCTCTGGTGGAAGTATAGGTTTCAGGATGGTTCTTCCAGTTCTATTCCTATGGCGTTCATCTTGCTGGGTTCCTGCCATAAATTGAGTCACTCTGATGTAGCTGAGTTTTGTTGGGCTTTTCCCCTTCGATGGAGCCTGCTTCTGACAGGTACAAATAGTTTACCATCGAATTGTATTATGCTTGTGATATGGTAGTATTGGCTATCGTGTGTGTGTTTTTTTTGTTTTTTTTTTTTGTTTTTTTAAAGTTCCCATGACTCTTGGGCTTTTTTTCAGGTGATTATTATTTCTTGACATTCAGGTTGGTGACCCTCTGGTTTTGAGTACCCATCTACCCCTTTCTTCTTTGCTTGGGGTTCTTTCTTCAGGATTAGTGCGGTAGGCTATTTTTATAGTACTATAGCAGCATCACCCTCTATTGCCAGGGTCTTATCTACCTGTGAATCTAGCCTCTTAGGCTTGCTACATGTTTCCTTTGGGCTCCATCTGCATATGTGCCTCTGGAGCCACGTCACACAAGGCCATTTGCCTCTGGGCTTAATCTGTTAAGAGTTCAGCCTCTGAGATCGTCTTTGACCTATAGTTCGTCCATGTAACCTACAGTTGGGATTCTTTTCCACATGTTCATCCTGAAAATAAAGGGGGAATTCATTATTCCCTCTATGCCAGTTTCCTGGTATGAAGGGATGATATTGTAGTGCACATTTGGCGCAAGAAAGGGCTTTGTGCGATTATGGGTAGGCAAGGTGGGAAAACCTCGGCCTAACACATTAAAAAATTGGCATGAGTTATGAATCTGAGTTATAGTGGAAACTTATGGCAGTTTATTGGTGTTCAATTTGCCAGTCTTAAATCTGCCCCATTCTCTTATCTATAGTCATCCCTGCTGGCCTTTGGGTATTTTCAGTCGGGGTTCTAGTTTGTTTCTAGCTTTTCTTGGGTCTCATGTAATAGGTAAGCCCTTTTCTTTGGTCCTTTAAGGGGGTTTGGGGGTCTCTCTTCCAGGAAAAACCATGGCAGAACATCAGTTCTTACATGGGAACCACTGTCCTAGAAGTTCTACTGGAACCCTTATGTTCTTAGTTAGCCTTGGGTAGAGGTCTAAGAGGCTTTAGTTTCAACCTGGGGTGGTTACTAATCTAATCTACCATAGGTGCTGGGAAAACAATAATTACACTTGCCCGTAATTACTTTTCTGAAGCCGCATGGCACCACTCAGAATTTTTCCCCATCCTTTAAATTTTGTAGCCTGTGTGTGTGCTGCAATTGTTGCAATCAGCTGATCGGTGGGAGTTCTGTGTTGGACCCCCAATGGTCTGATATTGATGATCTAACCTAAAGACAAATGATTAATAGTCTGAAAAAAAAGATTGTAGATGTCACACCTAATGATAGTGAATGTGAGAAAATTCAGCAGGTCTGGAGTACTGGTGATGGTTTTGTGGGTTACAATGCAGTCGCATTCATTATTAGGTGTAATATAGAAGTATGATATTGTGGTGCTACAGGTAGTAGACTCGCTTGCAGTGTAGTGAGATGGCAGCTGGGCAGAGGTTTGGTTACTATAATGGATTGAAGAGATGGCTTAAGGATGGGTTAAATGCAGTTGTAAGGTTAAAATGAGGTGGGATGTGATTGAGTAAAGGTGCAGGTGGTGAAGCAGGATTTGGAAAGTAAGACTTTAGTGGCCCATAAATCTCCACACAGCTGCTCGGCATGACTAGTGGGCTAAGTTAGAGCTGATTCTATTGGGGTTGATGTATCAAACATCAGGGAAAACCTGACAAAAGAGACCTGTTCAGTAGATTTGAAAGCAAAGTACTTATTTAACCACTTCTGTACCGCCCATAGACTATATACGTCAAAGTGGTGGTTGTCTAGTTCTGCAAGGACGTACCGATACGTCCAGCAGAACTAGCTCTACTGTGTCCCCCCCCCCCCCACTGTACTGAGCTCTGAGGTCCCGCTGTCAATAGACAGTGGAGACCTTAAAGCTTTGCCCAGAGACCACTCTTTGTGGTCTCCAGGAAATGGTTAAAGGTTGTGCTATCTTCCTTTTAAGGGTAACCTGTTGCATGGAAAATACTGTCCAGTCTGCAGGCAAAATGTTAGAGCAAAAGTAGCTGAGCAGATAAATGTGGGATTTTGTATATAAAGCGGGTGAATAAGTATAGCCGGTTTGTAAAATAGAAAGGGCAGCTATGATTAAAGTCGCAGGCGGTCTGATCAGTAATTGACAGCTATTGCTGTATGCACTGTTTGAGGAAAGCTGTCACAGTGGTAGGGCCACTTCCCTGACTTAATAGCAAAGAGAGAACAGATTTCAATGAATAAATAGCAAGTTATACTGAACCTACATTTCTATTATATATTTCTACCTGACTCTGCTTGTTGTATAACATACTGCCTTCAGATTGAATAATAATTTTCATGTGACAGGATTCTCTTTTTTTTAAATGGGTTTATTTCAGTGGTAATAGACAAAAACCTTGGTGTGCCAGGGCATATGATCAAGGCTAATGTTGTAGAGAGCAGGGGCGCTTTCTTTAGCAAGTTATGTGCGAGTACAAAGACGTTTGTGTGCTATTGTGGTTTCTGAACAGGGGTGGGGAAGTTAAAGACTCAGAAGAACTTTTGGGCTAAGGCTCCATGTGGCGTCCTGCAGCGGCAACGCATCACGGTTCTTCCTGCAGCACTTTAGACAGAAAGTTCGCAGAGGTTTCCTTAGGTATAATTGACATGCTGCGATTTCCAAAACCGTGACTGTTTTGAAAATTGCCGCGTATCCGCACTGTGGGTTTTATCGCATAGGGGGCATGGGATTCGCTAGCATCCCATTCACTTTACTCTAACTGTAAAACGCTGCAACTTTTTTTTTTTTTTTTCTCCGCCATGGGCAAATCACAGCGTTTACACCATGTGGGGCCCCGGCCTTAAACAGATTGGTCAGTAAGAGTAAGTTTTTAAAAGGCTATTGGGGGGTGGCAGAAGATTGAAATGAGATAATTGGTAGGTAACCCATGTTTTTGGGCATGACATAGAAGAAAAGATTAGAGTTGCGTGGAAGGAGCAGTTGTCTGGTAAGGCATGCAAACTTGTCAACAGTGGCTCATATTTACTGTGTGATATATACTGTTCCACCAAACTTTAGGTGCATCTCATTTTAGAAAAACTTATTCAAATGCACCAAAAAACCCTGCCTCCCACTACCCCCAAACGTTTCCTATTTTTAGGTTAGATACTCTGCTTCTAGCTGTAAACTAAGCCAACAAATAGGTGGTACTAACTCTGACAAATCTTCTGTTTTCAGATGGGATCTGTGAAATATGGAATATAAATTGACTGCATTTCCTAGACTTAACACTGAGCAGGGACCTGGAGTGATGGTGCTAGTCCCTGCCTCCCTATGGTACTGTTGTCCCTTACTGTAAGTATGTTCAGTATGGGACAGTAGTCCCATGGGGGAAGCAAGGACTTCTAACATCATAAAGGACTATGATGCTGGGAGCTCGGACCCTTATAGAATGTTAGGTTAGGAAAATCTGGCCAATGTATGGTTTGTATCACACAGACCAAACTCTGCAGTCTGGCTCAGATTAACAAGTCCTAAAACTGGTTTCAGTGTTTGGGGAATATCACTATACTGAAAGCCATCATAAGTGCATGGTGCAAGGCCAGCTGTGTCAGAGGAATGTCGGTCATGTTTGATTCAGGAAAAACTGAAACTTTACTAATCTTTTATACACCAGAAATCTGGAGTACAAGTTGTGTGTCTTGGGTGCACAGTGCCCATATTTGCCCAAGATGTACCACTGTGGTGGTTTTTTTGCCCTGCTAGCCACTTCCAGGTGTTGTAGTAAATGTGATGGGCTAATGCGTCTCCACCTTAATTCCTACCACACCCACTGAACTCGTATGAGTTATACCTGAAATCTAGACCAGACAGGCACAGAAACTTCCCCAATACACCAGAATCACAAGGCTCCAGCCTCTTAATTCTGGCACATCTTTCACAAGTGTAGAAAACACCAGTCTTAATAAATTCCTTACTCTAAGGCAATGAGAGTGTGGTTTCAGACATGCATTGCAGCATGTTCAGTGCTTATATACACTTTTTGTATGTTGTTGGCGTTTTTTTTTTCTTTCTTTAAGGAAAGTGGTAGAAAATGGATAAAAGCATGCTTCAGAATTTTTGGTTTCATGAATGTGCATCATTACATATAAAAGGCTAGGTTCAGGTATTAAAATTTGGAAGGACTCTTGGAATGTTTGAAGTGTATATGTAAACTTACTCAAACCATGTTGGATAAAAAAAAAAAAGCTAATCAAGGGCCCTTAAAAGGAGGACCATTCACCACCTCCAGTTCTTAGCATCTGTTAATAGATGCTGCTCCACTGATTGACATAGAATTATTTTTTTTTTTCTCTTGTCCCAATTGTTCCTGAGTAATCAATGCTCTTAATTTTGACACTCTGACACTGGCTGCCTCTGACTGGAGCTCTAAATCACACCCTTGTGTCTGACACTGCCCTCCTGACATTACAGAGCTTAAATGGCATATACAGTAAAGCACAAAAACGAACACTGCTTTTTCCTTGAACTGTTTGACCTAGAGAAGATTTCAACTGCGCTGGAATCAGAGCAGCGGTACCTATTCACAGATTGTAAGACCTGGAAGTTCTTTAACTCTGACAGTGTTATTTTTAAAAACCCGTTCCCGTATACCTCAGATGTTGGACCTTAGTGCCTTCCTGCCACAGCCACTTCCACCTATCCCTCCCTGTTATGGCATTCACCAAATGGGGGAAAAAAAATTTTGTTTGGGCATTTTCAGATGTGAAATAAACAAGCAAAACAAAGGAGTGATTTTTAAATTTTTAGATATTTTTAAACTTTTTATTTTTAGGCTCCCTTCAGGACTTGAGGTGTGTGGTGACAAAACAGTGTACTGCCATAAACTGTATTGTTGTATATTGTAAAGTACTTCTATTACAGGCTGCTCATGGTAGCCTGTAAAAGAAAATATAATGAATTGTGTAGAAGCCTTCAATAGGCTCCTAGCTGTCATGGAAACAGAACTACTCTTCCAGGATGGCAATGTGTCTGTGTGGCAGTGCCCATGTGCTGCCAGTGATCCAATGCCTGTCAAATGTGACCAAGACATCTGAACAGAGGCGTAGCTAGGGGTTCAGCACAAGGGGGCGAACATGTCCAAGTGGGCCCCCAACTTGGACATGTTCGTATACTGATACTATCAGTATACGGTGAGCGTATAGTGGTATATAGCGGCTCTGCAGACAATTTAGGTAAATACAGGGCAGTAACATTCAGTGACTTACAGGTGACTTCTCTGACCAATCCTTCACATTTCCCATCTCTTTCATCTGGACCGCCATGACCACTTCTTCCAGTCTCTGTAAAGTTTGCAACACAGACATCTTTGGCTCCTCACTTTTCCAGGCACCTGACCCACATTGTCCTCACCTGCACAAAGCCCCCATCCTGCTGCTACCCCCAATTATAAAATATATAATATAACCCCCCATAATGAATAATACCCCCAACACCGGCAGTTTCCATATAGGCGTATTGAAAACAGTCCACAGAGGAAAACTCTGCGGACCGTCTGTGAAAAACGCTGCAGGAAAAACCACAATGTTTCCGCTGCGGCTTTTCCTGCAGCCTGCTACGTGGGCCTTAGTTTTAATAAAGCCCAAGTGCCACTTTAATTAAATGAATTGACCCTCATATTATGCCCCTGATTCCCCCTGACATAAATACTGCACTTCTTATGACCCCTTATTTAAATGACCACCCACTTATGTTCATAATGCCTCCTAATATAAACTATGCCCCTTATCTAAATAACCTCCCCCCTTGTATTCATAATACCCTGTAATAACCTTTATATAAATGATCCCCCTAATAGTTATATTTTCCCCTCCTATCCACCCCTTATTCTATTATACCCACAACTGCGCTAAAAAAAAAGTGTCATACTCACCTACTTGCGATCCTGATGAATGGAGCCAACGCTTCCTACCTGTCCACGTACAGCATGTCTGTGTCTGAGCGCAGGCGGTGCGTTGTTGTGACGTCATCTCGCCGCCTGTCCTGAGAAGCAGACATCTGTCTGGTCTCGGGGTCTTGTAAACTGCAGGCCTCATGTGGCTTGCAGTTTACAATACTGTTAAGCTGCAGGATACGTTTCAACTAGATCAGTTTCTGACTGCCTCCCTTAATCATACAACGGAGGCTTTCCATGCTGTCTGGTCATCCTGGGATGTTTATTGTATTCTGCAGGGTCTTTGACGCCCTTCCCCTCTACGCCGACTCCATCCCCTCTACGCTGACTCTCTCCCCTCCCCCTTTCAGGTTGTTGCTTATATGTATTTTCTTTAGATTTTATCTATGTGGTTTGATATGCTGGCAGTATGTTGTGGTGGTACGCCCTTGTTTTTTGTTGTCTTATTGTTTCTCAATTTTATTTTCAATGTTTACTCTGTTAAAAAAAAAAAAAAAAAAAAAGTTTAAAAAAACAGTTCATACTGGACCCTGCCTCAAGGACTAATATATTGGATAAGCCATCAATGTTGGATCAGTGGTGTCCAACTAAAGACACCTGCATTGATCAGCTGTTAGAAGTGGTGCTTAAGCCTGTGATATAACATTAAACCTTTGTATGCAGAAACCTAAGTGCATTTACTTATTTTATTCTGAGTAGTTAGTGGCCATGATTCAAGTGAAGACGCTACTGCTTGTATGGAGCTGATGCTTTGGAAAGTGAAAGAAGATACAAAAGGCCGAAGATAATTGACGTCGGCTGAAGAAACTTGCACTTGTCTTTTTCTTAATCTATGGATGCCTATGCTGTCTGAACAGATGCCCTGTCAACTTTTCTTTGTTTAGTGTGTTTGTTGGATTATTGAATTGTTAATTTACATACTGTAATGTCCATGTTTGTAGAGCTTTTTTTTCATATTCGTAATTGCTTTTTTTTTTTTTTCTTTCCTTGTAACATAATGGTTGTTCTTTCTAGTGTTTAATGTTGCACTTAACACTTAATCTTTCCAAATAAAGATTACTGAGCATGTGTGGATTTACTGTGGAAAGACTGGTACACCATCTTTATAAGGTCTGCTGGTAAAATACAAGTTGTACAGATGGCTTTAAAAGAAGAAAAAAAAAAAACACCACCATTTGTGGTTAACCTGTATTAAAGCGACAGTTCATCTCAAAAGGGTGAAGTTTCATGGGAAAGTTCTGAGTTCTTTTCGAAATGGGAGCTGTATCACTTTGATTATATAGCTTTACCCCCTTCCTACTATTACTAATCTAGTCTAAGACACAGGTCATCAATATTAATGTCCTGTGAACCCCCTTTCAAAATGTATGGCCTCTTATTAAAGGGAGTCTGTCACCAGAAACCAGTATATCAACTTAGCCTCACAGGTAGATGGGTTATGGTATCCTGAATTGTGCAATGTTTGAGAATCAGTGCCACCGTTGCTGCATTATCAGGGTTTTTGTCAATATGCAAATGAGCTCGCTGGAGCAAAGGCAACACTCTAATTATGCAAAAAAAAAAAAAAAAAAACAACACACACACACTCATTTGCAGATTGACTGCAGGGGTGTCCCAGAGAGAGCGCCACTTTCAACAATACAGCAAGTGACCTGTGGGAATCCTGACAGGTGGACTCTGTGGATATAAATTGACAGCCTATCTTGAATAGGTTGTGCTGCTATGGACACTTATCCCCTATCCACAACGACCATCATGCACTTGTCCTCCCGACTGGTGGATAGGGAATAGGTCTCCTTAACAGTACAACTCGTTTAAGGATAGGCCATCAGTTTTGAAAAGGTAGATAACTTCTTTAAAGAGGACCTTTCATGTTCTCATGAATGTGCGGTTTTATATACCACTAGAAAGCTGACAGTGCATCATCGCTGGGTGGTAAGGAACGCCCCCTTTGACAGTACAAGGCTATATTAGAGTAGTGACACAGAGGACACTCCTTACCGCCCAGTGATGACACTAAGCTATGAGGAACGCCTGACAGTGGGGCGATGTCGGTTCCAAAATTAATGGTACCGATATGTGCCCTGGTGGTGGCACTGTTGGCTTTCTAGCGGTATATAAAAACTCACTTTCATGACATGAAAGGTCCTCTTTAAGCATAGGCTATACCAATATGCCTCTATTACAAAGGATATAACCAAAACCAGGCTTATTAGTGTTAGCAACATCATAAGGTTACAATGTCAAATACTGTACTTTATTCCAGATCAGGTCAACCAAACAAAAAAAAGCTATCCACACACTGTACAACAGTTCAGATATAGTAAGCATCATAATACATAATCTTTCCATGTATAGAACAGTTTTCCAAATGCTTTATTATACTGACCTATAAAATACCCGGGACTACAGCAATATACTGTATATATTGTAGATCTTGTAATTTGTTAATAGGATTTGTTTACAGTTAGGATTAGCAAATTTAAAAAAAACAAAAAACAATTCTGTTCATATAAGTAGTGGGAACAATACTGAAAAACGATTTAAAGAAGAAATTATATTTACATAGTTCTATAAACATTTACATTTGTAGCTCCACATAGAACATATTATACAGATTATAGACATTCATGGACAAACACAATATTGCACACCGAAACATTCTAAGCAAATACATAGGACTTCATGCAGCTTCTTCAGCTGAGCAGTCAATGCCAGCATATGCAAACTTCTCATAAAGTGTTGTATTCACATAGGTCTAAAGAAAACAATAACCTTATTAGTATAATCAATTTAGGACAAAAAAAAGTTAAATATAGAAATGATCCTGCCCACACCATAATTGTTAAGTTCTCTGCTTGTATGGGTATTCTCCAAATGCTTAAACCCTTTAAGGATGCAGTGTGGTTTGTTTTTTTTTTGTTGCAAAGCAATAGCAGGAGATAGCTGTCTCTACTGCTCGCAGGTATCAGCTAATCTAAAACTAGTACACTTCTGCGAGCCAAGACAAACCCCCAGACGCCTTCACCAGAGCTCACTGCAAGGCAAGTTAAACTTGCGCTTAATCTGAATTGTCACCAAACAGATAAATGAACTAATAATAAATGTACTGCTGCAGAAACCAACACAAGGTCCACTAAAACTTACAAAGTGGTGTGGAGACAAGTGAAGTTGTGCCAGCAGGGTCAAAACCAGGAGAGGATGTAATAAACAGAAGAAGGAAACGAAAGTGGAGCCCCCGAACGCAGGTGTGAACCTAGCGTAAGACATGTATTTTGATGCAACAGTTTCATTTTGTTGCCGAGTCATTGTACCGCTTTCCCTTCTGGTATTTTCTGAGTGGAGGGTGGTGCAGTGCAAACATGTGGAACATGGGGCTTTACACCAGTGAGACAGCAAGAGCCTGGAGGCCCAGGAGTGGAGCACAACCCCTGTGTGAGCAGAATGCTGCAATGAGCCTGAGACTCCAAAGGCTAATCTGAGAAGTTGGTTACCTGTGCCATGTGAATTGCCTTGAACTGCTTTGAAGACTTCTTGTAAGCTACAACTACCTCAGTAAAGTACCCAGTGAAAACTGCGACCTGCGAAGTCTGTGTGGACTTCTGTGGTCTAACTTCTACAAGCACCAGAGAAGCAGGAAGCTGACTGACTTGTTCAGCCCTTAGGTAGGCAGGCATAACAGTGCAATGACTGCACCAGTGGCCATCACAAAGTAACAGTGAGTAGCTATACAACATGCAAAGGAAGTACACTGTATAGCATTACATCATTTAAAACCAGTTTTATAGTTCTCACCTTCCTTTCCTCAAGCATTCGTGTTAGAGAAAACAGTATTTTGCCAAATGATGGTCGCTCATATGGCTTTTCACGCCAGCACTGTCGCATAAGGTCATACCTGTAATTCAATAAACACACAAGTTATTGCCACCAAACAAAGGTGATGATGAAATCATTTACAACCTGGAACAGATGTTTCACCATTGAGGAGCTCCAGGTCAGTAATATTTTTTTGAGTGTGAGATCTGAACCAGTAAAAAGGTACTAAATCTACCTTCTGGGGGCAGTGGAGTTGTCCTGTCTATATTTTCCTAAATAATCTTAAAGATTCTACACATATAGTTAGGACAGAGGCGTAGCTAGGGGGGGATCAAAACGTGTAGAGCTGTTGGTACCATTTCTTATGCAAAACCCAAAACAATAAATCCTACACCAATACAGCTTTTTTCATCTTTATCAGCGCAAACTGTGTTCTATTACAGCTGATCTAAATAAACAGATACTGCAGACAATAAAGACTTTCTTACACTTCATCATCACAGTTTAGTGGTTTCTCAAGTCTGTACCCTTGTGGTAGCTTCTCATAGAGTTCTGCACAAGTCATACCACAATATGGAGTTCCACCTGTAAGCAAATAAAATTTCACGATCATTCCATTTTAATTCAACATTAGAGTTTTACTGATCTATTCCAAAATTACATTCTTAATATTCTAAAATGTTTAGAAATTTAGTTTAGTTGAAATAGCAAACTGGATTTGATACATCCCATGATATCACTAGGGGTGGGGCCACTATACCACTAGCATGATAATATGCAGTTGGGGGTCTAGCTTCCTAAAATGCCCCAGCCAAAACTGACGGTATAAATTATCAGAAAGATAAGTGGTGTCAGACTCACAAGGACAGTTCCCATTGGGTGCAGTATTTAACAAATACCAATAGCTGATAGTGAATTATGAAAAGGTCACCTCACCCCCTGGGAAGTAGAATGGGACTATTCTATTCAAGCCGAGTAGCTGCCTCCGGGTCTGAATATTGGTGTATGTGTCCCATGGTAAAATTAAGTCTCAGTTTTATAAACGTCCCAAAAAACTGACATTAACACTGCTTACAAATGATTTTCTTTTCTTTAGGACTAATATGCTTTGTTAAGTATAAGACCCTATGAGAAACAGATTATAGAGATGAGTAAGGGTGGGGGGGGGTGTGTCAAGACACTCCTCCCGCCAATAATCAATTATAATTACCGGTTTCTGCGCATGCTCTATTATAATGGACACGACCATTTACTTTCCTGTATAAAATCTTATGTTATGTTTAAATAAAACACAAATTGCTTCGATAACACCAACTGCGTGTGTGTCAGCCCAGTTCTTCCTTTGTGAGCTCACGATAGATAGATAGATATAGATATATATATATATATATATATATATATATATAAAAGAGTTTCTGTCTGTTCTTTATGTGTGACCAAACGACTGGACCGATCCTCACCAAATTTGGCACACATGTACATCAGGTGTCCGGGAATATTTTAAACTGGGTCTCAGCTCTAAAGGACGTACCATTCCCGAGATACAGTATTCCCAAAAAATAACCTGCATTAGCTAATACAAGGCTGCAAGTCTTTCATATTCCAACTGCCATACACACGGTCACATGTTCCTTATCAGCCAATAGAAGCTCGCAGGCGCTTAGTCTCCTCAGGCACACAGGTTTCCATAGCAACCAAGCTGACCTGTATTAGTCAATAGCAGTTCACAGGTCCTTAAATATTCAGTCATATCACGTGTATCAGCCAATGTAAGTGCACATTTAATTTATCAGGTTTCCATAACAACACAACCATAAATAGACTGTACCTATACTGGACTCAGTGGCGTAACTAGGAATGGCTGGGCCCCAAGGAAACCGCCCCCCCGCACAAACTGCATTCCTGCATACACTATTATGCCCCATAGTGGCCTCTGCACACACTATTATGCCCCATAGTGGCCCCTGCACACACTATTATGCCCCATAGTGGCCCTTGCACACAGTATTCTGCCCCATAATGGCCCCTGCACACAGTATTATGCCCCATAGTGGCCCCTTCATATAGTATTATGCGCACTTCCCGCTACCTCTTCAATGTTGGACCAGATGTCACGTGAACCATGTATGCATCGCGATGCATAATGACATTGGACTGGCCTACCAACGTCTGGAACGTCACCAAGGAGGCCCGAAGTCTGCTGGAGCGCAGGAGAGGTAAGTAACAGTGTTTTTTATGTTCCCTCAACTCCTCGGGGCCTCCGATCATTATACTCTGAGTATACCCAGACTATAATGATAGCAGTGTTTGTGGGTTTCACGGCCCACAGGCCTTACTTACCGATCCCCGCTCCTGCTCACAGCCGCCTCCGCAAAAGGTGAAGCGCAGGCGGCCATGAGCAGGAGAGGGGATCGGTAAGTAAATAGGGCCCGTTACCTGCTGGTGTTATACCAGCAATTAACGGCCTATTAAAAAAAAAAAAAAACATCAGGGGCCTGCCGGGACCCCTAATGTCCCGAGCCCTGTGGCAGCCGCTACCACAGCTACCCCAGTATTTACGCCACTGACTGGACTGCCATACTGGATTTGAGCATTCTTATAAATTGAAACGTTTTTAAACTACTCATGCCCCCTGCAGCAAAATGCATGGCTGCTGCTTGAGCTAATGAAAACTCTCAGCAGACTCAAGCCCGTCTTCAATATGAAAAGGTATGTCACAAACAACAGCGAGCTGCTGAAACAATCCAGCAGATCCAAGCCCGTCTCCAATCTGACAAGGCATTGTCAGCCACATGCACATAACTGCACTCCATGTTTCCATAACAACCCAGCCATTTTTCTTCACTGCGGTGGGTCAGCTTTAAAGGGGCAGGGCGCTGTGGATGACACTGTTACACAAGGTCACATACACACAACTTTACTCCAGGTTTTCCATAACACCTGATCGCAGGTCTTTCACTGATATCCAAACTGAGATACACATGATCACATGACGCTTATGGACCAATGGAAAATCGCAGGTTCTTCAGTCTTGACATACACACAGCTTTACACCAGGTTTCCATAGCAACCAAGCTATCTATAACCTGTATGAGTCAATAGTAGTTCGCAGGTCCTTAAATATTCAGTCATATGGTGTGCATCAGCCAATATAAGTTCACATTTCATTTACCAGGTTTCCATAGCAACACAGCCATAAATAGACTATACCTATGCTAGACTGCCATACTGGATGTCAAGTACAAAACTGGCCAATTCTTATGGGGCCACTACACAAACAAAAAATGAAATGTACCCGTGCGAAGCCAGGTCCTTCTGCTAGTATATATATATATAAATTACAAATAATTTGGCACCACTTGACAATCAGAATATTGAACCTGGTTTGGGTTTCGATAACAAGTAACAAGGTTTAGTAGACCTTCTCAAAGAGTATCCTAGCTATCCTTATATGACAGTTGTATGGAGTAAGGTATTGCAATCCCATGTGACATAGACCTTATAAGTGGGAGATCTATCGCTTATATGAAATAACACATACTTACCCAAACTGACAATTTCCCATAGCAAGACACCAAAGGACCACCTAAAACAAAATGCAGGAAAATTTATTAGTTTGAATAAAAGCTAATTGAAAGGCTATAATATTAAGTATGTATGTCTGTAGCAAAATATATCAGCATCATTTATTGGCCAGACAAGTATGTTTAGAAGATTGTTGGAAGTTGCACAACATCTGCAAGGAGTTTGTATGCTCTCCGTGGGTTTCTTCCAGGTACTCTGGTCTCCTCTCATACTGATAAGGAATGTAGATTGTGAGCCCTATATGGGACAGTGACTGACAATGTCTGTAAAACGCTGTGGAATATGTTGACGCTATACAAGTAAGCAAAATAAATAAAATGAATATATACAGTGGCTTGCAAAAGTATTCATACCCCTTGAACTTTTTCACATTTTGTCACCTTACAACCACAAACTTAAATGTATATTATTGAGAATTTAAGTGATAGACCAACACAAAGTAGCACTTAATTGTGAAGTGGAACAAAAATGATACATGGTTGTCAAAATTTTAGTCAAATAAAAATCTGAAAAGTGTGACGTGCAAAAGTATTCAGCCCCCTGTACTCTGATATCCCTAAATAAAGTTCAGTGCAATCATTTGCCTTCAGAAGTCACTTAATTAGTTAATAGAGTCCAACTGTATGTAATTTAGTCTCAGTATAAATACACCTGTTCTGTGAAGGCCTTGGTGGTTTGTTAGAGAGCACTAGTGAACAAACAGCATCATGAGGACCAAGGAACTCACCAGTCAGGTCAGAGATAAAGTTGTGAAAAAGTTTAAAGCAGGATCAGGTTATAAAAACATATCCCCAGCTTTGAGCATCCCAAGGAGCACTGTTCAATCCATCATTCAAAAATGGAAAAAGTATTTTACAGCTGTAAACCTACCAAGACATGGTCGTCCACCTAAACTAACCGATCGAGGAAGGAGAGCACTGGTCAGAGAAGCAACCAAGAGGCCACTCTGGAGGCGCTGCAGAAATCCACAGGTCAGATGGGACAATCTGTCCTATAACTATAAGTTGTGCACTCCACAAATCTGGTCTTTATGGAAGAGTTGGCAAGAAGAAAACCATTGTTGAAAGAAAGACATAAGAAGTGTCGTTTGCAGTTTGCCACAAGCCATATAGGGGACACAGCAAAGATGTGGAAGAAGGTGCTCTGGTCAGATGAGACTAAAGTTGAACTTTTTGGCCTAATTGCAAAGCACTATGTGTGGCAGAAAAGTAACACTGCTCATCACCCTGAACACACCATCCCCACTGTGAAACATGATGGTGGCAGCATCATGCTGTGGGGAGGCTTTTCTTCAGCAGGGACAGGGAAGCTGGTCAGAGTTGATGGGAAGATGGATGGAGCTAAATACAGGACAATCCTGGAAGAAAACCTGTTGAAGGCTGCAAAAGACTTGAGACTGGGAAGGAGATTCACCTTCCAGCAAGAAAATTACCCTAAACATACAGCCAGAGCTACAGTGGAGTGAGTGGTTCAGATCAAAGTCCAGACCTAAATCCCATTGAGCATCCATGGCAAGACATGAAAATTGCTGTTCACAGATGCTCTCCATCCAATTGGGCTGAACTTGAGCTATTTTGCAGAGAAGAATGGGCAACAATCTCTGCCTCTAGATGTGCAAAGCTGGTAGAGACATACCCCAAAAGACTTGCATATGTAATTGCAGTGAAAGGTGGTTCTACAAAGTATTGATATAGGGGGGCTGAATACTTTTGCACGTCACACTTTTCAGATTTTTATTTGATTAAAATTTTGAAAACCATGTATCATTTTCCTTCCACTTCACAATTATGTGACACTGTGTCACTTGAAATCTCAATAAAATACTTTTAAGTTTGCGGTTGTAAGAAGACAAAATGTGAAAAAGTTCAAGGGGTATGAATACTTTTGCAAGGCACTGTATATTTATATTAATAAAATTGATATATAAATACCCATCACAAATATTATTGGAGTGCATTCTGTTAGGATTATAAATGGTTTTTCCACCTTTCAGACCCTTAGTCATCAGGAGAACAAGGGACCCACTTTACAAACCTGGGAGACCAAGTGGAAAGGTGACCTGTGGCTCTCACTATTTAAAAAACTGGCACCATCAAACCCTGTTTCTCCAAAAATAAGACTTGCCCCGAAAATAAGCCCTAGCATGATTTTTCAGGATTTTTGGAGTATGCTTGAAATCTAAGCCCTAATCCAAAAATAAACCCTAGTTACAGTTCATTAAAAAAAAGTGTCCAGGCAGCTATACATGTAAAGAAAAGTAAATAGAATACAGCAGAGCAGATACAGTAGACCCTTCATCAAGGAAAGCAGACCCCCCCAAAAAAAATCGCACCCCTAAAATAACATTGACGTTGAGGGATCTATGTGTACAAGATGGCACTAGTGAGATAGTTCTTCACAACAATAAGGGTTGACTACTGCTGGTTTCTCACACACAGATCGGGTAGTCCCGCAGGCATCAGTCCGTTGTGACTGCTTCCGCTCACCAGGGGGAGTCAACTGCTACACTTGGCTGCAGTGGAACACTGCTGCAATGGCAAGGGAACTGACAGTGACATGCCTTTGACAGGAGTGACACAGATCTTTGTGTGAGAGCCCATCCACCATTGGCACTTGCAGACTAATTGTTTTGGATCTAAGAGGGTCTGGTGAGTGGATTGTTGTTCATGGAAAAAAATAAGACATCCCCTGAAAATAAGCCCTAACCTATCTATCGGAGCAAAAAATATTTTCGGAGAAACGTGGTATACAGGATGAAGTCATTCTCTTTCCATCGCTGTCTCTCTCTAACCTTTCTGTTGCAACAAAGTGAAATTACAAATGTTTGAAAGCATAGAAGTCATATGCAAATTACCCTAAATATTCACGGTGGGCGGGGATCATCATCAGTCACACTGTCTGCTTGCCAGTCACATCTCCTGGCATGAATGGCATCTCATCCTTTCTCTCTCTGATTTCATGAGGGAAGTCAGTCTTTTCCAGGAGGCAAAATAAACCGAGGGAAAGCATGACTTGGCTGAAGCTACTCCTCACCCACCAAGAGTACTTAGGCTAATTTCATATGACTTTTTATAACTTCACGTTGCTGCAACAGAAAGATTACAGAGGTGCAGCAATGGAAAGGGAATTATTTGATTTTGCACATGATGGGGCCAAATTATGGTGGAAAAACCATTAATCTTAAGTCTATAGCTGTTAAGTAAATAGCCAAGAAAGCCCATCCCTGCCTATCAGGCAATTGTGATATATTCATATTAGTCTTGCATTGAATGTCAGGCTTGGATAAACACAACTGCAACTATGGATCTAATATATTCATGCATTAGTATACACTGACTATATCAGATGTACAGGATAATAGAGGAAGTAGCCGTACACTTACACATCACTGTTTGATGTATACACACTGTAGTTTAAGGACTCAATTGCCATCCATCGAACTGGAAGTCTTCCCTAGGAAAATTCATAAAATTAGATAAATGTGCTTTCGCTGTTTTATTAATACTAATATGATATCATGCAGTATATGGTGCATCTCGCTAGTCACGTTACACACTTTTGTCTAACTTTATGCCAGATCTTAGTTAGGTTACTTAAGACAAATTTTTAACTGACAATTTTTATCACATTTAGGCTGAGGCCTACGTTGCGGAAACGGAACTTTTATTGTTGCAGATTTTGCTGTGGTTTTTTGAGCCAAAGCCAAGAATGGCTACTAAACGAATAGGAAATCTATAGGAAGTATTTATACTTATACTTTCTGCTCAAGGTAGAACGTAGAATTATAAGTACTTCCTATATATTTCCTATTCCTTTTGTAGCCATTCTTGGCTTTGGCTCAAAAAACGCTACAAAATCTGCAACAAAGAAATGCCGCAACATGGGGCCTCAGCCTTAAAGACATGCCATTTTCAGCTTAGTCACACCAACGTATCTAGTGAAGCGCCAAAAGTCTCTAAAACACATAAATCTGGTGCAAAGCATATACGTCAGTATTTGTGTGAAGCTGAGACTAAATTTAAAACTTTAACCTTAGTAAAACACCTCCTATATTTGTGGAAAATTCTCTGTAAGGCTGAGGCCCCACGTTGCCGAAATGCAACTTTTTTTGTTGCAGATTTAGCTGCGCTTTTTTTTTTAGCCAAATCTAAGAATGGCTACAGAAGGAATGGGGAATATATAGGAAATATTTATACTTCTACCTTCTGCTCAATCCACTCCTGGCTTTGGCTCAAAAAACTGCAGCAAAATCTGCACAAAAAAAGCTGTGTTTCCACAACATGGGGCCTCAGCCTAAAGGGGATATACAGTTAGGTCCATATATATTTGGACACTGATACAAATTTAGTTTTTTTTTTTACCTGTTTACTGAAACATATTCAAATTATATTTATATAATGGACATGGACATAAAGTCCAGACTTTCAGCTTTCATTTGAGGGTATCCACATGAAAACTGGATGAAGGGTTTAGGAGTTTCAGCTCCTCAACATGTGCCACCCTGTTTTTAAAGGGACCAAAAGTAATTGGACAATTGACTCAAAGACTGTTTCATGGGCAGCTGTGGGCAATTCCTTTGTTATGTCATTCTCAATTAAGCAGATAAAAGGCGTGAAGTTGATTTTGAGGTGTGGTGCTTGCATTTGGAAGATTTTGCTGTGAAGAAAACATGTGGTCAAAGGAGCTCTCCATGCAGGTGAAACAAGCCATCCTTAAGCTGCAAAAACAGAAAAAACCTATCCGAGAAATTGCTACAATATTAGGAGTGGCAAAATCTACAGTTTGGTACATCCTGAGAAAGAAAGAAAGCACTGGTAAACTCATCAATGCAAAAAGACCTGGATGCCCACGGAACACAACAGTGGTAGATGATCCAGAATAATTTCCATGGCGAAGAGAAAACCGTTCACAACAGCCAACCAAGAGAACAACACTATTCAGGATGTAGGCGTATCAATATCCGTATCTACCATAAAGAGAAGACTGCATGAAAGTAAATACAGAAGGTTCACTGCACGGTGCAAGCCACTCATAAGCCTCAAGAGTAAGAAGGCTAGATTGGAGTTTGCTAAAAAAACATCTAAAAAAGCCAGCACAGTTCTGGAAGAACATTCTTTGGACAGATGAAATCAAGATCAACCTCTACCATAATAATGGAAAGAAAAAAGTATGGCGAAGGCATGGTACAGCTCATGATCTAAAGCATACCACATCATCTGTAAAACATGGCGGAGGCAGTGTGATGGCTTGGGTATGCATGGCTGCCAGTGGCACTGGGTCACTAGTGTTTATTGATGATGTGACACAGGACAGAAGCAGCCGGATGAATTCTGAGGTATTCAGAGACATGCTGTGTGCTCAAATCCAGCCAAATACAGCCAAACTGATTGGTCGGCGTTTTATAATACAGATGGACAATGACCCAAAACATAAAGCCAAAGCAACCCAGGAGTTTATTAAAGCAAAGAAGTAGAATATTCTTGAATGGCCGAGTCAGTCACCTGATCTCAACCCTAAACTTCAGACAGAAAGGTCCACAAACAAACAGCAACTGAAAACCACTGTAGTAAAGGCCTGGCAGAGCATTAAAAAGGAGGAAACACAGCGGCATCTGGTGATATCCATGAGTTCAAGACTTCAGGCAGTCATTGCCAACAAAGGGTTTTCAACTAAGTATTAGAAATTAACATTTTATTTACAATTATCTAATTTGTCCAATTACTTTTGAGCCTCTGAAATGAAGGGATTGTGTGTAATAAATGCTTTAGTTCCTCACATATTTATGCAATCATTTTGTTCAACCCACCGAATTAAAGCTGAAAGTCTGAAGTTCAACTGTATCTGAATTGTTTTGTTTAAAATTCATTGTGGTAATGTACAGAACCAAAATTAGAAAAATGTTGTCTCTGTCCAAATATTTATGGACCTATCTGTACATATTAGACACTGTTATAACCAACTAAATAAGGCGACCCACTGATCCCAAGAACTAGCCATTTTGTTAGTGGAGCAAGAGTCACATGTCAGTCAATATACCTGATCAGCTAGGTGTGTAAAACTGAACTGGCATTCATTACATTTATTACGGTTAGTGACATCATCATGAAGATAAAAGATATACAGTGTAGTCAGGGCCCTTTAACCATAGCACAAATGGTGCATCTGCACTGGGCCCTATAATAGTGAGGTCTCCCTCAACTGCCTCTGATCGAATGGGACATATCAGGTGCTGTCCTACTGTTCCAGGCAGCAAGAAGCAGTTTTAACTCTATCAGTGTCCTTAAGATGCCGATAAAGTTGAATACAATGATTACTCTGTGCTCCACCATTCAGGCTTTGACTGAGGATGCCTGCGGCAGAGAGCAGCAATGAGCACTGAGCCAGAGATCACTACAGCTGGAGTCTGCAGGAATTTTTTATTTTTAAATTTGTATGTGATATATTAATTGAATAGTCACTGAGGGGGCAGACGCATTATGTGGGGGCTACTTGAGGAGACACTATATTGTTTGGGTCATTTGAAAAGACATTTTAAGTGGGGGGGCCATTAATGTGTTAAAATGACCCTGAGTGTAGTTGATATTGAAAAAAGGGCTACACCAAAGACAGTTATTGGCAGTGTACATGCCATTGACTGGAGGCAACCAAGAAATACAAATACTCTGGTGCCAGTTAACACTGAGTACTTTGATGATAAAACTACAGACAAGAAAAGAGTAAAAAAAAGCAATAATTTACGGAGAGCCTGTCAGAAGGGAACCAGTGACGCAACCAGCCACATTACCTAGCAGCAGGTAGTCTCACAAGCACTTTTGTGAATCTTGGCGTCTTTTTCAAACAAACCCACACCCACTACTGCTAACACTAAAGTATACTAAACATTGACTGTGCCTCTTTTTACGTATGGGGGCACAGTGATTTTTGTAAATTTTTAAATTTAGTATTGTTGTAATTGTACTCACCCATAGAATAAAATAATATCCTATTTAAACTGTTGTACAGTGAACAGCACAAAATGTGCAATGAAAGTGTCAAAGTTGGTGTTTTTTTTATCCCTGCCTGCCACTGAAAAATATAACATATCCCACAAAATACAAGCTACATTGATGTCAAAATAAAAAAGTTATGACTATCTGAATTCTGTCAGGAAAAAAGAAAAGAAATGCCGAGGCTTAAATCCAAAACCGTCTGCTTCCTTAAGCTATTTTCACATGACAGTGACTTATGGCCGCGTGACATCCGTTTTATTAATGGACGTCACACGGCAGCATTAAATTCAATGTATGTGAATGGGGGCTATTCACATGACTGTTATTTAGACGGTTCATTGTAAAGAACCATCAAAATATAGGCCATGTTCTATTTTTTACCATTTTCACAGATGCCTCCATACACTGTAATGTATAGGGGATCTGTGAAAACAGGTGCCCCTCGGTGGAAGACAGCCATAAAAAATGGACGTTTTTCATGTCCGTTTTGCACCTTGGTTGTCTGAATGTAGCCTTAAGTATTCAAAGCTTTTGTTAAATGATGTTTTCTTAGTTTGTGTACCATGATGCACGTGCACGTAAGACTTTAATAATATACTTCATGACCTTTGGCTTTGACTACATACTTACCATTGTTTTTTTTACATAAACCTCTTGCCCTCTTGATAAACCAAAATCCGCAATTTTTGCAATAAAGTTTTCACCAACCAAAATATTTCTGGCTGCCAAGTCCCGATGTATGAACTAGACAAAAACCAAAAGCATATAGTTATTAATATTTTAAGTTTAATGCAGTGAAACCTTTTTCCAAAGACCACCTACGTGAGAGGACCACCTCTTTACCAAGACCCCATTTTCTGTGACAGATTTTCAGTTTCCATACTAAAAAATCTTCTTTGAGAAGACTTGGTTGTCTTATAGACAGACAGAAGCTCACAATGCGACTTCAAAACGTACTCCAGCCTAATCAGACAGACCCTTTAACCCATTAGTGTCCAACTTTCTAAGTAGGTCACTAAATGGACCTTATTCTGTCCCAATTTGAGAAGGAATAGTGCAGCACTTGCTTCTAACGGTGGTCAACCCTTAAGATGCCACTCTAGACAGCGACCACAGCATTTCAAGTATTTTTGAGGAAGGGGGTTTCCTCCTCTAGGCATTGACACCCCTATGCCTCTGGGAATAATGTATTGCACTGCAAGAGCATACAATTTATAGTATAAAAAGGTAATGACAAAATTGCTGTTTTTTTCTATTCCATCCCAGAAAGAGTTAATAAAATTTAATCAATAACATATCTACCTTTATTTATCTATAGACACTACACTACAACTTAACCCACAAAAAACAAGCCCTCATACAGTTAGATCGATGGAAAAATAAAAAAAAGCTAGATGACTTTGTATGCAACAACGGAAAACTGCAAAAGATGGTTTGGTCATTATGGCCTAAAACAGGCCAGTCACTAAAGGTTAAGTTTCCACAATTAGTGTATAAAATGGATAGGATATAGAAGAACTAGAAATATCTTTACAACACTACTTACATACAAACATCTAAAAGTCTTGAAATGTCATCTTAAAAATGACATACTTCTTACACTACAGCATCAAATAGCCGGTCTGTAATTTATATGGTACTTTCAATTTCATCTCTTTAAATAAATCTGTAATATTTTCCAGAAACTTGAGCTAAGCTATGTTATGTAAAGGGGAATATCTCATAAAATATGTAGCTACAACATATTTATAAAGCATTTTTATGACTATTTATAATTGCTGTACAAACTGGGTCATAACTCAGCCAGGATTTCCGAAATGACATATTTTAAATCACACTTGTATTTTATGGCACTAGAAATTATGCAAAGTATTAACCTGCTTTTGGCTCAGGTAATCCATGCCTCGAGCGACATCTGCTGCAAATTGTAGAAGCTGCTGTGATGACAAGGTTGATGCTGTGCTGTTGGCTATGGCAAATGCTGGGTCTGTTTCCAGTACTCTGCTTTTCCGTAGAAAGTCCAAGAGGTTGCCATGGGGAGCATATTCTATAGCCAAATACAAGTAACCTGTAAGGAAGAAAAGATGGAAAGTGTGATGCAGTTAGAATATATTTTTGCTACCAGGCATAAAGTACTTACAGTTGAAACCAGAAGTTTACATACACTATATAAAAAGACACATATGGATGTTTTTCTCACTATCTGACATGAAATCAGAATAAACCTTTCCCGTTTTAGGTCAATTAGGATTACAAAAATTATTTATATTTGTCAAATGCCAGAATAATGAGAGAGAAAGAATTTTTTTAAGGCATTTTTATTATTTTCTGCAAAGTCAAAAGTTTACATACACTAAGATTACTATGCCTTTAAACAATTTGGGACAGCCCATATGATGATGTCATGTCTTTGGAAGCTTCTGATAGGTTTATTGGCAACAACTGAGTTAATTAGAGTCACACTTGAGGATGTAGTTTAAGGCACACCTGAAACACACTGCTTCTTTGTGTAACATCATGGGAAAGTCTAAAGAAATCTGCCAAGATATCAGAAAGAGAATTGTGGACTTGCACAAGTCTGGTTCATCCTTGGGTGCAATTTACAGACACCTGAAGGTGCCTTGTTCATCTGTACAAACAATTACACGCAAGTACAAACAAGATGGGAATGTCCAGCCATCATACCGCTCAGGAAGGAGACGGGTTTTGTGTCCCAGAGATGAACGTGCTTTGCTACAAAATGTGCATATCAACCCAAGAACAAAAGCAAAAGACCTTGTGGAGATGCTGTCTGAAGCTGGTAAGAGTGTGTCATTATCCACAGTGAAACAAGTACTGTATGACATGGGCTGAAAGGCCACTCTGCCAAGAAGAAGCCATTACTCCAAAAGAAACATAAAAAAGCCAGATTAATGTTTGCAAATGCACACAGGAACATTTTTGGAGAAATGTCCTGTGGTCTGACAAAACTAAAATTGAACTGTTTGGCCATAATGACCATCGTTACGTTTGGAGGAAAAAGGGAGTAACTTGCAAGCCTAAGAACACCATCCCAACTGTGAAACAGCATCATGTTTTGGGGTTGTTTTGCTGCAGGAGGGACTGGTGCACTTCACAAAATAACGTATCATGAGGAAATAACATTATGTGGCAATACTGAAGCAACATCTCAAGACATCAGCCAGGAAGTTAAAGCTTGGGCGCAAATGGGTCTTCCAAAAGGACAATGACCCGAAGCATACTGCCAAACTGGTTACAAAGTGGCTTAAGGATAACAAAGTCAATGCTTTGGAGTGGCCATCACAAAGCCCTGATCTCAATCCTATTGAAAATTTATGGTCAAAGCTGAAAAGGCAGGTGCGAGCAAGGCAGCCTACAAACATGACTCAGTTACACCAGTTCTGTCAGGAGGAATGGGCCCAAATTCCTACCAACTAATGTGAGAAGCTTGTGGAAGGATATCCAAAATGTTTGACCCAAGTCATACAGGGCAATGGTACCAAATACTAATTTGGCATTTGGCAAATATAAATAATTTTGGTAATCCTAATTGACCTAAAACGGGAAAGGTTTATTCTGATTTCATGTCAGATAGTCAGAAAAACATGCATATGTGTCTTTTTATATAGTGTATGTAAACTTCTGGTTTCAACTGTATTACTGTATTTCCAGAAAATAAAGGTCCCTTTTCTGAGTAAATATGGAGACCGATACCTCCTAATAAACTCTATTTACCCAATAAATGATGGGTCAGTGTTATTAACATAGATATGGGTGACTTATTTGTTTCTAGCTGCTGTATCCCGAAGTACTACAAGTGTCAGTATATAACAGCACATACTGCTTATTTTGGACTTTAGCTTGACCATTGGGTTCCTCTCCCATTTGCATATAACTGTGAGTTTACTATTGGTTATCCCTATTTGCATATAGTAAAGTCAGCATGTTCATAAATAATGTCATATTCTAGTTCTTTACTTACATCAGTAAGTAATAGTTTTTTGGCAACAATTATTGCAAATGGTTAAGGCTAGGGCCACATGGCAACTTTGGCCGTGACTCCTGTTACATGACCAAAGATCGCCTGGTTGCCCTGCAACTCTGTCACTAATGTTGTTAAATGAAGTCGCACTGCAACCCCTAAAGGTGCTGCAACTGGGACTTCTAGTCGCAAAAATTGATGTTGGTTTCTGCTACTTCTGTCAATTTAAACTTTGCCAAATCTGTACATGTGCACTGGATTCATTGCTTGTAAAAGGGTCAAAATGTCTCATGGTGGTTTGAACAGGCAAGCTGATGCCATTGCCTTTTCCTTCAAGTACAAGTGTGGTGTCATTACAATGCTTGCGTTTCAAACACACATTTAACATATTAATATGTACACGTACAGTAGGTGCTGTTGAACAATTGGAAACAGAAAAGATAAAACTAGAAAAGATAAAACTAATGGAATTTCAGAACATCATATATACACAAGCAGGATCAATGTTTAATAGATCTAATTTAAACAGGTTGTCCATGATGTGAAGGTAATTGTTACTGATGACCTATCCACAGGACACATGACACGCAAAGTGTTTCGGCCACCATACAATGTATATGACCGGAAGCATAAGAGTATGGCTGCAGTTTCAGGTGTCATTGCTACACTGTATGGAACGGAAGCTATGTGCAGTGTATGGAGATAATTGTGGTAGAAAAAAGGAAAGTTGGGAAAAGAAGAAAAATGATAAGAGATTTTGCTTGCACCCAGCCAACAGGTTAGTTATATACAGAGCTATTCCAGGACCTGAGTTAAGTAAGGATTTTTTATTTCAATAGTCCACAAATCATATAAAATTTTATTAACTTGTGTTCAGCCTTTTTTTTTTTTTTTTGTCCTGTTGGAGATCCATTACTGTTGATCGTGTTTTAAAATGATATTGTATATCTTTTTGTGTCACTATATTACGCCTGTGCATTATGCTATATTGAGGTATTAATACAGAAAATTCATTTATTAAAATGTAAGTAAACTTTCAATTTTCTCTCAGCATTTGTGTCATTAATACATTTTGTAATATACTTTATTAACAATTTTGTCTCCTTTCTGTGCTTCTTTATTCTTTCCCTTGTGACTCTTGAGATCTGTACCCTGCTTCTTACTATGTATGGTGCACAGGCATGTGTGTAATGCAAAAAAAATAAGGTTGGGGGAGTCACTTCAAACAATTATATCTCAGGCATTATAATACATAGAAATACTCCTGGTGTATGAAAGAGGAGATTCCCATGTTTTCAACTGATGATATCTCTGGAAATAATACAGGTAGAACTATAACTTTAGTGTCTTAAGAAAGATATTCATATGACACCAAAAGTAGGGTACAGTTTAGTGAGGGTACCCATAGTGTGAACCAGGGTATAGCAGTTAATGGAGAAACAAAAGTAAGAATAAAGAAATACAAAATTTCACAGGAAGGAGCTAACATTTGTTAATAAAGTATATTACAAAATGTATTAATGACACAAATCCTGCCAAAAAATCTAAAGTTGTCTTAGTTACACTTTAAAAGCTGCTGAAGAGGATAGTCCAGTAAGTATTAAAATGAACAGAAATTCTCTGAGACATAGAGTATGGAAATATTAATCCATTTATACTGACCTCGATGTTCACAGGCTCCTAGAAGATTTATAATATTGGGGTGACTTCCCAGTTTACAAAGGACTTCGAGTTCTCCTGCAAAATCTCGGTGATCATCCTTTGATGCATATTCTTAGTAAGAAACAAACATATTTATATTTACTGACAAAAGAAAGCTCATCACATCGTTTCTTAGTTTATTTTACTTTATTTTCCCTTCAGTGATATAGCAGTGGGAAAGTAATCATTGGTCAACGTATTCAAGTTGTATATCTAGTTGATTCAAGTTGGCAACTGTGGCATTAAGAAGCTTTCAATAATCTGCAGATCAAACTGTTTAGGCCACAGCCTAAATCAGCAAATGGAGAGCGGCAGGGAACAAGCAAACAGTTCACCACTATTTTATGTAAAACCCCTAAAACAAGTGATATTCAACCCTTTAGCTATGTGAGCCAAGGATACATGCTCATACAGCAGGTCACAGGTAGCAGCAAGATGTGAAGAATAGGTTATTGGCAATTGGGGCCCCCACAGGTAGCAGCAAGATGTGAAGAATAGGTTATTGGCAATTGGGGCCCCCTCAGCAGCATCAAGAAGCTGGGGCTCAGGAAGGTAGGATACTGGTTTGTCTGCACCTATGTATAGATGTCATCTCAGGCACCTTATATGTTCATATACACTGGGTAGTTTGTTAAATAATCTTCCCAGTTTATTATATTTACGCATAAGGGGGTTGAGATATCTGTATGTAGTACATAGATAACAATGTGCTGGTGGCACACCCTGGCTAAGGGGTCCAGAATGGCTAAAGGAACCAAAAAGGGTTTTACCTGCTCTCCTGTGGGCCAGTTGAAACCTTAGATTCCCCTTCTTGTCCAAAATACAGAAATTAAATATGGATATATAATGTATAGATTTTCAGTGATAATTTTAATGCAGATATACCTTTCATCCTCTTAATAGCAGCATCCATACGTAGACCATCCTTTTTGATACGAGCCTTAAGGACTTGTCCAAAATTCCCTTCACCAATAACATCTTTAAACTTTATATCATTCCATTCCAACACCGGGTACTCCACTGGATCTGGACTGTTTTTAGCTTTCCTTAAATGGTTGAGTGTTCCTGCATTAAACTGCACAACTGGTTCTTCCCTCTAAATAAAAGTAATGTGGATGAGAATGGTGTATTGTTAAGCTGTGTATGTGCTGCACTCACAATTAGATAAAACAATTGGTAACTCACTTACAAAGAACTAAAATATATGAAATAGTTATAGTATTGACCCAACATAACATACAACTGACAGTGTTGTGGATTGCTTTCACGCTTTATCATGTAACAAAATAGCTATTTATCAGGTATTTCATTTTTTTACATCTTTGATCTTAATAAAATAACCATTATTACAATAAATCTATAAATATTCTGATAGTTTCTCTGACATCTACACTGCACTAAGCTCTGCCCTGTCTTAGCAAGGATAAAAAAAACCCAGCTGATCAGACTCCTACCAATCTAAACTTGATGGCCTATTAATTCTTATGTGGATAGCCCCTTTAAAATTTTCCTTCACGAAAACTAAGGAGCCTAGGTCAAGCCCTGAAAAGCAACTGCATAGCATTTTCCCTCCTCTAACAAACTTTACAGTTGGCACAATGCACTCAGTCAGTTAATGTTCCCCTGACATATGCCAAATCCAAATTTGTCCATCAAAGTGCTAGCTAGAGATGCATGATTTATCACTTCACAGAACATGTGGAACATTGGTGTGAACAGTGGTGATGATTGTTGCACTATTCCATCCAATGCTTGGCATTGTGCTTGGTGATGCTTGCATGTAGCTACTTGGCCATGAAAATTCACACTATGATGCTCACAGCTGTTCCTTAGAAGGTCTTAAAATTAGGTAACTATAACCTCAGATGAACAACAACAGGACAAATTATACCATGTCATATTTATTTAACAAAAATTCAGTGAAAATGGAAAATCCATGTGTGAAAAACTAAGTATCTGCCAAGAGTCAATAGCTTGCAGAACCATCTTTAGCAATAACTTGAAGTAATTGTTTTTTCTATGACTTCATCAGTCTGTCATTTCATTCTGGAGACATTTTGGCCCCACTTGTTAACAAATTTTATCCACTTATTCATGTTTGTGGGCATTGGTTTTTGCGCAGCTCTATTAACTGGTTGCCTTCACTGCACTAGTTTTTCACGTTGTAATTACCAAGTCATTTTTACAATAGGTTGTGAAAAAGAGTTGGTAATACCCCAAAATGATGGTGCGGGAGAAGTTCTTGTCCCCTCTCAATACCCATCACAAGTATAGACACAGCAGCGGGTAGTGAGTTGGGAGAGGAGAAAGAGCCAACAGTGTTAACCCTTTAGGTGACACAGTCAATAGTGACCACAGCATCTAACTGGTTTCAGAAGGAGTAGGCACTGACACTCCGACAACTGAAATCTGTACATGATAAATTAAGTAAAAATAATGTTATATTTACAAAAATGTTAAAAAGCAATACATTTTTTTTTTCTCACAACATAATACATTGTACTACATAAGAAGTGCAATGTATTATATAAACAATAACATAATTGCATATTAAAGTTCCTTAGGGTGATGAAAAAATAATGTAAAAAATTAAAACAATGTTATATTAAAAAAAAAAAGTTACAAAATAATAACTAAAAAATTAATTCCCCCCCCCCCCCCAAATGTTTTTAAATGAAAACAAACAAACAAACAAACACCATAATAGGTATTGCTGTGTCTGAAATGACCCAAGCTATAGAACTGTAATGTTATTTATCCTACATGGTAAATACCATAAAATAAAGTAAATATAATGTTAAAATTGCTGGGTTTTTGCCATCTGATAAAAAGTGATTTTTATCACTGTTTCCCAAAATAGTTTTCTTGTTTTCCCAAAATAGTAGTAATATATTTAAATATGGTATTCCTTCAATCGTATTGACCCAGGGAATAAATGTTATTTAAGCTGCACAGGGAATGGTACAAAATTTATAGCGCAAAAAAAAAAAACAAGGGTTGAATGGTTGCTTTTTTTTTCCTTTCTTTCCTTTTTCCCTCCCAGAAAGAGTAAATAAATGACTGCCAGGCGCCCAAGTCCTGTGGCTGTAAAACAAACACAAATCATGAGCCCTTGACAGCCGTGTTTGACAGCTGGTGTTTGTGTTGATATCCTGTGTTCAAATGTGGCACTGCACATAATGTCAAAATATTGACATACTGCGATTTTCAAAAATGGAAGCATTTTTTAAATTGCAGCATTTCCGCTTTGGATTTTTTTTCTGCAATGTATGGATGGGATTAGCCAGAATTCCATCCACTTTGTAGGTACTGTAAAATGCAGTGGTTTTTGTTGCGCTTTTGCAACTTGGGACCCCGGCCTCAAGGTGGCCAGACCCTGACATACTGATGATCTATCCTGTGGACAAGTCATACTTGTTCAGTCTTTCTTACATTCTTACTGAGGTTTGCACATAGTGGAAGAGGTTTGCACAATCATGGCCAAAAGTTTTGAGACTAAGGCCGGTTGCAGACGACAGCCGAACAGCTGGCCGTGAATTAAGGGCACGGGCGGCGCACGGGGTCACGCAGATGTCACCCGTGTATCGCCTGTGCACCGGGCGTGCCTCCGCAGCCCCTTTCATTAAATGAATAGGAGCCACGTAAGCAGGGCCGCAAAATAGGACAGGAATAGAACCTGTTCTATATTTTGCGGCCCAGACTGTTGTCCCGCACACGTGACAGTGTAATTCATGGTCATGTGTACGGGCCCATAGAAATTAATGGGTCAGTGTGCTATCCAGGAAAAACACAGATAGCACACTGATCTCGGCCACGGTTGTCTGCAAGAGGTCTAACCCAATTTTTGGTTTTCACAAAGTTTGCTGCTTCAGTGTTTTTAGCTCTTTTAGTCAGATAGTTCTATGGTTACTGCAGTACAATTATAAACGTTTTAGAAGATTTTACAATTTTATTGATAAATAAGTCAAGTTTATGCAAATGATTTTTTATATCAATTCTGCAATTCACCCTTGCATGCTGGATATCAGCTTTTGGACCAAATCCTGATGGAAACCCATTCTTGCCTAGTCAGTGCTTGGAGTTTATGACAATCTCTGTGTTTTTGTTGACCACCCACTTTTTGAGGATTGACAGGTTCTCAGTGAGATGGAGATCTGGGGAGTTTCCTGGCCATGGACCTAAAATGTCAATGTTTTTTTCACTGAGCCATTTAGTTATAACTTTGGCCTTGTAACATGGTGCTCCATCATGATGCATTGCTCATCACTAAAATGTCCCTGGATGATTGGGACAAGTTGCTCTTGGAGGATCTTTAGATACCATTCTTTATGCATGGCAATGTTCTTAGTCAAAATTATGAGTGTGCCCACTCCTTTAGATGAAAAGCAACCCCACACTTGAATGGTCTCAAGATGCTTTACAGTTGGCATAACACAAGACTGATTGTAGTGCTTACCTTCTCTGGGCAGTCTTCCAGATGTCCCAAACAATCTAAAGGGGGCTTTGTGACAGAAAAGAACTTTACCCCAGCCCTCTGCAGTTCTATACTTGTACTTTCTGCAGAATGTCAGTCTGCCTTTGATGTTTTTCTCAGACTCCTGAAAATCTAAAATTGATGGCTTATTGATCGATGGCTTCCCACATTTTCATGTACACATATCTCAGGGAATGCGGGTAGTGATGGTGATCATCTTGGGAGCCCAGCTGTAACTGACAGCCAGGCTCCCGCGTCAACAGCCGGAATGTTGATAACACTGATCCCAGCTGTTTAACCCTTAAGATGCCATGGTCAATAGCAACCACGGCATCTTAGGTTCTCCGATGCCTACCAGCGCAGTCTGGTCCTGCAGGTCCGATGTTCTCTTCCAGCGGAAGTCCCTGCTGCATGTGACCGTTGAGACCAATCAGCGGCTTCAGCAGAAGGGATCCACAACGTCACAGCCGGTGAGGAGTTTCACTTTTAGATGACACTGGAGCTGCAGGACCAGACCATGCTGGGATGACACCAGAGCACCAGGAACAGGTGAGTATATACAGTACAGACCAAAAGTTTGGACACACCTTCTCATTCCAAGAGTTTTCTGTATTTTTATGACTATAAAAATTGTAGATTCACACTGAAGGCATCAAAACTATGAATTAACACATGTGGAATTATATACTTAACAAAAAAGTGTGAAACAACTGAAAATATGTCTTATATTCTAGGTTCTTCAAAGTAGCCACCTTTTGCTTTGATTACTGCTTTGCACACTCTTGGCATTCTCTTGATGAGCCTCAAGAGGTAGTCACCTGAAATGGTCTTCCAACAGTCTTGAAGGAGTTCCCAGAGATGCTTAGCACTTGTTGGCCCTTTTGCCTTCACTCTGCGGTCCAGCTCACCCCAAATCATCTTGATTGGGTTCAGGTCTGGTGACTGTGGAGTTTAGGTCATCTGGCGTAGCACCCCATCACTCTCCTTTTTGGTCAAATAGCCCTCACACATTCTGGAGGTGTGTTTGGGGTCATTGTCCTGTTGAAAAATAAATGATGGTCCAACTAAACGCAAACCGGATGGAATAGCATGCTGCTGCAAGATGCTGTGGTAACCATGATGGTTCAGTATTCCTTCAATTTTGAATAAATCCTCAACAGTGTCACCAGCAAAGCACCCCCACACCATCACACCTCCTCCTCCATGCTTCACGGTGGGAACCAGGCATGTATAGTCCATTCGTTCACCTTTTCTGCGTCGCACAAAGACACAGTGGTTGGAACCAAAGATCTCAAATTTGGATTCATCAGACCAAAGCACAGATTTCCACAGGTCTAATGTCCATGTATTCTTTAGCCCAAACAAGTCTCTTGTGCTTGTTGCCTGTCCTTAGCAGTGGTTTCCTAGCAGCTATTTTACCATGAAGGCCTGCTGCACACAGTCTCCTCTTAACAGCTGTTGTAGAGATGTGTCTGCTGCTAGAACTCTGTGTGGCATTGACCTGGTCTCTAATCTGAGCTGCTGTTAACCTGCGATTTCTGAGGCTGGTGACTCGGATTAACTTATCCTCCGCAGCAGAGGTGACTCTTGGTCTTCCTTTCCTGGGGCGGTCCTCATGTGAGCCAGTTTCTTTGTAGCGCTTGATGGTTTTGGCCACTGCACTTGGGGACACTTTCAAAGTTTTCCCAATTTTTTGGACTGACTGACCTTCATTTCTTAAAGTAATGATGGCCACTCGTTTTTCTTTACTTAGCTGCTTTTTTCGTGCCATAATACAAATTCTAACACTCCATTCAGTAGGACTATCAGCTGTGTATCCACCTGACTTCTGAACAACACAGCTGATGGTCCCAACCCCATTTATAAGGCAAGAAATCCCACTTATTAAACCTGACAGGGCACACCTGTGAAGTGAAAACCATTTCAGGTGACTACCTCTTGAAGCTCATCAAGAGAATGCCAAGAGTGTGCAAAGCAGTAATCAAAGCAAAAGGTGGCTACTTTGAAGAGCCTAGAATATAAGACATATTTTCAGTTGTTTCACACTTTTTTGTTAAGTATATAATTCCACATGTGTTAATTCATAGTTTTGATGCTTTCAGTGTGAATCTACAATTTTTATAGTCATGAAAATACAGAAAACTCTTGGAATGAAAAGGTGTGTCCAAACTTTTGGTCTGTACTGTATATATATTTTTTTTTCACCTCCCCCGGCCTATTTTAAAAAGCTCTTTAAGAGGTTAAGGATAGGCCATCAATTCTATTAAGGAGGTGGATAACTGCTTTAATTCTTTTGCCAAAATAAACCATTATTACCTTAAAATGTCTTTTAGCTAATAGCACCTGGCTATTTTTTCAAATGAAAATTCTAGCAACATATAACTAAACATTTCATAGTACTTTTATGCAATAATTTTATTGATATATTCATAATATAAATATTACAAAACCTACCACTCCATTCTGGAAGGCTTGGGCCATTCTGTGCTGGAAATTGGCACGTTTCAGTTGAAGCATTATAAGAAATGCCAGTAAAATGGTTAGACAGGTCATGCCTGCGGAGCCTAAGATAGCAATAAGGAGCATATTGCTGTCTTTTGAGTCATAAGGCCCTGAGAGAAAGATGGAGAGATACAGAAAGAAAGTAAGGATTGCGTATTAAGGGCTGTTTGACAATTTAGTTTTCTAAAAGAATACCACTGAGGTTACATTATGTTTTGTTCCTTGAATAGCCAAAGGTGCTGGGGAAAGACCCTGATTAGATTGAGGCTAAGGCCCCACGTAGCAAGCTGTAGCAAAAAAGCGCTGCAGAAAAGACCACAGCAGAAACGCATTGTGTTTTTTTCCACAGTGCTTTTCACAGAAATTTTCAGAAACTTTCTGTCCCTATTATATATATATGGAAAACGCCAGCATTTCTGTAGGTATAATTCACATGCTGCGATTTACAAAATTGCGACGTTGACAGATTTTTTTTTTTCTGCAATGTGTGGATTAGTTGGAATCCCATCCACTTTGCAGGTACTGTAAAACGCTGTGTTTTTTGCCGCCATGTTTCCGCCATGGCCAAAATGCTGCATTTTCACAACATGGGGCCCCAGCCTTAGAATGACTTCTGGGCAATTAAGGGCTGTAATCACTGCTTAAAGTAAATCACAGGGCAGGTTTCAAATTGTGCCCAAAATGTATATACAGTTAGATCCATAAATATTTGGACAGAGACAACATTTTTCTAATTTTGGTTCTGTACATTACCACAATGAAGTTTGAACAAAACAATTCAGATGCAGTTGAAGTTCAGACTTTCAGCTTTAATTCAGTGGGTTGAACAAAATGATTGCATAAAAATGTGAGGAACTAAAGAATTTTTTTACACACAATCCCTTCATTTCAGGGGCTCAAAAGTAATTGGACAAGTGAAATAATTGTAAATAAAATGTTAATTTCTAATAATTGGTTGTTCACCCTTTGTTGGCAAAGACTGCCTGAAGTCTTGAACTCATGGACATCACCAGACGCCGCTGTGTTTCCTTCTTTTTAATGCTCTGCCAGGCCTTTACTGCAGCGGTTTTCAGTTGCTGTTTGTTTGTGGACCTTTCTGTCTGAAGTTTAGTCTTTAACAAGTGAAATGTATGCTCAATTGGGTTTAGATCAGGTGACTGACTTGGCCATTCAAGAATATTCCACTTCTTTGCTTTAATAAACTCCTGGGTTGCTTTGGCTTTATGTTTTGGGTCATTGTCCATCTGTATTATGAAACGCCAACCAATCAGTTTGGCTGCATTTGGCTGGATTTGAGCACATAGTATGTCTGTGAATACCTCAGAATTCATCCGGCTGCTTCTTTCCTGTGTCACCTCATCAATAAACACTAGTGACCCAGTGCCACTGGCAGCCATGCATGCCCAAGTCATCACACTGCCTCCGCCATGTTTTACAGATGATGTGGTATGCTTTGGATCATGAGCTGCACTACACCTTCACCATACTTTTTTCTTTCCATCATTCTGGTAGAGGTTGATCTTGGATTCATCTGTCCAATGTTTTTCCAGAACTGTGCTGGCTTTTTTAGCAAAGTCCAATCTAGCCTTTTTATTCTTCAGGCTTATGAGTGGCTTGCACCGTGCAGTGAACCCTCTGTATTTACTTTCATGCAGTCTTCTCTTTATGGTAGATTTGGATATTGATACGCTTACATCCTGGAGAGTGTTGTTCACTTGGTTGGTTGTTGTGAAGGGGTTTCTCTTCTCCATGGAAATTATTCTTTGATCATCCACCACTGTTGTCTTCCATGGTCTTCCAGGTCTTTTTGCATTGATGAGTTCACCAGTGCTTTCTTTTTTTCTCAGGATGTACCAAACTGTAGATTTTGCTACTTCTAATATTGTAGCAATTTCTTGGATGTTTTTTTCTGTTTTTGCAGCTTAAGGATGGCTTGTTTCACCTGCATGGAGAGCTCCTTTGACCGCATGTTTTCTTCACAGCAAAATCTTCCAAATGCAAGCACCACAGCTCAAATTAACTCCAGGCCTTTTATCTGCTTAATTGAGAATGACATAACGAAGGAATTGCCCACACCTGCCCATGAAACAGCCTTTGAGTCAATTGTCCAATTACTTTTGGTCCCTTTAAAAACAGGGTAGCACATGTTAAGGAGCTGAAACTCCTAAACCTTTCATCCAATTTTAATGTGGATACCCTCAAATGAAAGCTGAAAGTCTGGACTTTATGTCCATTATATAACTATAACTTGAATATGTTTCAGTAAACAGGTAAAAAAAAAACAAAATTTGTGTCAGTGTCCAAATATATATGGACCTAACTGTAGGTATAGCATGGAGAATCATGAGGATACTTTTTGTCCCTTCAAATTTCTACTTTTGAGATAAATATGATTATGGCGGTGTCATGTACTTGCATGTAATTGTATAATCCCTGTTTAATTAAGCTAAACCAAAACCTAACCAAGTCAATATTTCAGCCACACAAGGTGAAAAATGTTCAAACAAACAGGTTACATATACAAAAAAACCCCATGGAAATAAAAGTCACTAAGAAACATTTAGGCCTCCTAAAAGTTGGTTGCTGCTATTGGTTTTAGGCTTAAAGAAAAAACACTTGTTTTTTGTGAAGTTTCTATAACAATTTATGTGTATACCCAGAACAGAACCCAGATCTGTGTTTAAAAACTAAAACACCACAGACAAAAATGTATTTCTTTGTAGAGAACATTTAATTTTCCAACTGATTTACAGGAAACATCTGAAAAAAACAACTATGCACAGTAAACTTAAACTGTTTGCGATTTGAGCCTTAAGGCCAGGGCCCCACGTGGCATAAATGTGGCATTTTACAATCCCTGCAAAGTGGATAGGATTCTAGCGAATCCTAGTGCAAAGTTGGGCAAATAAGTTATTAAGTACATACATACACTGACAATCAAAAGGGTAACAATATTTTGAACTTTTGACTTTCAGGCTCCATATCTCACCATCCACTACAGCTTCAATCATGAGACTACCATCATTTTATAGACAATCATCTTGGCTATCTCATACATAAGTATGAATTGCAACTATTTAGCTTATGATTAGTTTTGTAGATTCCTGTCCTGTAACTGCATTGTTACTGTTTTGCTCCTAAAATCTCAATTTAAATTTTTATTATTTTGCTAGTATTTTAAATCCACCTTTGGCATTCAATACCATTCTTGATCAGATTCAAACAAGTCTCAACCGAAATCTGATCCCAGGTCTCTTCTACACGTTCCCAATGTTGGTGCATACTGGTCGACTCACTTGGGTACGAATACAGATTTTTCTTCAACTCTACCCACAAGTGTTCGATTGGGTTGAGGTCTGGGGACTGTGGAGACCAATCCAGAATCTTTACTTCATTGTCCTTCGAACCATTTCTTCGCTAATATTGACGAATGCTTCGGGTCGTTGTCCTGCTGGAACACTGTGTTGTTCTTTTCATACCCATAGTACTCGAGTGTACGAAGTAACTCGTCCTGTAGGATACTCGCATATAGCTCAGTACTGAGACCACCATCGATCCTGGTCAACCCCATATCATCAGGCTTCCTCCACCAAACTTGATAGTTCCTTCAATTTTTTTCTTAGCCCCCTTTTCCCACAACCCCCCCATTTCTTCCAGACCCATTTGCACCCATCAGAGCCCAGTCTATTGACTTTTGTTTCATAGCTCCAAATCACCCAGATCCAATCCTCTACTGTCCACATTTCATACTTTTTTGCAAACTTGAGCCAACACTTCTTATGACGATATTGAAGTTGAGGCTTCTTTGCCTTTTTTCAGGTCACCATTCCAGACTTGTGTAATGCACGTCACATGGTGTTTGCATGGACATGTGTTTGTCTCCCCAGAACTGATAGACCTTGTGATGAGCCGACTTGTTGACGTCAATATTTTGCCTGGACATCCACACCTCTTGGCTTTTGAATGGATGGACGAACGTCATTTCATATTCTTCCAACTGTCATGGCACTCACATGATACAGTTTGGCAATTTTCTTGGCCGAGAGACCGCTATCGATGAGCTGGATGATGCTGTTTCTGTTTTCTTGGGAAATCTTCTTCACAGCTGATCCTCGATTTGAACCAGTAACCTTTGACTTGGGAATCAACCTAATAACACACTGAGTGTGAAGGATCTCGTCCTACCAAAACCCGCTTTCGGCACACCTGAGATCGCTTCAATTACCTCACTCCCACCTCCAGTGAGTGTTCTGGGCTGATAGGATAATATGAAACCGAGCTTTCTAAATTTTATGTATTTATTAACCCCTAAACAGGTCGGTACTAGACACTTAACACATACAGAGAATACATGCAGCGATTAGCAAGCAAATACGAGTGGAAAGCAACATGATACGGTGCACAAAATAAAAATGGGAGTAACAGAAGGAAAAGAACATATTACCAACACAAGTCTGTGATTGGTTCTCTGGCTCCAGATGATGATGATGAGCTCAGGGCACGTACTTCAAAAGTCCAAAAGCATGCATCTGGGCATGCTATCCGAGTCAAATTCAGCAGAACAAAAGACAAGTTCCAGAACAAGTAGATAATCCATTTCTCTGAGCCCGTGTGCTGGGCTGCAGGGTGCTTTCTTGAGCAAAGCATGTGTTTCCTACATGCGGTTACACCTCTTCCAGGTTAACAAAAGGGTCTCAGGCCTGAATGCTAGGCTGCATGGTCGAGCACATGGTGGAAGTCTCCAACTTGACCTCCCCCACACCTCTCCTCCAGGAACAGCACATCACAAAGACAGTAGACAAAGACTAAAGACAAAAGAGAGAGTCTCAACCTGGTCTAAGACCTTTTACCTCCCCTGGTCTCCTCCCTAAGTGAGGTCACCAGGAGGAGGAGCTCCGCCTCCCTCTCTTAGAATCATTTTTCTTTATAATTCCTCGCCCAATGACTATAGAGTCGGGCCGGCGGTATGATAGGGTTCGTGACGAGATCCCCAACACGTAGACTCCAAGGTTAACACCCCAACTCCCTTTGGGTAAGTAGATCAGTGTCTGGACCTTTTCCGGGCTTTGAACTGTGATATGTGTGTATTCTGAGCGTGTGCCTTGACCTGACGCATCTGGGGGATTTATCGGGGCGACTGTAAGATGTCCTCCAGGCCAGATATTGTCATAAAACCATAATCCCTTTGAAGTAAAGCTATCTCCAGTCTGTCTGTAGACGATATGCAGAGCACTTCCCCAGCACATCCTTTCTGCAGGATCCCCTGCCGGGTTAATGAGTGTAGCAGTCTTATGCAAATAAAGGCCTCTGTCAGTGACTCTCTGGGGATCAAAGGGTTGCTGATTACAGATCCCACGAACCACATCCCCCAAGCCTATAACCAAATTGCTGATAACCGACAGGAACCACACTATATGAGCGAATATTAGTGCAATAAAGCCATATCTGAGTCTCATATCATGACACTGAGCTATTAGGGAAGGTGAGAACAGGTTGTAATTTGTAGTATGCAAGAAGAAAAAGATTTTTCCACCACCAGGAGAAAAACAGTAACAATGCAGTTACATGACAAGAATCTGCTTAACTAGTCATATGCTAAATAGTAGCAAGTCAAATTTATGTATGAGATAGCCAAGATGATTGTCTATAAAACGATGGTAGTCTCACATTCAGTACACTTGTTCAGCTCAGCATTAACATAAACTGTATATGTCCGTATAGGGACATATCCAAGGATATATTAATGCCAATATCCAAATATCGATCAATCCTAAATGTATCCAATAGGGGTACCTCTTAATCTTTCTTAAACCCATTCTTTAGATCTGAGTGGTTCCTATTCTCTTAACTCTACGGGTTTCACCCTCACTGATCCCTAGTGAGGGCACATCAGGAGATTAGAGAGCCAATTATTACAGTCAAAACCTTGGTTTATTCAAAATATGCAGGTAAAACTGCAGTTCCCAAAGTCCTGATGTTGGGTGCCAGTACTTGCACGATGAATCAGTGACTGTAACTACACGCCAAACCTTTATATCCTGCTCTCCACCCCTTATATTTATCACATCCATCAAGACATCACATTCAGGGGCGTAGTCTTGCACCAAACGACTGGGTTTTAACAATGCAATATCCTTCTCCCCATTCATTTAAATGCATGGGGAGATGGGTATGCTCAGGGGTGTTCCTGGGAATACATTCAGTTATAGCAGTTAACCTGCTAACAACTGGCACATGATTCCTTTTTTCAAGGACTATACAGAGGACAAGGTGACATTTATTAGATGTGGACTCATAGGCATTAATATAGAAAAGGATTCCTTACAGTTAGAGTAGTCAAACTGTGGAGTACCCTACTCCTTCAGGAACTAGTAATGGAAGTATATCTGCATACGCTAGATGATTATCTAGTAAGAAAGTTACAACTATTCTAGCAATATATGATTTATACTTGATTGAGAAAGGTGGAAACTGTTGGACACATGCAATTTTTTTAACCTATGTAACAATGTAAGAGTTAGGCTAAAACGATAACTTACCTCTAACTTCCTGTCGGGTTTTTACGTCTCGTACAGGATTGTGAAGGCTTTGTCCCATATTGTTCTCAGTGCATAATTCAATCAGGTATGGGGTATTTGCTTCAAGTCCCTTCAGCTGATATTGAGTGACAGTAATATTCCTGATCTTTATGTCATGATTGTATTCTGTGTCTCCAAATATTTTATAACGCATAATAACAGTTGAAATTGAGTGTCCCTCCTCAACTACCCAAGTGACAATCACTGAGGAATCCGTGATGTTAAGCACATTGATATGTGTGGGTGGTGGTGGAACGTCTGTAATATATTTGGATGAGATTAAGCATTACATATCCTCAATGTATTATATATTATCATGATCTTAAAGAGGCTATCCACTTTCTAATATTGATGGTTTATCCTTAGGATGGGCCATCAATATTAGATCTGTGAGGATCATTTGCTCCAGGAGAGCGTGGCTACTAATAATCTTTGCATGTCTTTAGCCTTAGTGACTTTTATTTCCATGGTTGATGTCTATGGACAGTACTGCAGTACCTAAAGCTGCTACTATACTTTATAAGGGCAGAGCAAATTTTCCCAGAGCAAATGATCTGTAGGTATCCCAGGTGTTGAACCTTTGCAGATCTACTATTGATGCTTGAATTCTAAGGATAGTTCATCAATATTAGAAAGTAGATAACTTTAATATTAAAAAAGGAATCTGTTTTCTGATTGTATTATTTTATTCTGTTTTCTGTACAAGATTATAGGAGCTGCCATCTTCCCCAAGTTCTCTGCTCTGTTAACAGCATTTAATAATATGCTTAACAACATCATAGCCTATGAGAGAGTTTTCTACACATGCTCTGTGAAGGGAGTGGGAGTAGGTAAACTGTGACATAATCTGTTGTCAGTAGTGGATGCAATGATGGGTGTTATATGCTGTTATGGAGATTTGAGCTTTTATTGCAATTCTTATATAGGTGTTATCTTATATTGTTACGCTATCTGTCTTGTCTGTGATATAAATGAGATGATTGTTGCAAAGAAAACTCCCAGAGACTTGGCAAATGTCAAGCTATTATTAGGCTTAGTGTCCAGAATTGAAATCACAGGATATAATACTTTTTCATTAAGATGTACAGTCATGGTTGTGTTGGCACCCTGAAAGTTTTCCAGAAAATGAAATATTGCTCCCAGAAAGTTATTGCAATTACAAATGTTTTGTTATACGCATGTTTATTTTCTTTGTGTGTATTGGAACAACACAAAAAAACTGAAAAAAAAGGCAAATTGGACATAATTTCACACAAAACTCCAAAAATGGACTGGACAAAATTGTTGGCATATTTTCAAAATTGTGGGTAAATAACTTTGTTTGAAGCATGTGATGCTCGTTCAAACTCACCTGTGGCAAGTAACAGATGTGGGCTATATAAATATGTCTGTGTGAGCCACACTAAGCATGGAGAACAGAAAGAGGAGAAGAGAACTGTCCAAGGACTTGAGAACCAAAATTGTAGAAAAATATCAACAATCTCAAGGTCACAAGTCCATCTCCAGTGATCTTGATGTTCCTTTGTCCATGGTGTGCAACATAATCAAGAAGTTTACAACCCATGGCACTGTAGCAAATCTCCCTGGACGTGGACAGAAGAGAAAAATTGATGAAAAGGTTGCAACGCAGGATAGTCCAAATAGTGGATAAGCAGCCACAATCAAGTTCCAAAGAAATTCAAGCTGTCCTGCAGGCTCAGGGTGCATCAGTGTCAGTGCAAACTATCCTTCAACATTTAAATGAAATGAAACGCTATGGCAGGAGACCCAGGAGAACCCCACTGCTGACATAGAAACATAACAATGCTAGATTGCAGTTTGCCAAAATGTACATGAGTAAGCCAAAATCCTTCTGGGAAAATGTCTTGTGGACAGATGAGACCAAGATAGAGCTTTTTGGTAAAGCACATCATTCTACTGTTTACCGAAAACGGAATGAGACCTACAAAGAAAAGAACACAGTACCATCAGTCAAATATGGTGGAGGTTCAAAGATGTTTTGAGGTTGTTTTGCTGCCTCTGGTACTGGGTGCCTTGACTGTGTGCAAGGCATCATGAAATCTGAAGATTACCAAAGGATTTTAGGTTGCAATATATGGCCCAGTGTCAGAAAGCTTGGTTTGCGTCGTAGGTCATGGGTCTTCCAGCAGGACATTGACTCCAAACATACTTCAAAAAGCACCCAGAAATAGATGGAAATAAAGCGCTAGAGAGTTCTGAAGTGGCCAGCAATGAGTCAGGATCTAAATCCCATTGAACACCTGTGGAGAAATCTTAAAATTGCTGTTGGGAGAAAGCACCCATCAAATATGAGAGACCTGGAGCAGTTTGCAAAAGAAGAGTGGTCCAAATTCCAGTTGAGAGGTGTAAGAAACTTGTTAATGGTTATAGGAAGAGATTGATTTCAGTTATTTTTTCCAAAGGGTGTGCAACCAAATATTAAGTTGAAGGTGCCAGTACCTTTTTCCGGCCCATTTTTGGAGTTTTGCATGAAATTATATATTTGGCTTTGTTTCAGTTTTTTTGTGTTGTTCCAATACACACAACTATGAAAAAAGGAAATATACATGTATATAACAAAACATGTGTAATTGCAATAATTTTCTGTGAGAAAAATTTCAGGGTTGCCAATACTTATGGCCATGACTGTAGATAGTGACATGGAAAATTAAAAATAAAATCATCAAAAATTCTTTAAAAATATGTTTAAAGGGAGTCTATCAATTTCTCTAAGCATATTCAATAGGGCACGCTTCTACCATCTGCATACTTGTTTGTACATTCTCTTTGTTTATATGTATATGAGTATTTATTGTATTTTACATGAATAAACATTGTTACTATTTTTCTATACATGAGGTCTCTATAACCTTATTTTTTTGGTAGTCTGGTTACTATGTGGTTTATGAGGCATTTGTATTGAGGACTAACCTTTTTAGTGCATATTCAATTGTTGCCATCATGTTACAGAGCACATTACAGTGACAAACAAGATACCTTTGTTATGTATGTCACGTTTGTTGGGGCAGGCCTTCAGCTCCCTGAGACTGCTCTTGCCACTCAGACTCCTACCATCTTCTGTCTGTGCCACCCTGTGCAGTGCGTGGAAGTTGATCCTTTCATTGCTGACATCACAGTCTAATTGAGCAACAATAGCACTACTCCAGAGAGCTGAAAGCCAACCCCTACTGCAGTAATTGCCTCATTTGCATACGACTTCAAAGTGATGTTTCTCCAAATCTACAAATGTGATATACATAACAGAGGTATGCTGTTTATCACTGTAATGTCCTCTGTTACCTGCTGGCAGCAGTTGAATAATCTTGGGGAGGAAGACTTCCTTTAACATAAAAACTTGGTTTAAAAATAAGCCATTTTTAGTGACAGATTCCCCTTAAAGAGAATCTTTTACCACCTCCAACATCTCCAGTTCTTTACAATAATTAATTGGGCTCTGCTCCACTGATTCTGGCACAGTTAGAATTTTTTCTCTAGCCCCAACCTTTCCCCAACAATAAATTCTGTTAGTTTTGTTGATTGATATGATATTTAGTTTCTGTACTGTCAGAAGGGCGGTGTCAGGTAGGAGCAGACAAGGGGTGTAACTCTTAGCTCTGACACTGGCTGCCTCTGAGTCACCCGCTCCCCCCACCTGACACTGCCCTTCTGACATTACACAGCTTAAATGGCATATAAGGCACCACAACTTACTGTGTCTGTAACTCGGGAATGGTGGGGACTAGAGGGAAAATTCCAACTGTGCTGGAATCAGTGGAGCTGATGCTAAGAAGGTGGCGAAGGTTGTGGAAGGTCCTCTTTAAATAACCAACAGAGCTGATGAGAAGTTTTGTTAAAATTAGTTTAACAACTCCATCTGTAATGAGATACTAGAATTTCTGTGGGTATTTTCACTTACGGTCACTGTATGTCCATGTAGATATTGGCTCACTCCATTCTCCTTGTGATTTGGTGTTCACCCTTACTTTGCACTGGTATAATGTCTTTGGATAGAGGTTGTCTATTAGAACTCCAGTTCCATTTCCTAAAGTTTTTTTAGAAATTGCTTTGTCTATAGTATTTGGATTGTAGCATTCTGCTTCATACACATGTTCTTCTTCAGAGTCTTCCTCATTTGGTAACCAAGTAAGGTTTAGAGAGGTTTGACTGCTAGGTGTCAAAGTGATCACTTTTGGCGGAGGAAGGCCTATAAAAAGAAAGACACAAGCAATACTGAGGTTAATTTATAGCTTTGTATGGCACTGTTCAGATTTATAACTGAGTCTTGACAACTGTGTCAAATACATATACAATTAGTGAGGTCTGCTGGGGTTCTGGTATTTTTATGACAAGAACATCACTGCAAATCGTGCTATTCTGGCAATTATGAATACCTGAAACACTTTCTGAAACCCAATTCAAACCCCAATAGAAGCTCTGAATGTAAATGTGAATATCTGAGACATTCAGAATTTTTATCTGAATTTATAAACAAAAATTGAAGGCAAAGTATTGGATTTGAGAAAATTAAAATAAATTTAGGGCACAGCACTGCATAACAATGATAATTACCAGTAATATGCATTTCTTAACCCCATGACAGTAGCATCACAGAGAGAAGCCTCCCTATAGAAACCTAAGTAGAAAAAGATTCCTGTCCTCACTCTCTCCTGTGGAGTAGCAAGACTAAAGCTGGAGTGCCAAGATTAATTGAAAAAGTAATTACAGGGAGACAGTCTTAGTAAGCCCTGTTTGTGCAAAATCCACCACCTCTCTTTCTGTCTCTCTCTACATATATAGGGAAAGGACCAAAGGAATAATGAGCCTCCCTAACCCTGAAAACATCCAATCTATAGCGTTTGATGAAGGTAAAAAGTTAAGAATACAAAGTTGCCTTACTGATCTGATCAATGCTGGCTTCCCAACATTCTGCATGAGGTAGAAAATGTCCTTGTATAGTAAGAATACAAGCTCTTAGGAGGAGATATATTAAAAGGCAAGTAAGCCTGAAGGATAGCTTGTTTGACCCATTGGGTGACAGAAGCCTTATTAGCCTTTTTGCAGACAATGTGGATGAAAGGGCTCCTCCATTCTGTAGTACATTAAAGGAGTAAAAAAAAAAAACTATTCCTAATTTAAATATCTCAATTGGAGTCCTATAAACAACAAACCTGAATACCGAAACGCATATTGGAACAAACCAGAATATCTAGTTTTTATATAACAATTTCTTCATATAAAATACATGGCGAAACGCACGTCAGGCATGAGCGCCTTTTCTCCCTCTGGGTGGTTGCACTTACTTTGAGCCCTCTTGATACTTTTTACAATGGCAGTAGGTATGTATGCCTTTAATATCTTGGCTGGTTTATATTACAATAGAGCTGACCTGTACTGTATGTCTCTTTGCTAATATATGCCTTTTGTTGATATCTGTGTACCTATAGTATATTGTGATTAGGTCCAGTATGGACATTGAGCCTATATTTAGATTGTTAAAATGCTAATCTGGAAGTATTTGACCTAGATTCAATGTATATATTTTTGTGATTGCTAATGACATTATATGGTCTTGGAGGCTGTATCTGTCCTTTAGAAGGCATTATACCACACTATATTTGGGGGTTTGCTTTTATGCTGCTACTCAGGGAGAGAAAGTTGGGTGTCATGTGCGCTGTTTTCCAGTGCAGCTGCTTTGTACCTTCGTATTTATTGATGTTATTATATATGTGGTATTTATTCTCTATACTTGTTTTTTACATTAATAAATTGTATAAATTATATAAAAACTAGATATTCTTTTTTTTTTCCATATGTGTTTTTCGGTACATTAAATGATGGCCAGAAGTTCTTTTGAGTTTGAGGACAAATGAAGTTTCTGCATTCACCAATACCGAAAAACATGATGGCTCAAAGTGCACATCTGCAGTCTGTATGGACTGGTTGTGGATGACCAGGGGATCCCTCTGCCTAGTATTTTTCTGTCTGCATCCACTTAAGAATTACTTTGTCCTGCTGCAGAAACCATCCTACCATCTAGGTGTTCAATCATCTAGGATCACAAAAAGCCAGGATACGAATAGTTAGTTGTCCCAGTAGAGACATTGCCTTCCCTATGGATAGACAAAAATAAAATCACAGGCAGTCTAATTCCACAAACTTTTCACAGATTCACTGAAGGACATGCAATCTCTCTAAAATATCAGTTTTATTAGGTATGCAATAAAACTGGGTCATATGACGGCATAAAATGAAAATAGCATGTATATGCACTCATGATGCCATGCTAGTCACTACATACAGTGGTACCTGATACAGTGCAGAACTTAATTCAAAGCCCCTGTTGCATTAATTCATGGGTGATGATATAAGTTTCTTCCCCCATATATACAGATGCATATATGTTGGGGTGGGTTAGGTCATTAATAAAAACAAAAAGTCCTGCCTCATCCCCCTTTACTCTCAATGCTTTTCATCCCATAGCCCATGGGGGCTCATTGTGAGATAGAGGTTCCTACTAGGTGCAGTTGTAATTGCAGTTGATAATTGTTATACAGTTAAAACTGCAATTCCCACAGATCTAGATCTTTGGTGATCTTTTTCTCTGAAAGAAAGGACTTCATCTACACCATCCTCATTTAGTAGCACAATGTACAGTGAGGATCAGCATCCTCCAGCATAACTGGAAACCAGATGCCTTCAAAGTGGAGATATCCCAACCTGATGCATGGTCGAGGAACAACTTCCTGAGACAATGTGAGCATTGGAGGTATGTGAACCGAGGCCATCAAAAACCCCTTCTCTGCATACCCACTAAATTTCGGTAGCGATCCTGGGCTAGCAGAGGCCAGACTACAGATGTTCCTGTTTTGGAGACTTATAGCGCAGAAGTCCTCAGGGCACCCTTTCAAAATTAGCAGACCCTGCAGATGTTACATTTATGGGTCATGACAAAACCACACTAGTTCTCCCTGCCAGGGACAGGAAACCACTGGGGAGAGTGAGAAGGAGCATCTTCTTGTACAAAGCTTTCCTGTCTCTAAAGGGATGTCTCTCTCACGGTGCTCTCATTGGGACTGGAAAATAGCAAAAACTTGTCTTTACCTTTAAATAAGCAAATGTCCCTTTTCCTAAAAGTGTTGCAGACTCAAGTGTTAGTTGCTAGACTGTGCTGACAAGTTATACAAGGTATCAGGACAGTTAATGGATGTGGGTGATATCAGTGCTTCTCAAACTGTGAAGTCGCCCAGCCGTGAGACCCAGTTGTTGTGCACGGCACGGATGGGCAATCATGTGATTTTCTTCTTTATAGACCATACCCTGGCACTAATCTCTCATTTAGCAATGTAATGGATTATATTTAATATATTCTGCTGGGTTCAGGAGACACATTTTTGGATCACTTGAAGTAATGTTTAAATATGTTGGTATGGACTACAACCAATGTATGGGTGCTGCACAGTACCAATGCTCTCATCCTGTAATCTGAGTTTAATTTTCAGTATCTGTGTCTTATTCTGTATATATGTACAGTGCACATTACCCTTCTCTTGTCCTGTACACTGGAGGCAATTTTCAGTATTTACCCTTATTCTGTATATATGGATGTGCACAGTACCATTTATCTTATTCTGTATATATGGACAGTGTACAGTTTCACTTTTATTATACTATATGCTGGGTGTAAATCTATATATCTGTCCTTATTCTGTATATGTGGACAGTGAACAGTAACATTTTTCTTGTCCTGTATGTTTGGAGTAATTCTCAGTATTTGCCTTTATTATGTATATGTGTATGGTGCTCAGTACTACTTCTCTTGTCCAGTATGCTGAATGTAATTTTCAGAATCTGCTCTTATTCAGGATGAGGAGGATATTATAGAGGGGGTGCAATTTCACTTTTCTCCACAGGCAGCAGAAAGGCTAGGTGCAGCCCTATCTAGGGCTGTTGCAACATGTGGACGAAGAAGCTTGGTCAGTAAACATGGTGCTGGACTGTAAGGCTAAGTTCACATATGTGTCGGAGTCTCTGTTGGAGACTCAGCCACAGAAACCATCGAAAGGTTTAAGTATAAAAATGTCAGAAACCCGTTGGGCACCCAGGGGACCCCATTACAGTCTATGGGACCCCCACGGGTATCGGTGGGTAACCGCAGTTTTTGTGGTCCAGCGCAAGTATGAACCTAGCCTAACCCTGTTCCCCAATTGAGATTTAAATTGCAACAGCAAAAGATCCAGAAATTGACAAAGAAAGGAGAAGCAGTAGAATCAGCTTATTCAGCCTTTACCTGGCACTACATACCTAATTTGGAAAAAGACTACTGATGAGACAACCCAATAATAAGACACTATGAAAAAGAGAAAAGAGGGACAATACAAGCACAGAATATCTATTAATGACACCACTTATGAATCAAGGTCAACTAGGCAAAGAAAGCCTATGTTTAGTGAATTACCAAATGCTTCAGTAGTGAAGACAGATTCTGGACCTGGATGTCCCACTCCTCCTTCTCCTTTACGTCCCAACTGAACACAAACCTTGTACTCAGTTCTTGGCTCCAGGTTTTCGAGTTTCACAACTTTCAAATTCACAGGTACTGAAAAGAGAGAGAACAATGGATGTTGTATGCGATGGCTCCACCAGATCATGATACCAGCAGTTGGGGAAATCTGTCATAAGGCAGGATTGAAGCACTATCTGCAAGGCCTCCATTCTCGAACCCGATCATTGTCGGATCTCTCACACAACGCCTGGAAATGGTCCAGGCAGAGACAAGGGTGTGTAATGAAGGTACCACCTGTATCTCAATGGAAACCATGGGAATTGGTCATACTTGTCAGTGGATCAAACAATCTCCTCTAAGCGGTCTCCATACTTGGAATCACTGGGTTCATCTTCCACATCCCCTGAAGAGCACCTGACATTGGGTAGCGAAACACATCGGGAGGAGGCACACACGGGGTTAATTAGAGTTTTGGGACCGCTCTTGTTAGGGCGGGAGTCTTTTACCTTTGTGGTAATAGGGAGAGGTCCGGACATACCCTCCATTGCCCCAAGTGTTGGACTCAGATCCCTTTACTGTGTGGGTATGCTTTGGGCCACAAGTTGACTAACTCAATCCACCATTGAAACTGGTAAGACTGTTTCATAATTTTTGGTTTGTCTCATAGGACTTTTGTTAACATTTTAACTATTATATTAAATGTTAAGTTTTTATTTCTAATTTTTGTACGTTGAGGATCCATGCTTCTATTATTTGGTTTAACGATCCTTGAAGATCTAGTATATTTGTTCTTCTGCCTTTCTGCTTATACTGTTTCTGTTAATTGGATGTCAGACATTGAGGCTATATTGTTTCTTACCACTTAAGCTACTCCATCCAGTTGATTTCTGTGAGGGCTTATACAATACAGTTGTAGATACAATGGGACCATCTCCTCCATAGACGTCAGTGTTAAGATGTATATGAAGATAATTTGGTCCACTTTTATTCAACATGGGACCATACAGGGGGATTGGGGCAACTGAGCATGAAAAAAGAAAGAGTAAACTTTTTAAACAATTAAAATCATAGTTAGTAAATGTGTCATATATCTGTTTAAACATAGAATAAATATATGGGAAAATTGACTGCAGCAGCTATGTTTAAAGGAAACGTGCCATGAAAATGCAGTCTGCATGATGCAGAGTAACAGACACAGATGGAACCCCCTTTATCTGTGTCCGTTCCCATAGACTCTAATGTAAACAACATGATAGATGTTGTTTTCTGTCATGTTTGTTTACTTTTGTAAAAGAAGAAATGTTCCTGCAAGTACAACTTTTTCTTCCATCAGAAAAGTAAAAAAACGTGACAGGAGAAGGCTTTATCATGTTTTTTTTACATTGGAGTGAATGCAGATGGACACCCTATGGAGGGGTCTCCATCTGCATCTATTATTTAATGTCCATTGCTGTCATTCTGTGATGGACGAGAGCAATGGACATTAACAACAGTTGTGTGAACATACCCTGATTTGTATTTTATTCATTTTAATTCTTGCACTTTCTATGCTGCACACGGATGGTCCTATCAGTGCCAGCTACAGTGGGGAAAAAAGTATTTAGTCAGCCACCAATTGTGCAAGTTCTCCCACTTAAAAAGATGAGGCCGGCCTGTAATTGACATCATAGATAGACCTCAACTATGAGAGACAAAATGAGAAAGCATATCTAGAAAATAACATTGTCTGATTTTTTAAGAATTTATTTGCAAATTATGGTGGAAAATAAGTATTTGGTCACCTACAAACAAGCAAGATTTCTGGCTCTCACAGACCTGTAACTTCTTCTTTAAGAGGCTCCTCTGTCCTCCACTCATTACTTGTAGTATTGGCTCCTGTTTGACATTGTTATCAGTATAAAAGACACCTGTCCACAACCTCAAACAGTCACACTCCAAACTCCACTATGGTGAAGACCAAAGAGCTGTGGAAGGACACCAGAAACAAAATTGTAGACCTGCACCAGGCTGGGAAGATTGAATCTGCAATAGGCAAACAGCGTGGTGTGAAGAAATCAACTGTGGGAGCAATAATTAGAAAATGGAAGACATACAAGACAACTGATTATCTCCCTCGATCATGGGCTCCATGCAAGATCTCACTCCGTGGAGTCAAAATTATCACAAGAACGGTGAGCAAAAATCCCAGAACTACACGGGGGGACCTAGTGAATGACCTGCAGAAAGCTGGGACTAACGTAACAAAGGCTACCGTCAGTAACACACTACGCCGCCAGAGACTCAGATCCTGCAGTGCCAGACGTGTCCCCCTGCTAAAGCCAGTACATATCAAGGCCCGTCTGAAGCTTGCTAGAGAGCATTTGGATGTTCCAGAAGAGTATTGGGAGAATGTTATATGATCAGATGAAACCAAAGTAGAACTGTTTGGTAGAAACACAACTCGTCGTGTTTGGAGGGGAATGAATGCTGAGTTGCATCCAAAGAACACCATACCTACTGTGAAGCATGGGGGTGGCAACATCATGCTTTGGGGCTGTTTCTCTGCAAAGGGACCAGGACGACTGATCCGTGTACATGAAAGAATGAATGGGGCCATGTATCGTGAGATTCTGAGTGCAAACCTTCTTCCAACAGCAAGGGCATTGAAGATGAAACGTGGCTGGGTCTTTCAGCATGACAATGATCCCAAGCACACCGCCAGGGCAACGAAGGAGTGGCTTCGTAAGAAGTATTTCATGGTCCTGGAGTGGCCTAGCCAGTCTCCAGATCTCAATCCCATAGAAAGCCTTTGGAGGGAGTTGAAAGTCCGTGTTGCCCAGCGACAGCCCCAAAACATCACTGCTCTAGAGGAGATCTGCATGGAGGAATGGGCCAACATACCAGCAACAGTGTGTGCCAACCTTGTGAAGACTTACAGAAAACGTTTGACATCTGTCATTGCCAACAAAGGATATATAACAAAGTATTGAGATGAACTTTTGTTATTGACCAAATACCTATTTTCCACCATAATTTGCAAATAAATTCTTTAAAAATCAGACAATGTGATTTTCTGGATTTGTTTTCTCATTTTGTCTCTCATAGTTGAGGTCTATCTATGATGTCAATTACAGGCCAGCCTCATCTTTTTAAGAGGGAGAACTTGCACAATTGGTGGCTGACTAAATACTAAGACTAATTTTTTTTTCCCCACTGTATTTCTGTATGACTGTGCATCACTGCACATAGAATTGTGTATTAGCGTCCTTTTCCCGGAAAACAATTGTTTGTCTCTACTGTAGTAATTGGGCATTAAGCAGAATTCTTAATTTACCTTTCTATTTGGACAGTCAATAAAAGGTAACATAATAAAGTTATACAAAATCAGTAAAACTAAGGCCTTAGGCAGATGCTGAATCCATGTCCAAGAAGTCTGTATGATGGCACAAGGAGTCCCTGCATCTCTGCACTACAGCTGTAGACATGTTGTATGCTTCCTTATGGTACCTCCAAATGAAACCATATTATATATTCTCCATAAAGAGAAATGCTTCTAGGGAATGTGATGCAATGTAGCATCCAACAGAACTTGCCACATATGAAACTGGAAGGATAATATGTCATATTAGAATTCTTTACAAGTATAATTGATTTAAGGGGACATGTTTTAATAAGCTGTAAGTACACAAATTACTATACACAGTAAAGAACGATAATACAGTGACAATGGGTTTATAGGGAACTGTAATCAAACATATTAGTTGCACATGTCTATAAAAATATAATCATAGCTGTCAATAGACACTACAAGGTGCAAATTAAAATTTGTCAGGGGTTTTGTGGAATCAATATCTGGCTTCCTATACATACAGCGGCTTGCAAAAGTATTCATACCCCTTGAACTTTTTCAGATTTTGTCACCTTATAACCACAAAATTCAATGTATTTTATTGAGATTTTAAGTGATAGACCAACACAATGTAGCAGATAAATGTGAAGTGTAACAAAAATGATACATGGTTTTTAAAATTTTAATCAAACAAAAATCTGAAAAGTGTGACGTGCAAAAGTATTCAGCCCCCTATACTCTGCTATGAGTAAGGGATTATAGATCCCGAAACGCGTAAGTGATTCTCATGCTTTCTTTTCACTGAAGATGCATTTTGTATAGCCAGTTTTTAGAAACTGATTAAAGGCTAAGTTTTATTCTAATTTGCATTGCACCCCTTCCTGGAGTGCTGGACTTTTGCAAGCTGGTTTGTTTCCTATGAACATTGTCTCTTACCGAAGAGACTGAAATCCGGGCATCGGAGGCTGGATACATTCATTGAATTCATCAACAAGTAAGTCCGAGGGGTGTTTTGGCTTTTGGCTTTTTTTGTATACTCTGATACTCCTAAATAAAATCCAGTGCAAACAATTCAGAAGTCACTTAATTAGTTAATAGAGTCCAGCTGTGTGTAATTTAGTCTCAGTATAAATACACCTGTTCTGTGAAGGCCTCAGTTGTGTGTTAGAGATCACTAGTGAACAAACAGCATCATGAAGACCAAGGAACTAACCAGACAGGTAAGAGATAAAGTTGTGGAGAAGTTTAAAACAGGGTTAGGTAATAAAAACATATCCCAAGCTTTGAGCATCCCAAGGAGCACTGTTCAATCCATCATCCAAAAATGGAAAAAGTATTCTACAACTGCAAACCTACCAAGACATGGACGTCCACCTAAACTGACAGATCGAGGAAGAAGAGCACTGGTCAGAGAAGCAGCCAAGAGGCCCGTTGTCACTCTGGAGGAGCTGTAGAAATACACAGCTCAGATGGGAGAATCTGTCCACAGGACAACTACACACGTGGACAAAATTGTTGGTACCCCTCGTTTAATGAAAAAAAAAACCCACAATGGTCACAGAAACAACTTGAATCTGACAAAAGTAATAATATATAAAAATTCTATGAAAATGAACAAATGAAAGTCAGACATTGCTTTTCAACCATGCTTCAACAGAATTTTTTTAAAAAGAAAACTCATGAAACAGGCCTGGACAGAAATGATGGTACCCTTAACTTAATATTTTGTTGCACAACCTTTTGAGGTAATCACTGCAATCAAACGATTCCTGTAACTGTCAATGAGACTTCTGTACCTCTCAACAGGTATTTTGGCCCACTCCTCATGAGCAAACTGCTCCAGTTGTCTCGGGTTTGAAGGGTGCCTTTTCCAGACGGTATGTTTCAGCTCCTTCCAAAGATGCTCAATAGGATTTAGGTCAGGGCTCATAGAAGCCCACTTTAGAATAGTCCAATGTTTTACTCTTAGCCATTCTTGGGTGTTTTTAGCTGTGTGTTTTGGGTCATTATCCTGTTGTAAGACCCATGACCTGTGACTGAGACCAAGCTTTCTGACACTGGGCAGCACATTTCTCTCTAGAATCCCTTGATAGTCTTGAGATTTCATTGTACTCTGCACAGATTCAAGACACCCTGTGTCAGATGCAGCAAAGCAGTCCCAGAACATAACAGCGCCTCCTCCATGTTTCACAGTAGGGACAGTGTTCTTTTCAAGATATGCTTCATTTTTCCATCTGTGAACATAGAGCTGATGTGCCTTGCCACATCAGCTTTCCCAAAAGCTTTGTGGCTTGTTAACATGTAGTTTGGCAAATTCCAGTCTGGCTTTTTTATGATTTGTTTTCAACAATGGTGTCCTCCTTGGTCGTTTCCCATGAAGTCGACTTTGGCTCAAACAACGACGGATGGTTGTTGAGCTTGAAGTTCACCTTTAATCTCTTTAGAAGTTTTTCTGGGCTCTTTTGTTACCATTTGTATTATCCTTCTCTTTGCTTTGTCATCAATTTTCCTTTTGCGGCCACATCCAGGGAGGTTGGCTACAGTCCCATGGATCTTAAATTTCTGAATAATATGTGCAACTGTAGTCACAGGAACATCAAGCTGCTTGTAGATGGTCTTATAACCTTTACCTTTAAAATGCTTGTCTATAACTTTCTTTCTAGGCTCCTGAGACAACTCTTTCCTTCGCTTCCTCTGGTCCATGTTGAGTGTGGTACTCACCATGTCACCAAACAGCACAGTGAGTATCTGTAGCTCTATATATAGGCCCACTGACTGATTACAAGATTGTAGACACCTGTGATGCTAATTAGTGGACACACCTTGTTTTAACATGTCCCTTTGGTCACATTATTTTCAAGGGTACCATCATTTCTGTCCAGGCCTGTTTCATGAGTTTTCTTTTTAAAAAAATTCTGTTGAAGCATGGTTGAAAAGCAATGTCTGACTTTCATTTGTTCATTTTCATAGAATTTTTATATATTATTACTAGAGATGAGCGAATCGATTCTGCAGAAGTGAAATTCGATCCGAATTTCAGGAAATCTTCGATTCACCACGATTCCGGATTTCCTGATGCTTCGCAGTAACGAATATTTATTAAGGAACTTTGTGACATCAGACGGTTACATGATATTCTCTAGTGATGTGATTGGGTAGGCGTGTCTTTGCTTGTTAGCAGATCCTTCCACATGAATAAAACTTGTCCGTGCTGGAGAGAGAGACATGACTGTGGCATCCATGGGCTTCCGCAATTTTGCCTCCCACCCCAGCTCTCTGAAGACTGGAAATAGCTGTTTATTCGCCACGAAGTAATTCGGATCAAAGCAAATTTTTTTGGAACTTCGAATAGAAGTGCCGAATCGAACTTTTGAGAAATTTGCTCATCTCTAATTATTACTTTTGTCAGATTAAAGTTATTTCTGTGACCGTTGTGGGTTTTTCTTTCATTAAAAGAGGGGTACCAAAAATTTTGTCGTGCACTACAAAAATCTGGCCTTTATGGAAGAGTGGCAAGAAGAAAACCATTGCTGAAAGAAAGACATAAGAAGTGCCGTTTGCAGTTTGCCACAAGCCATATAGTGGACACAGCAAACGTGGAAGAAGGTGCTCTGGTCAGATGAGACCAAAGTTGAACTTTTTGGCCTAAATGGAAAGTGCTATGTGTGGTGCAAAAGTAACACTGCTCATCATCCTAATCACACCATCCCCACTGTGAAACATGGTGGTGGCAGCATCATGCTGTGGGGATGTTTTTCTTCAGCAGGGGCACGGAAGCTGGTCAGAGTTGATGGGAAGATGGATGGAGCTAAATACAGGGCAATCCTGGAAGAAAACCTGTTGGAGGCTGCAAAAGACTTGAGACTGGGAAGGAGATTCACCTTCCAGTAAGACAATGACCCTAAACATACAGCCAGAGCTATAGTGGAATGGTTTAGATCATAGAATATTCATGTGTTAGAATGGCCCAATCAAAGTCCAGACCTAAATCCTATTGAGCATCTGTGGCAAGACATGAAAATTGCTGTTCACAGATGCTCTCCACCCAATCTGGCTGAGCTTGAGCTATTTTGCAAAGAAGAATGGGCAAAAATCTCAGGTTCTAGATGTGCAATGTCGGTAGAGACATAACCTCAAAGACTTGCAGGTGTAATTGCAGTGAAAGGTGGCTCTACCCAGAGTATTGATATAGGGGGGCTGAATACTTTTGCACGTTACACTTTCCAGATTTTTGTTTGAATAAACTTTTGAAAACCATGTATCATTTTCGTTACACTTCACAATTATCTGCTACTTTGTGCTGGTCTATCACTTAAAATCTCAAGAAAATACATTTAAATTTGTGGTTGTAAGGTAACAAAATGTGAAAAAGTTCAAGAGTAATGAATACTTTTGCAAATCACTGTACATCTTTTTTTTTTTACATGTTTTTGGGGGACATTTAGAGTAATTTTGTACATGCTTTTTTTTTCCTGGAACTTTTCAAGTGACTGTAAAAAGACTACAAAACTGGACAAAACCAAAATGCTGTGTAGGTAGGTTTTTTATTATTTTACTAAAGTTTAAAAGCAAGCCTGTGAAAAACTACATTTAAAATGTGGGTCAATGCTGTTTATGAAAGGTGCTTAGTACAGATCAACATTGTCAATATACATCTTTAAAGGTTTCCTACCTTTCACATAAATGTGCACATGCTGTTCATCTGTCCCTGCTGCAGTCTTCACACTATAGATCCACCAACCTGAAAATCTAGGTACAATCTTTTCTACGGAAAATTGGGCAACTGTATGCTGATCGACTTCAGTAGTTGACACAGCCTATGGAAAACATGAATATTAGTCACTACAATGAATGGATTTAATCGGACAAAACATAACATGGTCGCAGGCTGTCATAAGAACTGGTATGGATATAGAGACAGAGTCTGGTGCCAGATCAGGGTTGAACACTGACACCAGAGTGCCAGTGTGCAATAAATATGTCTGGGCCCCCATCTGGGTATGTGTCCCACATGTAAGTACATGAGTGTGACATATGGGAAATAAGACACATGCCACACACACCAGCGTGTTAGGCTTGTTAGGCTCTGCTCCCTCTGCCCTTAACAACCATGTTTGCTATATATGTCTAGAATATATCTTGTATGGGGCAGACTTTGAGAGAATAGTGTCCTTTTGGCATATCTTTTCTTGGTTGATGTCTGGATTTTTTTTTACTGTATGGGTAACTATATTATTTACTAACACAGAATAATTAATTAAACACAGAAGCAGACATAAACAGCTGTATAAGCACATAACTTCTATAGGTGGTCTGCCAGATATGTTTCTTTATAGTTTCAAACATATATGCTGAAGCAAGCGTGAGAGCACAGAAAACCTTTACATTAAACATGGAATATGCAGCTCTTCTGCCACTTCACTGCAGTATGTTTGAACAGATGTAAATTCTTGCAATGCGATATAATGGGGAAACTTAGTACTTCATTAAGCTTTGCATCACTTTATTTACATATTATAGCGGGAGGCACATAAGCATAAAATGTATTTTTGTAGGGATGCCATTTGATTCAATTTGTGACATTTGCTAATTTTGGTGCAATCTATAGACAATACAATGTCTAGTACACCTGCTAGAGCTTCTGCTGTGGTCAGCAAAGGAAACAAAAATTTGGATTCTTTGGATTCTTCAAGTTCCCCTAGAAATAAGCTGCATTAGGTGTCTCAGATGCTTAGTTTTGTTATTCGGAAAATAACATCTAATGTTGCTCATCTCAGAAATCAACCAACACCACTTAAATGCCACTTTCATAATATGAATGTTATATGCACTTACATGAACAATTATAGAACTTACTGATGTGATATATGCAAAAACATCCCTCACCTGATCTGTCACTTCCACTAAAGGACAGGGGGGCATTTAAGCAATAACAATGTGCTGATGGGCTGGGCAGACATTTGATGTATCATGTCACCACTGTGTCCATGGCATATCATGCCTTTGCGTACATAGTCATATACAAGCTATTAACCAAAAGAAATAAAGTCTCTCTCAGCTCACCCAAACAATCAGCTTGCTTGACTCCTGTATTATGGTACACAGAAAAGCTCCAAGGACTCAATGGTGCACTCCACAGGAATATCCAAAAAAGATGTAAAACATTTTCAGCATCCAACGATAATTATAAAAATTAACTTGTAATCCAAAATGTTGGAGTAAAAGTTAATTTTTATAATTATCATTGGATTCTGGAAATTTTTACATCTTTTTTGAATATAAAAGCTATTATTTATACAGTGTTTGTATACATCTGTGACATGGTAGACACAGTGGTCACAATATGTCAGGTGTCAGGCAAATCCAGTAATGCTATAATATATTGTTCACATGGTCCCTTATCGAACAGCACAAATAACAGACTTTCAACATAAAAGTAACTAGTGGAAGCGCTGTAGCCATGTAGACACTGATTCCTGAAAACTGAGTTGAGCTGTAGTAGTAACATTTTCTGATGTTATCATGGAGGAATGTAAGAATGTCCTCCTCTTCCTCTGGCATGGGCCTGGAGCTCACTGAATCATCCTCAGTCCTCAAAGGTCCTGTTATAATACCAGTAGGAGGCACTATTACTGTGGTATGCTGCTACCTGCTTAAACTAAGGAGAGAGAACAATTGTTTTATGACTCTACTGTGGGCTCCCTCTTCCCTCTGGGTCAATGTGCAACTGAAATCGCTGCACCAACAGTACGTTTGCCCCGTGCCATGCTTTTCAAAGACAAATTTACATACATCTTTCACTCATATTACATTATATGTCAAATTACTACATTTTCTCCTACCAAAATTTCATCAAAATGGTTCATTTTATATGTTGATGTAGAATAATGCAATATACAAATGTCAATGTTCCCTTACAACAAATAACAGATTTGATTAACTCATTTTTCTGTAGTAAAAACAAATTATGTTTTCCTTCCTAAGTAGTGGCTAACATGGTAGTGCTTAGCATTACTGTATGGCAGTACAGAGGTCCTAGTCTTAAATTGAATCAAGAGCAACATGGCGTTTGTATGTTGTACCCATGTTTGCATGGATTTCCTTCACATTACACTAGCATGCTGATAGGTTAATTGGCTTTCTATTAAACTAGCCCTAATGTGTATGTCTGAGATAAGGAATAAGACTGAACTAAATCTGTACCATATCTGTACAAGGATGGAGAACATTTTATATGACAGCAAAAGGAAAATAAAATAACATTGTGAGGCTGATCGCAATAATACCTCTTTTTCTAGCCATCGTCTCACATAACCTGGTAACATGACTTTGAAGTAGACAAGATTAATACTACATTTCGATGAACAATTCATCATAAAAATGTTCTGCTAAATATATAGTTCCTATATAATTTAACATTCTGCATACCATATATGACCACTTCACAGACGGTGATAGGGAAGCCACTGAAGTAATCATAAAAATCACAGAATTGGGCACCCATGAGGTACACTAAATAATAATAAAATATAACCTTTATTTCTTAGATTAAAACATGAACCCAGTAGTGGGTTGCGTCAACACAAAACAGAACAATGATACCTAAAACCCCACATACACGTAAGTAATAATAAATACGCACAGGGGTTAATAATCTCCCTATAGCCACCACCCATTGATTTCCAAGCCAAATCTACACATGCAGAGATCTTATTAAAGAGAAGTCACTGCTATTCAGCTTAAGACCAGTATTGGGGTGGAAAAGAACGGGAAGAAAAGATATCCCTATTAAGGGAACAAGCCAGTATTCACACAGCTATGTATGTACTTATCCTATAAAAATAAATGCTACTAAATATCTAGCTACATGGGAGGGGGTTTATATTATATCACAGATGATTTCAATATAAAACACTGCAATATGATAGAAGGTTCAGAGGGCCACTACACAATAAAGTCGGCAATAGTGATCCACTGTATCTATCTCAATCTCCCCTCTCTCATTGGAGTTAGAATCTGTCTCTTATATGCCTGTAGAAACAAATATCTAGCCAATAGATCCACCCATGCTAACTGCTAGTGTAGCTAATCTCTCATCTCAACGTGTTTCACTTGTCTAGGTGTAACAAGTTCATCAGGAGATAAATATATGAGTACATAGCAAGTTGCGGTAAAAACCACAGTTCCCGGAGCTCTAATGGTGAGCCCTGGTACTTAGAGAGGCCGACCTATATATGACATTTTGGAAATAACTTCATATATCATATCATATGCCTCTAATGACTTTCCACGAAAAACTAGTGACAGATTTTCTTAAGAAAACAACCTGAAACATGGTGCCATCTTCTTTGAAAAGAAGGAACTCTTGAGCAGTTGGTTTTGGATAGCCACTGACCCTGCAGGTTGGCTTAAAATCAATTCCAGAGTTCAATTCTAATGTTGTTTCCATCTCCTGTATCTGTGGTGGGATGTATGGATTACCTGCAATACAATATTCACTTATCAATAGAGATCTCGAAAAACCTGTGTATCACAAAGTACTGTGAAATAGTTTGTATTTAGGACATAGGGCAGGGACATATGATTAAAGGACAGGACTGGCTGACTAGCTCATGTATATGAGAGATGAAAATGTGTGCTGTGGAAGGAGTGACCACACCCCTGGTGCATTAAACAAGTCAATTGCATACCAATAAAAAAAAAAATATCAGAAGCAAACGTGCACAAAAAAGTATGTTCACTAGGCCACTGACAGTCATTAAAACAGCATATAAGTGGTTTAGAAGCGGTTTTGGTGCTGGTAGACTCTTTTCAAAGCATACCTAACCATTCAGCAAACTTTGCATATATCAATGGTACAGTGTTTGTACATGAGGAGTAACACTATTTCTGGCCATTATATAAGTCATATTTTGCACTGTATAGCAGATTTCCCCTCTGCAGGCTATAGTACTTTGTGATAAAAAGCTTTTATTTAGTTCCAGCATTAGGCTAAGCCTGTATTTCTTCTCCTGCACTTCCCCTCTGCATAGACTTCTATAGAAATGTGTTTATTATCTGAGTCATATGTCCTCCAATCCATCTCAGGATGGATAAAGCAGGGATTTTCAAAGTGAAAGGCAATTTAGCAGACGGAGGGGATGCAGCCTGATAAGAGCAGAAAGAGACTCTGATAGGATTTATTATAAATTATGTATTATTTTTATAATTGCCTGTACTATTCATTGATGCAAAGTTTGTTACTGATAAATCATGAAGAAATTCTGTAAAGTTCACACTGTTACACTGGTTGTGTTTTACAAGGCATGAAAGGGGTTAATTGGCACAGGCTGCAAGGAGTTAATTATTTCCAGAAGGCTAACCACATCACAAATATATTGCATAGCCATTAGCCCCAGGACCTCAGCCTAAAATATGAGTCATTGATGAGGTCTGTGTCTAGTCTGACATGGATAACCTCTTCCCGTGCTTAAGAAATGTCTTTGTCCTGAAATGAGCTGGATATGACGTAAAAAGACCATTTACCTATAAGTTGGATACACACGTGTGGGGGTCTCTCTGCATGGATGTCCATCTGAACACACATACAGTGCCTTGCGAAAGTATTCGGCCCCCTTGAACATTTCAATCTTTTGCCACATTTCAGGCTTCAAACATAAGGATATAAAATTTTAATTTTTTGGTGAAGAATCAACAACAAATGGGACACAATTGTGAAGTGGAACGAAATTTATTGGTTATTTTAAACTTTTGTAAAAAATAAAAAACTGAAAAGTGGGGCGTGCAATATTATTCGGCCCCTTTACTTTCAGTGCAGCAAACTCACTCCAGAAGTTCAGTGAGGTTCTCTGAATGATCCAATGTTGTCCTAAATGACTGATGATGATAAATATAATCCACCTGTGTGTAATCAAGTCTCTGTATAAATGCACCTGCTCTGTGATAGTCTCAGGGTTCTGTTTAAAGCGCAGAGAGCATCATGAAGACCAAGGAACACACCAGGCAGGTCCGTGATACTGTTGTGGAGAAGTTTAAAGCCGGATTTGGATACAAAAAAATTTCCCAAACTTTAAACATCCCAAGGAGCACTGTGCAAGCGATCATATTGAAATGGAAGGAGTATCAGACCACTGCAAATCTACCAAGAAAGGGCCGTCCCTCTAAACTTTCATCTCAAACAAGGAGAAGACTGATCAGAGATGCAGCCAAGAGGCCCATGATCACTGTGGATGAACTACAGAGATCTACAGCTGAGGTGGGAGAGTCTGTCCATAGGACAACAATCAGTCGTACACTGCACAAATCTGGCCTTTATGGAAGAGTGGCAAGAAGAAAGCCATTTCTCAAAGATATCCATAAAAAGTCTCGTTTAAAGTTTGCCACAAGCCACCTGGGAGACACACCAAACATGTGGAAGAAGGTGCTCTGGTCAGATGAAACCAAAATCGAACTTTTTGGCCACAATGCAAAACGATATGTTTGGCGTAAAAGCAACACAGCTCATCACCCTGAACACACCATCCAAACTGTCAAACATGGTGGTGGCAGCATCATGGTTTGCGCCTGCTTTTCTTCAGCAGGGACAGGGAAGATGGTTAAAATTCATGGGAAGATGGATGGAGCCAAATACAGGACCATTCTGGAAGAAAACCTGTTGGAGTCTGCAAAAGACCTGAGACTGGGACGGAGATTTATCTTCCAACAAGACAATGATCCCAAACATAAAGCAAAATCTACAATGGAATGGTTCACAAATAAACGTATCCAGGTGTTAGAATGGCCAAGTCAAAGTCCAGACCTGAATCCAATCGAGAATCTGTGGAAAGAGCTGAAAGCTGCTGTTCACAAACGCTCTCCATCCAACCTCACTGAGCTTGAGCTGTTTTCCAAGGAAGAATGGGCAAGAATTTCAGTCTCTCGATGTGCAAAACTGATAGAGACATACCCCAAGCGACTTACAGCTGTAATCGCAGCAAAAGGTGGCGCTACAAAGTATTAACTTAAGGGGTCCGAATAATTTGGCACGCCCCACTTTTCAGTTTTTTATTTTTTACAAAAGTTTAAAATATCCAATACATTTCGTTCCACTTCACGATTGTGTCCCACTTGTTGTTGATTCTTCACCAAAAAATTAAAATATTATATTCTTATGTTTGAAGCCTGAAATGTGGCAAAATGTTGAAAAGTTCAAGGAGGCCGAATACTTTCGCAAGGCACTGTAGTTTGCTTTTTCTAGCATGCTTCTGGAGTGGTTACATTATAGTAGTTAGCCAGCAGTTTAGTTACATGATGTATTTTATGTAACATTGTTTTATGTAAGTTTATATGTAATTTGTAGTAACGCCTTAGTAAATATTTTTGATTACAGAAAGTAAGAAGTGTGAACACTGTTTTCTCGCTTAAGTTATTTTATCTGGAAGAGATAAAATAGGGAATGAAGAGAACCTACAGTGACCATTGAAGGCATGATTAATAGCTCTTATGCAGTTATGAAATATCAACATGATAGATCCATCTCTGATGACCCTCATCAGGAGAACTAAAGGTGTGATGACACCAATTCACAGCTTCCACAGTGTTCATATACTTCAACAGAGAGGTGGCCAAACTTGTGTGCACACGACCTCTCCATTAAAATGTATGGAGAATATGGTGGCTGGGAGTCTTTACATGAAATATATATCACTACTAAACAAAATAGTTTGCAATATTACATTAGTTTTAAAAAGGACCTTTCATGTCCTCATCGATGTGCGGTATTATATACCGCTAGAAAGCTGACAGTGCACTGAATTCAGTGAAGGTCCTCTTTAAAACGAATGTAATAATGCAAACTATTTTGTTTAGTAGTGATGTCTATTTAATGTAGAAACTCCCGGCCACCATATTCTACATATATTTTAATTGAGAGGTGGTTTCTAGAGGTATATAATACCGCACAGTGATGAGGACATGAAAGGTGGTCTTTAATACTGTATATGCAATTTTATAAAATACCATGTGATACTTCAACAACAACTGAAGCCATGACAGTGGTGTGTTTGGAGATCTGATGATTTAGTTATCGGATCTAGGTGTAGACACATGATTTCACCGATGAAAACTTATTCATCTACTTGTGCCCTGTCATCATTATATAACAATACAGTGTTACCTTGCTTTACCTTCGTTTTCACAATGCAGCCCACGCCATCCTTGTGGACAAATACACCCTTTGAACCTGTCACATGTCCCCCTGATGCAGAGACACTTCAACTTGCAGTCAGGTCCATAGAAATCTTTTGGGCAAGCTAAAAGAGAAGTTAGTTAAGCATTGTTTCTTTATTAAATATTTCATTATATAGTTCACTATTTCAATGACGGAATGTATGTATGTATTTCTATACAGTATTTATATAAATATACAATATATCTAACCTGGCATCATGACAAAGGAGCAATTTTCACTTTTAACCATAAAGTTGTGCTGTAGACACAATAACTACCACAATTATTTAGAACATTTTGCTAAGTCCATCTGCTGGAAGGCCTTTACATACAATATTTATTTACAATATTATTTAGTATCAAATATTAGTTTTATAGTATAATGTATATAATACAGCTATCAGTGGCTTGCTTTGGGGGTCTAATGATATGCCTGAATTTATTTTTCATAAATATATCTATTGTACCCTCATCACACATCAGTCCAGTCCAGCCTGAGGCACAAGAGCAGCCGTATGGATCTATGAGGCAAAACATTTGCGACTTGCAAGTTTCTTTTTCTCCACAGGTCTCCTTGCAGGTTCTTCCAAATCTGTGTTCACCACATGCTAAGGAAAATCATTGTACATGGTTAGCATTCTGTATGTATGTTAACTACTTGTATATTTAATAAAATTAGATTTATTAAAAAAAAAATCTACTATGCACAACAAACACTTAAAACCCACTCTCAGGTTTTCTTCACATAAATATAATTATCTGCTTGTAATGGCACCCCCTAGTGTTGAACATGTAAAAGTCTGTGTAAGTCATTCTAGTGAGGCTCTGTTAGTTACGTATACCTCCCAACAGTCCTGGATTCAGTGGGACAGTCATGGATTCTGGGTTCTGCCCCAGTGTCCCGGTCGGTGGGAGGTACAGTGGGGAATAAAAGTATTTAGTCAGCCACCAATAGAAAACCTTTGGAGGGAGTTGAAAGTCCGTGTTGCCCAGTGACAGCCCCAAAACATCACTGCTCTAGAGGAGATCTGCATGGAGGAATGGGCCAACATACCAGCAACAGTGTGTGCCAACCTTGTGAAGACTTACAGAAAACGTTTGACCTCTGTCATTGCCAACAAAGGATATATAACAAAGTATTGAGATGAACTTTTGTTATTGACCAAATACTTATTTTCCACCATAATTTGCAAATTAATTCTTTAAAAAATCAGACAATGTGATTTTCTGGATTTGTTTTCTCATTTTGTCTCTCATAGTTGAGGTCTAACTATGATGTCAATTACAAGCCGGCCTCATCTTTTTAAGTGGGAGAACTTGCACAATTGGTGGCTGAATAAATACTTTTTTTCCCCACTGTATGTCCCAACTTCAACTCATCTGTGTCCGGAGAATGCAGATAAGTTGAACACAATGGCAAAGCTGGAGCCAACCATTCCCTGCTTTACCACCGTGCCCCTGCATGCTCAGGACCTGGGAGCTGTATGCGCAATGTGATGACATCACTCACTTGTGACTGCAGCTCCCTAAAGCCTCAAGGAGCAGAGACTTCTACAGAGCAGCAGGGGAGCTAGGAAAGGTGAGGATTACTGTTTTTTATGTAAAATTTTGGGGACAGATGGAAGGGGCACATTAGCCCCTTCACGACATCCACCCTAATAGTATGGCGGATGCCAGGTCTTTGAAGATGGCGGCCACTCTCCTGAAGTGCAGCCACCATAGCAACTGGGTCTCCGCTGTATTCTACTGTAAACTCTGATTGTGGGCATTGCAGAGCAGGTTCCCCCCCCCCAAAGTGAAAAAATAGCCTCCGAGGCAAGTTCCCACCGGCCATGTACCTTGATTGTTGCAAGTCGGCTCCCGCACAGCGAGATCGCGGGAGTCAACCTGTTCTTCTGATAGCCGGGAGCCTTATGAAGGCTCCCAGGCTTGTCACAGCATTATTGCTACTGATGTTGGTCTATGAGCAGTTGTATTACAGTATATGGGACTTGCAATCAAATGATTGCAGGTTCAAGTCCCCTAGGGGGGCTAATAAAATATAAAAAAAAAAAAAAAAAACAGTTGAAAAAGTTCAAATCACCCCCTTTCCATAGAATACATATAAAAGTAAAATATTACTGTGAAACACGTACCCAAAAATATAAAAAAAGTTATGGGTTTAAGAATATGACTTTTAGAAAAAAATTTATTTTGCAAAGTTTTAGATTTTTGTTAAGGGGTTAAAATGTAAATAAAACCATATGAATTTGGTATCCCTGGAAGAATGGTATAAAATGTGAAAAAAATTGTAAATTTTGCTTCTTTTACCTAAAACAAAATAGTTTTTATATATTAGATATACAGTCATATGAAAAAGTTTGGGCACCCCTATTAATCTTAATCATTTTTAGTTCTAAATATTTGGGTGTTTGCAACAGCCATTTCAATTTGATATATCTAATAACTGATGGACACAGTAATATTTCAGGATTGAAATGAGGTTTATTGTACTAACAGAAAATGTGCAATATGCATTAAACCAAAATTTGACCAGTGCAAAAGTATGGGCACCTCAACAGAAAAGTGACATTAATATTTAGTAGATCCTCCTTTTGCAAAAATAACAGCCTCTAGTCGCTTCCTGTAGCTTTTAATCAGTTCCTGGATCCTGGATGAAGGTATTTTTGACCATTCCTCTTTACAAAACAATTCCAGTTCAGTTAAGTTTGATGGTCACCGAGCATGGACAGCCCGCTTCAAATTATCCCACAGATGTTCAATGATATTCAGGTCTGGGGACTGGGATGGCCATTCCAGAACATTGTAATTGTTCCTCTGCATGAATGCCTGAGTAGATTTGGAGCTGTGTTTTGGATCATTGTCTTGCTGAAATATCCATCCCCGGCGTAACTTCAAATTCGTCAGATTCTTGTACATTATTCTCAAGAATCTGCTGATACTGAGTTGAATCCATGCGACCCTCAACTTTAACAAGATTCCCGGTGCCGGCATTGGCCACACAGCCCCAAAGCATGATGGAACCTCCACCAAATTTTACAGTGGGTAGCAAGTGTTTTTCTTGGAATGCTGTTTTTTTTTTGACGCCATGCATAACGCCTTTTTGTATGACCAAACAACTCAATCTTTGTTTCATCAGTCCACAGGACCTTCTTCCAAAATGAAGCTGGCTTGTCCAAATGTGCTTTTGCATACCTCAGGCGACTCTGTTTGTGGCGTGCTTTCAGAAACGGCTTCTTTCGCATCACTCTCCCATACAGCTTCTCCTTGTGCAAAGTGTGCTGTATTGTTGACCGATGCACAGTGACACCATCTGCAGCAAGATGATGCTGCAGCTCTTTGGAGGTGGTCTGTGGATTGTCCTTGACTGTTCTCACCATTCTTCTTCTCTGCCTTTCTGATATTTTTCTTGGCCTGCCACTTCTGGGCTTAACAAGAACTGTCCCTGTGGTATTCCATTTCCTTACTATGTTCCTCACAGTGGAAACTGACAGGTTAAATCTCTGAGACAACTTTTTGTATCCTTCTCCTGAACAACTATGTTGAACAATCTTTGTTTTCAGATCATTTGAGAGTTGTTTTGAGGAGCCCATGATGCCACTCTTCAGAGGAGATTCAAATAGGAGAACAACTTGCAATTGGCCACCTTAAATACCTTTTCTCATGATTGGATACACCTGGCTATGAAGTTCAAAGCTCAGTGAGGTTACAAAACCAATTTTGTGCTTCAGTAAGTCAGTAAAAAGTAGTTAGGAGTATTAAAATCAATAAAATGATAAGGGTACCCAAATTTTTGCACCGGTCAAATTTTGGTTTAATGCATATTGCACATTTTCTGTTAGTACAATAAACCTCATTTCAATCCTGAAATATTACTGTGTCCATCAGTTATTAGATATATCAAATTGAAATGGCTGTTGCAAACACCCAAATATTTAGAACTAAAAATGATTAAGATTAATAGGGGTGCCCAAACTTTTTCATATGACTGTATATTGCACGTAAACATATTAAAATAAATTTGCTTTCCTAGTTCTTCTGGTCACAGGGGCTACACATTTATATAGTTTTTCAACAAAAAATTAGGTTTTATATTCAGCATGGCTTATTTTTTGTACCTCTAGTCCATGTGTAAATGAACCAGTAGTTTAGTATAGTAGAGGGCTGTAAAATGCTTGAGTTATCTCTAGCTAGGCTCCCTGCTGAGAGAGAGCAAACATCCAGGAAGAAGGTGAAGATCGGACTGGCAAGGGAGCAAGTTCTTTTAGCACAATGTGAATGGGAAGGCTCTTTCACTTTACTATCATCACTATAAAGAGTTAAATTTTGTTGCTAAAAGTGATGATAAAAGTCCTAAAAGCTTCCCTTATCACAGTGTAACTCCCAGACAGTAACCTCAGCATGGAGATGCCAGCACTTATCACTCCTACAGGAGCAGCTGTAAATCACAGGTGTTTGACTTTAATTAACGTGACTGAAGCCCCGGGTATCAGATAGAGCAACGTAAATAGCCAATTAGCGCCGTCTAGGGGTTAAACTGTGTGGGGCACAAAGAGAAATGGAAGTAAACGGGCGGAGTCAACATAGAAGTGGGTGGAGCTGTTTGTTGTGATGGGCCATGCGTGCTGCCCATTCAGTCCCTCTTTCTGTTCTTTGAAAGTTGGGAAATATGATACCGTACAACTTCTGCTGTACGCTCTGTGAAAGAAGCAGGGTTATTATTTAATCTAGATTTTCTTTCTTTCTGCTTCCACTGGGCTGCAGTATTTATAACAGTGATGTAGATGTTCTGATACAGACTTCAAGCAATGGCAAAAAAGTCGTTAGATAAAGCACAAAATCACTTCATACTGATCTTTTCATTGGGACATGGAAAAAAAAGTTTGCACAGGATAGAGCAGCACAGGGAAAAATAATACAGCACAATAAAGTGAAACAGTGGCAATAGTATGTGGCCACTATGTGGCATAAATATTCAATCTCTGTATGGTATCATTAGTTTAACAGTTCATGATGGAATTATTTGGTCATAGAATATGGGTATTATTTAGTCATGTTTGTATATTTGAAGGGATTGTCCGGGATAAATGGAAATTCCTACACTAATCTAAACACCCTCCCCCCTTCTACTTTCTAAATAACATAATTAATCAAAAATGTATATTTAGGGGGCATGGTCTAGCTGCCGAGCAGTATGGCCACAGTTTGAGAGAGCTCTCGGTCACCCTAGCGACTCCACAGCGACAGCACCTCGCGAACGTTCAGTACTGGTTCTGGTTCTATACAGTACCTACCCCAGCATGGTCCAGAAGCGTAAGAACACGACTGGCCCGTCCAAACTAATGGATTTTTTCTTTCAAACTCCCTCAGAGTCCAGCCAAGATGGCACCGGCTCGCAACACTCGGCCTCGGATCCGGGTGACGCGCCTGAGGCCTTGTCGGGAAGACATGCTAGTTCGGTGCCGCCTGCGACTCGTCACTCCGGCTCCTCTGCCCGCAACTCCTCTCCCTCCAGTCCTGCATCTGATGGTGAGACCTCCGTGGTGCATGCACTTAACACAGGGAGGCCTTCGGGCGCTGGCCGCTCCCCGGCCTCGCCTGACTCTGGAAGCCCACGCAAACAGCGCCAACATCTCTCCTCTGGGCCCTCTCCTGCTGGACAGGTATAGGCCGCGTTTCTCCTGACCCTTTACATCCCTCACCTCTTCCTGATTTCTTAGAGGGTCTGCCAACTTCAGATGCCCTGCTCACAGAATCGTCTATGAAAGCTATGTTGCAGACCCTTCATCGATCTCTGCAGCAAAGCTTTGCCTCCTTAGTGGCTCCTATTCATTCCTCCATACAAGATCTAGGAGGTAGGGTTCATCATATTGAAGGTAAATTTGGTGACTGTCTCGTCCAATAACCAACTTATTGATGCTCATTATGACCATGAGGATGCCATTACTCAACTTCGACTGAAAGTGGAAGACTTAGACTTAGAAGATCGCTCCAGGCGGAATAATGTGAAACTTAGAGGGGCGCCTGAATCTGTCCCTAATGCGGACCTTGTGTCCTACCTGCAGGACTTTATCAGAGCTGTCTTGCCTAACTCTGCCCCAAGAGATCTTATTTTATATAGAGCACATCGGCTTCCCAAACCGCACCATCTGGCTACTGATATCCTCGAGATGTTATTGCAAAAATACACTTTTTCCATATTAAAAGATATGTTCATGCAGGCTACTAGGAAGAAGGATTCCCTCCCGGACCCATATAAGGATATTTCAGTCTATGCGGACTTGTCAGCTGCTACTCTACAACATCGGCGACTCTTGGATCCAATCACAGCCATATTGAGAGATAATCAGATCAAGTACAGAGGGGGCTTTCCAGTCTTCTCCTCTCGCATGAAGAGGATCTTTATGTGTTGAAATCCCTAGAAGATGGCTGTAAATTTCTTAAAAGATGGAATCTTCGACTCCCGGATCTGGAAGGTGTTCCTAAAGCTGCTCCTTCCCGTGTTAAGGAACTGTGGCACAAGGTTGACAGGTGGGGGAAGATTGCCCGCTGAAGTGCTGTCTTTCACCTCCTTCTTATGGGTGACCTGGCTTCTCCCTTTTGTTCCAGTCCCGAGTTCGGCTAGAGATATCAGCCCTTGCGGCTCGGTTTTTGAGACTGTTTCATCCCCCATTCCGTTATAGGCGAATATTGCTCATCTTAAGTAGTCCATGGACAATGCATTTTCACCTTTGGTTCTTGTCTCTTGTCTTGCGTCTTCCCTCCCTCCCTCTGTGTTTCTACCCTTTCTTTTCTTTGCAGGTCGTGTTTTAGCTCTTGTTCCTTGGGCAGGTGGTTAATGGCTGTTCCTCTGTTGCAGAACGTTGCGGGCTCGCCTCTCTTCATGGGGGTGTTAAACCGGCTTTGAGCTTGCGGCTCTGTGAGCATCATGGCTATTATCTTTGCTTCCCTTAATGTTATGGATCTAGCAAACGCTCCTTTTTATGGTCTGAGGCAAGGTCTCTCTCTTGTGACGTCCTTTGCGTCCAGGAGACTCACCTACTTAGCAAAGACTCACAGCTTTCCAATGATATTTCAGTCACATTATTCCTCTAAAGCTAGGGGTGTTTTAATTGCCTTTAAACATACGGTATGTTTCCAACTGTTAGAGGAGAGGATCAATCCTAAGGGTCGATACGTAATTCTAGTGGGCCATCTCAATAACATTCTCTGTACTTTGGTTTCAGTCTATGCACCTAACACTCACCAACTTAGATTCCTCAATAGGGTTATGCGCCTAGTGTCTCAGGTTAGGAGGGGGGGTCTCCTCCTCTGCGGGGATTTCAACTTGACGGTGGTCCAGTCTATGGATTCATCTTCCTCATCCCGCAGGGGGGCCCCTCACTGCAGACCTTTCTAGACTTTAATGATTTATATGATGTCTGGAGAGCCCATCACAGTGCCGAGAGGGATTACTCTTACCACTCACAGGTACATAATAGTTATTCTAGAATTTATATGTTTTTGGTAGATAGATTCTGGCTCTCAGCAGCCTCTCGGTCCACGATTGAAGTGATCTGATCACGCTTCGGTCACCCTTACGGTGGATGAGCCTGGCCATTCCTCCCCAACCTACCTTTGGAGATGTAATTCTTTTCTCCTATGCCACTCATAGAGCTTCCATTGAGGGAGACCTTCGAGAGGGAAGACCTTTTGCAAATAATGACAACCCTGAAGTTGGGTTCGTCCCCTTATGGAATGCGCATAAAGTCTACATACGGGGATCGTTCATTAGACTGGGACATGTATTTAAGAAGTCTCGGCAGGCCCAGCTCTCTAGCCTCCTGGGGGACCATAAGTCTAAGGAGCAGCTTAATAAATCTACTCCCTCCCTGTATAACGCAGAGCAGCTCTTCCTCGCTAGGCAGCACCTACGTGACTTATTGTTATTTGATTATGAAAAGTCCTTGAAAAAACTTAAGATTAGGTACTACTCTCAGGGAAATCGTGCGGGCAGACTGTTGGCGACTAAACTAAAGAAAAAACACCTTAGGTCTCGCATCCCTTTCATTCTTGACCCGGTCTCTAAAGGTAAATTGGTCAGTCCCTCAGATATTGCAGATCAGTTTAGCAGATATTATGCTGGCCTTTATAACCTTGGTGATGACCCTTCCACTACACAACCCACTGAGGTAGCTATTTCATCTTACTTGGACTCCCTCCATCTACCTTCTCTTTCCTCCTCGCAGGCGCAGCATCTTGACAGGCCCATCTCCGCAGAGGAGATAGCTGAAGTAATTGCTTCTCTCCCCAGTAGGAAATCTCCCGGACCAGACGGCATGACTACTCAACTATTTCAAGATGGGAACCTAAGAGATTTTGCATCGTCTGCAGAATTTGAATTGCCTAAGAATGACTTTTATAAATTCCTTCAAGTTCGACATTGCCTACAAAAACATGACTTTTTCCGAGTAAGATGCAACCCTGATGTCTTTTTCCTACTACGTTCATCTCGAAAAGGTCTGAGGCCGATTTATTATTCTATTGACCCTCGATCCTCCTTCCAGAAGATTTACCCTATCCGTCTTTGGGAGAGAGAGCTCGAAAAGTCCTGGACTCCTAAGGAGTGCCAGAAGGCCTTTGCTTTATTCCACACTTCCCTAGATTGTAGCTCTCATGTGGAGACTGCATATAAGGTGGTTCTTAGGTGGTATTTTCCCCCTGCTCGAATTCATCGAATGTTTCCTAATTCTTCTCTTTGCTGGAGGCTATGTGGGGGAGTGGGTACATTGCTGCACACCTTTTGGGCTTGTCCTCATCTTGCTAATTATTGGCAGGTGGTTTTCGACCTTCTGGACGGCCTTCTGGGGTGCTCTATGCTCCGGACACCCCAGCTGGCTATGCTTAATTTAGAGATGGACGTGCTCCCTCCTCCCCATCGCAAACTGGCCTGTAAGATTGGTGATGGCTAAATTGGTTATTGCTCGGAAATGGAAACAACCTTTGCCTCCTTCCTTGCAAGACCTGTTGACACTAATTGATACTACTCACTCGTATGAACGTGTTATTGCTTTGGGGAACTTCTCCTTTCCTTAATATAAAATAGTGTGGGAGAAGAGGTTGGCGAGCCCGCATTGCTCCACCTTGGTTAACTAGTTGGTAGCTGGTTAGTTTGTTAATCAGCCCATTTGTTCAATGGATGAGCTATTCGGCTAACCAAGAGGACGTATTCCTCCTCTAATGGATCTTTGCTCTGTGTTATTACTGCTACACTTTGAGGTGTGAGTGTCAGCTCTCCGACCTGAACCTTGGCTGTTCCCCAAATCTAGAGTACCTGGTTCAGTCCTGTCAACAGCCAATCCCATCTTACCAAATAAACAAGTAAATAAATTGTGGCTGTTTATGCCTACTTTTGTTAGACCTGTATTTCCCCCCCCCCCACTTCCTCGTCCTTTCCTTATGTAGCTTGTATAGTCTGTGTACGTTCTCCTTATTTTTCAGACAAATGTTTTATTTTACAAGTTTCGATGTTTGCGATGGAATGTTCAAGTATTTTCTATTGTCATATTTTTGAAAAATTAAATAAAAATTATTGAAACAGAAAAATGTATATTTACCCATATCCCTGGGGCGGCAGACCGCCCCCGCGACATTTGCTGGTTATCCTGTGACAATCCGTTTCCCCGTTTCCAGAAACGGAACGACACTACTACTCCCCCCCATCCACTCCATCATACCTACCTCCAAGGTTCTTCCTGTGGGATGGCTCCTCCCTCTTTTCTGACTGCAGGCGCTTGTCCCAGCACTGCTCAGCACTCTGCTGCCGATAATCCACCTATACTGTGCAGCTCCCACGCATGCGCAGTAGAGGTGGATCATCGCTACAGAGCAGTGCTGGGACAAGAATGTGCGCCGGCAGTCAGAAAAGAAGGATGGGCAACCTGCAGGAGGAAGACAGGTAAGTATATAATGGGGTCGGGGGTTGAGCTGAGTAGGTAGGGAAGGGCTAGTAATAGTATGCGGGATAGCTAGAGAGACAGGGAGGGGGTGTATTGGAGGGAGGGAGAGAGGAGGGCGGAGTGAGGTGAGAGGTAGCTAGCTGAACCATGTAAACAAATGCAGAAGATACCAGGCGCTCCCAGAGACACCCAGAAATCACTCAAAACATGGCTAAAGGTATATGGTTGCATTTATTAACCCATTGATAGCACTAACAGACATTTAAAAAAAAACAAAAACATTTTTTGCCCGGAAAGCCCCTTAAGTTGTAGAATGGTAATATTATGTTGCTTGATTGCTGTATTAGTCACAGTATGGAGGCATTAGCAATTGTACGGTGGTATGACTGAGTTACTGTAGAATGGTTTCAATAAATTGCTTTTACTGTATTCATGGTTTAGTGGTATTATTATTGGTCAAGTTGTGATGTTATTATACAGTCAGTGAGGGGGAATTTATCAATGCATCTTCACCTGTTTTCTGCCATAGATGTGGTCTTGTGCCAAAGATGCGCCACATCCCCTGTTCTGCGCCTAGCTTGGCACATATTGCAAATGTGGGCAGAGCTTGGGGTTGACATTTATTATAACTCATGCCAGTTTTTTAGCGTGAGTTATGCAGGAATTCTACAGCAGTTCCTGACTGGTATAGATTTACATTCTGGCATGCAGACGGGCGCCTGATTTTTTTAAAGTTGTCAGAGCTTCTTGATAATTCAGACACCAGTTGGGGCCTTTATTAAGATTGGCGTACAAAATGCCAGTCTTAATAAATCTGCCCCATTGTGTAGTAGCTTTTTTCCAGGGCTGTGTGGTGGTATTATTCAGTGGTAGTATGATGGGGTACCCCAGACGTATAGTGATCTGATCACTGTATTGTTTAGTATGTGATGTGTATTATAATAGCATGGTTAGAGGGGGTACTTTTTGCCTTAGATAAAAATAAAGCTAAAGCTAAAAATGAACCCAGCGGGAATCCACCCCTTCCCCCTCTTGATCAGCTGTGTGCCTTCCACCCGGATATCCCTCCTGGCTAGAATATGGTAAACTCTTGGCCTTCCTTCGTAAAATTCCCGCTGCTTTCCGCTAGCGTAACTGACTAAACTGCCCTTTTCCTTTCTGACACCACCACGCACGCATTTTCTGCACTCTATGGTATTCCCCTCAGGGCGGCAGCACCAGGTAGTCCCCCCTACACAAGATCTTGGGAAAATGACCTCCACCTACGCCTCTCTCCTGACGATTGGGATAGGTTCTCCTTATTTGCTCATAAGCTACCGATGCCATGCAATGCACAAGAGAACTTTAAAATCCTGGCCCGATGGTACCTCTGTCCTGACCTCCTCCACAGGTTTTATCCTGGTGTTTCTGACTGGTGGTGCTGTGGTTCAGAGAAGGGTATGCTCTTTCATATCTGGTGGAAATGCAGTGCAATTAAGCCCTTCTGGGACTTGGTGTTTGATCTTTACATGAAAGTCAGTGGTCGGTCCCTTACACCTTCACTTCAGTTGGCTCTCCTCTCAGTTATCCCTGGAAGGATATCTGCTGTAAAGAAGGACCTACTGTGGCACTTCCTCACGACCGCCAGAACAGTCATCCCCAGACACTGCTACGCCTACTCATGTGGAATTTTTACAGGAGCTTCTCTGTATCCGGAGAATGGAGACCCTGGTGGCAGAGGACTACTCCGATTTCTCCAAATTTGAGTTTCCCTGGTGTCTTTTAGTTATTTGTTCTGTTGGTCCCCCTCTATGTTGTAACTGGTGCCGCTGCTATGGTCTCAACCATATGTGGACCTCTCATCTCATTAGCATCCTATACCTATCTCTGGTCCCCGCCCCTATTTTCTTTTCCGACTCTGTTTCTCTAGTCGCCTCTAACCCATGTTGGTATAATGACGTCTACATGGTTTGCTTACTATGTTATTTTGTTTTTACCCCTGAGGCCTATGTGCCCCTATGTGTTATGTTATACTGTTCATCTTTTCCTGTTATACTGAAAAATTTTCTATAAAAACTGATTAAACATAAAAATGAACCCAGCTCCTTGCAGTGTGATGTTATAGAAGCACACCCGTTGGACAGAACTTTGTGTTTCAATCTGCAACTGCAGTAGACTGACTTTGTCAGCAAAGACATAACTCGAAGCTTTTGGGCCACAATGCAAAATCTGTAATGTGGCCCTTATGTATCTTGTGCTATAGCTATGCCTCTGTGTGTCAGCTATTTAGAGATTTAAAACTAGCCTCCAATGACTCCTGTAATAATAGAAGCAGGCATGCTTTCCATCTGGGACTGCATAATTGATAGAGGGCATGTGAGACAGATGCAGTCTGAAGTCTGGATTGGAGGAAATGGTAGTGGGTAATTATAAAGCAAAGTAAAATGGGCAAAACTGAAAATAATCTCATCACAAGTGTGAGTAGGGTCTTGTGAATTGCAGCATCCTAAGAGTGCCCCACACCAATCACCATGTTTGTAAGTGTTCTTTTGTGTACAAATATCTATATTTAACCCTGGTTCTTAGCAGAGTGTGGAATTTTAGCCAACCAAGGATATGTATTATTAGACATGGGGTTCCTAACAAACTCCTGTACCAATTTACACTACAGGGTTTCTTCCCTTGAAGCAAGAAACTATCTATCAGACAAGGTCATGCATAGCTTGGGACAGGGCTGCTTTGGCACAGACCACCCATACTGATATAAGTTAAAGTTCTTTATTTGTGAAAGGAATAATTATGACCTATGACCTTAAACAGGTTATTAATACCTGATTGATAGTGGTCCAACTACCAGCACCCTTGCGAATGAACAGAGTTATGAAGCAACTCCGATGTTCAGCTGAATGAAAAGTCCCTTTAACCCTTTAATGATGCAGGGTAGTTTGAGTGTTAATGCTGGGTGATTTTTTTTTTTCATATTTTCCATCTTTGCCTTTCAAAATTCATAACTTTTTAATTTTTCTGTCGACATAGCTACGTGAGGGCTTATTCTTTGTGTAACAAGTTGTACTTTCATTTCATTACTTTCAAATTAATAAATTTGCATAGTTTTGATTACTTTTCTTCATAATTCTTCCTGTTTCACGTAAAAATTTACAAAAATAAACACAAGTGTCACTTTACAAAATCTACACTGTTTTAGCAGTTTTCACCATAAAAGTCATGAACAATTTAACTTTGACTAATGCTCACCCATTTCACAAGTGGTCCCCATGAAGCCTGGAGGGCAAATACACTCCCCTGAGGCCTCATGACAAACCCCACTATTACGGCATTCAGGACAGGTTTTGTTACAGAATGGTCCCCACTTCTGAGCTCCACATCCTGGAAAAAAAGAATTACAAATAATAATATTATAAACTACTCACCGACTAAATCCCATTAAGGCTACTCACGTATCGAGCCATAGCTGAAAAACGCTGCAGAAAAGACCGCAGTGGAAATGCATCGCGGTTTTTTCCACAGCGTCTTTAACAGAAAGTCCACAGATTTTTCTTCTGCAAACTTTCTGATTCTATTATGCCTATATGGGAACTGCAAGAGTTTCCGCAGGTATAGCTGACATACTGTTATTTGTAGAAATGCTCATGTTTTTTAAATCGCAGCATTTCTGCTGCAGATTTTTTTCTGCAATATGCTGATGGGGTTAGCCAGAATCCCATCCATTTTGCAGTTACTGTAATATTCTGTTTTTTTTGCTGTTGCGTTTCAACGTGGGGCCCCGGTATAAAAGGGTTTTCCCATCTCCCTGTCTCAGCAACTTTGCCTGCTGTCTTTTCTTCTCCTTTCCTGTATTCTTCGCAGAGGCGTAGCTGGGGGGAAGGGGGGGGGGCAGACGGGGCGGCTGACTCGGGCCCAATGATTCTTTGGGGCCCACCCCAGGGCCTCCATTAATACATCCTTTATTTCTAACTGCACTCAGACACAGACGTCCTGTGCGTGGACTGGGAGGAAGCGGCGGCTCCATTCATCAGCATCGCAGGTAGGTGAGTATAACTTTTTTTTTTTGTGGGTATATTAATAGCATTGCTCCCAGTGGGGGAGTCCCGATTTTACACAGCTGTCCCGCATAGCTTACAGTTTTTGCCGCTATGCCCCGGAAGTGTTTTGCTGTTAACAATCTTTATTAGGGTAGTGTAAAGGGTAGATGCTAAATCCTAGTGGGTAAAGGAACTTTGATGACGTCATGACCATGTGATCAGACTTGTGTGGGCAGAGCTATTCTGGATACTGCGGGACAGACTGTGATTTTACACAGAAAGCTGGGAACAGAGAGTGATCGAAGAGACAGAGAGACAGTATGCATGAGGAAGAGGGGGGGAACTAGGGGCAGATGTAGGAGCTAGTTAAACTGAAGGCAGATGAACGGGGACATTAAGCTGGTGGTAGATGGAGGGGCAATTAAACTGGTGACAGATGAAGGGGGAAATTAAATTGGTGGCAGATAAAGGGGGACATTTAACTGGGGGCTGATGAAGGGGGCATTAAGTTGGTGACAGATGAAGGGGGACATTAAGATGGTGGCAGATAAAGGGGGACATCTGGGGGAGCAGATGGAGGGTGACATTAAACTAGGGGCAACTGGAGGAGGGCATTAAACCGTGGGGGGTAGCTGGAGGGGGACATGTCTGCCTCTAGTTGCCCCCAGTTTAATGTTCCCCTCCAACTACCTCCACTGTTTAATGTCACCCTCCAACTACCCCAGTTTAATGTCCCCCTCTAGTTCCCACCAGTTTAAACTGGGGCACGATTAGAGGGACTTAATACTGTGGGGCAATTGGAGGAGAACATTATAATGTGGGGGCATATAATGTTAGGGTGACTGTAGGAGCATTATACTGTGTGGGGGCACATGGAAAAATAGATTAGAATGGGCAGAGTCAACGTAGAAGTGGGTGAAGCTAAATTTGCCACGGCGCACATAGCACGCCATATATTTTGTCCCTCTTTCTGTCCTTTGAAAGTTGGAAGGTACGTAATATTATAAGGGGTGGTTAGGAGGGGAACTATAACTATAAAGGGAGGATTCATTAGGGGGCATTATGACGATGGGAGGTCATTTATATAAGGGTTATTACAGGGTATTAGGAATACAAGGGGGGAAGTTATTTATATAAGGGGTCATTAGGGGGCATCATTTATATTAGGAGGCATTATGAACATAAGGGGGTGGTCATTGATATAAGGGGTCATTAGAGGTGCAGTACTTATGTCAGGGGGAATCAGGGGCATAATATGAGGGTTAATTCATTTAATTAAAGTTGCTCTTGGGCTTTATTAAGGCTAAGGCCCCACATACCGGGCTGCAGCAAAAAAAAAAATGCTGCAGGAAAAATCGCAGCGGTAACATTGTGGTTTTTCCCGCACGCTTTTCACAGAAGGACTGCAGAGGTTTCCTCTGTGGACTTTCTGTTTTTAATACACCTATACAGAAACCGCCAGTGTTTCCATAGGTATAATTAACATGCTGCAATTTCCAAAACCGCAATGGTTTTGGAAACTGCAGTGCGTCTGCTGCACATATTTTTCCGCAATGTGTAGATGGGATTTGCTAAAATGCCACGTTTTTTTTCTGTGGGTTTTCACCACAAGGGGCCTCCATCCCATCCCCACTTGTAAAATATGCGCAGCGGATACGCTGTGATTTCCAAAACAGTTGCAGTTTTGGAAATTGCAGCATGTCAGTTATACCTACGGAAACATCAGCGGTTTCCCTATAGATATAATTGAAGCAGAAAGTCCGCAGGGGAAAAACCGCAATCAATAAGAGGAGCTAAACATGTCTGTTTTGCAAACTTTACAGAGACTGGAAGAAGTGGTCATGGCTGTCCAGAGGAAAGAGATGGGGAATGTGAACGATTAGTCAGAGACGTCACCTGTAAGTCACTAAATGTTAATGCCCTGTATTCACCTAAATAGTCTGCAGAGCCCTGTGTAGAGCCGCTATATACCACTATACGCTTACCGTATACGACATGTTCGGTATACGAACATGTCCAAGTTGGGGGCCCACTTGGACATGTTCGTCCCCTGTGCTGAACCCCTAGCTACGCCTCTGATTCTTCAGCAAGCTGGGGGAGGGCTTTGACTGGGGGCTGAATACTTTCGCAAGGCACTGTATGAGAGACTTGGTCCAAAATTCCAGTTGAGAGGTGTAAGAAGCATGTTGATGGTTATAGGAAGCGATTGATTTCAGTTTTTTTTTTCCAAAGGTTGTGCAACCAAATATAAAATATTTTTGTCTGGCCCATTTTTGGTGTATTGCGTGAAGTTATATAATTTTTGGCTTTTTTATTGTTCCAATATATTTTATGACCTTTTTAAGGTTTGGATATTTTAATTGATAAATTAAATGTTAAGTTTTATTTATTTTTTGTGTACAAAGAGGATCCTTGCATCTATTGATTATTGATTTGGAGATCCGGGAGGAATACTGCATTTATCCCCCAATAGTGTGCTTAATTTAATGATCTACTGGTGTAGCCTACAGCAGCAGATTACTGATACAGCTCCTGGGATCTCTTCTGACACACATGATGTTTGCATCTTCTATTCTGCTCCCAGAACCTTCACTAGGGCCGCTGGGGCCGAGGAGCACAAATAGGAGATGCACAGATCCCGGGAGCTGCATTAGTTACCAGGTAAGTATACTGTAATTGTAATTATAGTTACAGTATGTGATAAATGTTGGCACCCCTGAAATTTTTCCAGAAAAAAAGGGGGGACTATTAGTGTTATTAACTGTGTGTGTGGGAGGGCAGTATTACTGTAAGAGTTCCCTAATAGTGCCCTATTACAGTTATAGTGCCCCCCATTAATAACAATCCTCCCACACACAGGTAATGTTATGAATTGGGGGGCACTATAACTGTAATAGTGCCCCCTACAGGAAATAGCCCCCCCAACACAGGTAATACTACCTGTGGGGGGTACTATTACAGTAATAGTGCCCCCTGAGTGATGATCCCCCCTAATTGAATGAGGCCCACGCTCTACCCATGCTTTTATTAAGGGAGCTGTCCATACCACCAATAAGTTATGCTTGATATGGAAAGATCTCCTTTAATAAAGTATAGGTAGATTTATAAATGTAATCATTAAATATAAACGTTATTGTATTTTTTAATGAGCCACCCAATCTCCCCAACCCTGCTCTGCCGCTGAAAACCCTGCTCCAAACCCTGCCCCCATTGGGCCACGGGAAAATTGGCCTACATGTATGTGGTCCTTGGTATAAAAAAGGTTGGGGCTGCTACTTTAGGGAATAATCATGACTTCTCTTTAGTGAATGATCAATTCTTGTATCCCAGTCACTAGGACGCATCACTAAGATGTGCATGTCTGTCCAATTATGAGAACTGCAGTACATCCTACATTTCCCCTGTAAAACAGGTGGATTGTACTGGTAGTCAAAACAATACAAGGGATTGCTTTCCTTTATTTTATCAATTTTTCTATAAGGGTAATCAGTCCTAAAATCTTTGCTGCTTTATCGGTGCTAGCAGAGGCGTAACCTGAAGTTTCTGGGCCAAAGTGCAAAATCTGTAGTGGGGCCCCTACCTACCTTCTAAAGGTCCTGGGCCCAGTGGCGTCTACTACTACTGCACCCCCTATAGCTAGCACTCCTGAGTGCTAGTATATGTTGTGGTCAAATGGGGGTAACACTATGCTTCATTTCTATCTGTAGTTGCAACGAAACCATAGCAATCCACATTAAGTTTGTTTATCAAAAATTTGCATGTACATGAGAACTGCTGTGGTTTTGCAGCAAGCAAGGGCGTAGCTATAGGGCAGTGATGGCGAACCTTTTAGAGACTGAGTGCCCAAACTGCAACCGAAAACCCACTAAATTATTGCAAAGTGCCAACACGGCAATTTAACCTTAATACTGTGTGGATCCACAATTGCGGACAGTTAAGGACCCGCAAAATACAGTTGTGTGAATGAGGCGTTACAGAGCTTTCAATGAAACAAACAATTTTGTACTGAAAGGTAATAGTTTGTATTTGGTACGTTTGAACAATTAATATTCACAATTTACATCGCACAGGATCTGTTTTATAGTGATCGTGCAATGTTATTGCAGCCTGTTATAATATCACGTCTGCTATAAAACAGATACTGTGTGATATAAGTAGTGAAGGGGCCCCCACACAGTACAATGCGCTAAACAGTGGCTCCCAAACAATACAATGTGCTCCAGAGTGGCCCCAAGACAGTATTATATGCTCCAGAGTGGCCCCCACACAGTATTATATGCTACACAGTGGACTTCCACACAGTATGATAGGCTCCACAGTGGCCCCCACACAGTATTATATGCTCCACAGTGACCCCCACACAGTATTATATACTGCACAGTGGCCCCCACTCAGTATTATATGCTTCACAGTGGCCTCCACACAGTATTATATGCTCCACAGTGGCCCCCACACAGTATTATATGCTGCACAGAGGCCCCCACATAGTATTTGCACATACAGCTGAAAGAAGCAATCGCTCACTAACGGTACAGGATTCCCCGTTAGTGAGCAATCATGGCGATGGCGCGAGTGCCAACAGAGAGGGCTCTAAGTGCCCCCTCTGGCACGCGTGCCATAGGTTCACCAACACAGCTATAGGGGGTTCAGATGTAGCAGTAACTACTGGCCCTGGACCCTGAGGGGGCCCTAAAAGTCCTTCCACCATGGCCAAATTGCGGCATTTACGCTGCGTGGGGACCCAGCCTAAAACACTTGATAAATTTGGCACAAGGAATGTTATTTACATGACAGTGCCATTTTGACAGCTCTAACATGAGTTTTTGACACTGTCACTTTCATTTCATCAGACTTTCATCTTTGATGCAACCCAATTGTTTTTAACTATTCTTATTTATTCATTAGGTGCCCATATTGCAGAGTTATGGGTGCCATTATTTCCTACTGGCGACATCAGTATTCTGTGAAGTTGGTGGTATTTATTGCCCATTGCTGTGTCTTTGCTGAACTGACGAGAACCCCCACTTGACAGCACTCTTGTATTGTTTTGTAAAATGAAAGAGTGGTCCTCTCTGCCTAGCAGTGACACTGTGCAGTAAAGAATGCCTCTTGATAGTACACTGATAATGGCAGATGAAACTAATGGGCCCAATATCTTTGCAACAGAGGCAGCTACTGCAAAAAATAAGCACAGCAAGGGATTCAGCCATAATAAAAGGCTTAGTCTCATTATTATTATTATTATTATTATTTATTATTATTGTTTATTTATTTATATAGCACCATTAATTCCATGGTGCTTTAGATTTGAGGGTTACATTTGAGGGTCTCATTTTAAAAGAGCCTCCAAAGCTACGGCTTATCAACAACCAGGGTAGCTGATCTAGACACCCAAAATACTTTCCTATATTTATACCTAAAAGTGGACAAAGTGTGCTTTGACATGCCCCCTTTCACATACAATTCCAGAAGAAAGAGATACATTTTAATTTTAGTATTCCTTAATAGGAATAAATAATAATATAATAGGTAAACTTACGTCTGACAATTAATCGGGTCAAGGCCGTGTTAAAGTGGTTGCCTCCAATGTAACGTACTAAGTAGGTACTGCCATCGCTAGGCTGGACATTTGTTATAGAGTATTCCAACAGAGATGGCACTTCATGCTTTGGTACAGAGTGGAGAAAAGAATCTAAATATGTAAAAAAATAAAATAAAATAAAATGATATATTGATATGAAATTGAAACATTTACAATGACATAATTGTCAACCATCCTGATTTTTTGCTCGACATTTCTGTAAACCCTATCAAAAGAGGCAGAAGCGCTCATTTGGGTGGTTTCCATAATAAATAAAAAAAACAGGGATGAGGTTTGTAATTCCCCAAGATGTGGGATTGAAATGTTGTTAACTATGCACTGAACATTTGGTAGTACATTTGTAATTCTATATAGGGTGGCTAGATTTTTTGTGTTATTCTTGGAAATACTGTAGATGCAGTTACGCTTAGGATGGATAAAGATTCTGATGTTTTTATGCATCCTGTATATACCTTCTCACTGGGGTTTGTCAGTAAGAGCCTAAAGGGCATGACATAGTAAAGCTATAGCTGTGCTATGTGCTGTCAATACATTGCCTCTACATTGTACTGTATTATAGATACATGGATATACAGTATATCAACAAAGCACTGTGAGGAAGTCACAAAAGGATGCCGGCAACGTGGGTAACAATCATAGGTCAATACCAGCTATAACTTTTAAGAAATCACAGCGCCAACAATTACAGTAAATGTAAGTGAATTCCCTCATAGGATATTTGAAACTGAGTTATCTAAACTGTATTGACAAGTAGCATGTCCAAGGCTTCAATATGAACCAGGCTACCAACTAAACTTTGAATAATACATTTATCTGAGACCCCAAGTGTTGCAAGTAAATGTACCAGGTGACTGACTCACTATTCTTGTAGAATACAGCGTCTTCGTCTTTTGGAAACTTCTTCAAAAAACTAAGTGTGACATTGTCTCCTCTACTTGCAGTGACAGTCAGTGAGGTTGGGTTAAAAGAAGCTAGAAAATAAACACGTCAGTGTTATAAAAAAAAAAAATTAAAAAAAAAAAAGTTACAAAATTCAATGACAGTTGAACGGCACTCATCACTGAATACTCTTAAAGGAGAACTACAGATCAAAAATTCCTTTAATGCAATAGATGAGAATATGCAACAGATAATTTTACCTAAGCTATTATTGACAGATTATTGTCAGAACAATCCAATCTAAGAGTTTGGTACCGAGAATACTGAAACTTTACCTGTGCCTATTCATTCCACAGATCAAAGGTTTACTTAAAGAGAACCTAGCAGCCTTTCCACCAGCTCCTGCTCTTCAACCACTTAAAGACTGAGTCAATTTAAATTATCAGTTTTACCTCCCCACATTCCAAGAGCCATCATTTTTTTATTTCTCAGTTCACAGACTCACATGATGGCTTATTGTTTGTGAGACAAATTGTGCTTTGTAATGGCTCCATTAAATATCCTGTACAATGTACTGGCAAGCTGGAAAAAAAATCAGAATGAGGTGAAATTGGAAGCAAGAATGCATTTTGCCAATTTCTTATGGGTTAATTTTTACAGCATTCGCTATGTGGTAAAAATGATGCCTGTTCTGATGCCTGTAACTTTTTCATATTTACATGTACAGAGCGTCTTTTTATGTGGGACAAGATGTAGTTTTTAATGGGGAAGGTCTGATAGTTTGATCACATTTTATTCACTATCTGTAGTAATCTGAATTACTGGAGAGGGATTCCAAGGAATTCCCTGTTGTAAGTTTGCGGTCTTCCTCCACCATTGTAGGGAGACTTTTACACTGTGAGACACATAGATCGTCTTGTCTAATGACAGCTGACTCTTGTCCCAACTTGACAGTATCAAGGACTGAAGAACTCTTGAATGAGCTTGAGCCCAGGGAACTGCCGGAATACAAGCGGTCATAGACCCCAGCACAGACATTGCCTCCCTTATAGATACCTTTGTCTTCCTTTGAAAGGTAGCAACCTTGGACTTTAGAGCCACTATCTTGTCTGGAGGGGAGAAAAGACATCTGAAGATGGGAATCGAGCAGGATACCTAGAAAAATCTTGCGATACTTTGGGACTATAATGGATTTTCCCCAATTTATTACCCATCCTATTTTTTGTAAAGTCTGACATACTATCTGAACGTGATACTGGAGAAGAGAAAAAGACTGAGCTACCACTAAGAGATCGTCTAGATAAGGAACCACTATCAGATTTTGTTTTCTTAGAAAAGCTACTACTTCCACCATCACCTTTGTAAATAGCCTTGGGGCTGATGATATTCCAAAGGGGAGAGCCCGAAACTGAAAATGGAGTGACTCCCCCCATTTTGGACTGCAAACCTTAAAAATTTTTGGTAGAGAGGATGAATAGGAATGTGATAATATGCATCCTGAAGGTCGATGGTGGCCATAAAATGGTCTTGGCCTACCAGGGGAATTGTGGACCTTACTGACTCCATCTTGAAGCGATGATAAACTATGTATTTGTTTAGAGGCTTCAAATTTATTATTATTCTGTACGCCCCACTTGGTTTTTTTACCATAAACAAACGGGAATAATGACCCTCCCCTCTTTCTAAGGGGGGAACAGGACAAATTACTTCCGTGTCCAGAAGTTTCTGGACGCCTTCCATCACAGCCAGGTGAAGCGTAGGAGATGGTATGGATGTGAACACTACTCTCCTGGGGGGATAGGTCGAAAATTCTATTTTGAAGCCGTTTGTTATAGAATTTAGGATGTACAGGTTGGATGTTATTTCCTTCCAGTTTACGGCATACCTGGACAACCTGCCCCCTATTCTCCTGGCGTCATTGTTTGTCCCGGGATTGCTTATTGGGGTTAAAGAAGATATTCTTCCCCCTGCCTCCCTTAGGGTAGCTCCATCTGCCTGTTTTACCCTTGGATTTAAATTCAGAACTGTATCCTTGAAAGGGACGAAATGGCTGTTTTCTTTTAGAAGGTTTTGGCTCTGGAAGTGACTTCTTTTTATCCGTTGCCTTTTCAAGCAACGTATCTAATTCTGGACCAAAAACATACTCTCCCTGGAAGCGAATAGCACAGAGCTTTTGTTTAGAAGTTGGGTCACCGGCCCACATTTTTAGCCATAATGCTCGGCGAGTTGTATTAGAGAGCACTCCAGATCTGGAGGCAATCCTTACTGACTCTGCCGAGGCGTCTGCAAGAAAACCAGTGGCCTTCTGTAGCAGCGGAATGGAGGATAAGATATCTTCCCTTGAGGTGCCTTCTCTAAGGTGGATCTCAAGCTGGTCTAGCCATCTATACATAGACCTTGCCACACAAGTTGATCCAATATTCACTTGTAATAGGGCTGAAGAGCACTCCCAGGATTTTTTAAGGAGGCTGTCAGCTTTCCTATCTAGCGGGTCTTTAAGCTGCGACGAGTCTTCAAAAGGAAGTGTCGTCTTTTTCTCCACTTTAGCCACTTGTATATCGATTTTTGGCACTTCAGCCCAACCTTTGATTTTAGATTCATCAAAGGGAAATCTGTCCTTAATCTCTTGAGACAGAAACAGTCTTTTCTCCGGATGTAACCATTCATCCTGAATTAGGCCCTATAAATTCTCATGAATGGGAAAAACTAATTTTTTCTTTGGCCTGAGCCCTGCAAACATTTCATCCTGAACATCCTCTATATTCATGGTGCTTCTAACGGCAGCAAGAAGCTCCTGAGTGAATGCAGATGAGAAGCAATATCTTCTATCCTCAACATCTGAAGGCCCAGGTAATTCCACTTCCTCCAGGAAATCTTCGGACACAGATGGGACGTAAACGTCACTATTATCCGAATCTGGATCAGTAACTAGCTTCCTCTTTTTGGCCGCAGGTTGTGGCTCAGCAGAGGAAAAGGCATGGAAAAAAGAAGCTAGGGAGGACTGGATCTCATGCCGAACCATCCCTTTAATTTCCTCCATTAAAGACGGCTGTTCCTCTTTAATTATCTTTTCAGTGCAAGACTGACAAAGATTTTTTGTACGTGGAAGAAAGCTTTTTCTCACAGATGGCACATTTTTTACATACAGCCACTTTCTTAGATTTAGAAGACACATCTTTAGCTTCTTTTTCCTAAATAAATACATGACAATAAAGGGACATGAGAACTCCCCTAATCATACCATGTAACATCCCATTACCAGATTACTCACTGGGGCTGGTGGTACGCCAGGCTCATACACCACTCTAGAGGATTCATCTCCAGGCATTATAACAAACAGACACAGATGGTCCTACCTTGAGGAGAAAGCCTCTTGGTCTGGGAGGCTTTTTAAATCCAGCCACCGACGACCAGCGTACTGCATTCCATGAATAGGAATGCTTCTGGTCCACCTGCACCTGTTCAGGACGCTAAAGTTTTCAAATCTCCCTCCTTTAGCGTCTTTCTCCGCAACCGGAAGTGACGTCACCACGACCGGAAGCGGCATCGGCGTGTATCCCAGCCGGGAACGCCGGCTCTGAGTACAGACAGGGGACTCTACAGGCCAGGGAGCCTCAGAAGAGGGACCGAGGCCCGCGATACTCATCTCCACTGTCCCCGGATGGTGCAGGAGGAGATGGACCCACCGAGTCTCCACGGAGAGACGGCGCAGAACTGCAGGGACAGCCGCTCTGGACCCCACTCTGCTGGGTAAATATGCTCCAAACCTCTTGTCTTCCCACTAATAGGGACAGGAAAAAACACTGAAGAGGGAGGAAGGGGAAGAGCTATTTAACCTCTTGTGTGCTTTTCCTGTCCCTAATAGTGGGAAGAGATACAACCTCCTGTGGTGCTGTCATGGAGGGCATTTGAGAAAATGGTATTCTTGTTATTTTCAGCACTCAATATGCTAATTAAACTGTCTACTGTCAGGTGGACGTTATTGAGATAGAGAAGACAGACATGGACCACCCACCTGACAGTAAACAGCCAAATTAACAAATTAGGTGCTGAAACTAATGAGTGGAGTGGTGCATATTAAACAATGCAAAGAATTGCACTTGGTGGAGGTGAGAAAAGGTCCTCTAACAAAAGAATCCCCTTCAGGTTTTAGCTTAGAGATCTCCTACTATGGCCCAAGTGTCCTAGAAGTGATTGGGAAGTCCTGTGAAAATGACAAAGACTTTGGCAGAATTATTGAACTAGTCAGTAGGGTCTGTCAGGTGCCATTGGTGTATTTCCTTATAAATCAAAGCCACAATACAGATGCGAGCAGAGCAATATATGTATATACTGTATATATTGATGCAGTTTTGCTATCCTACTGTATAACAGAGCTGTCATTAAATCCCTTACTTTCTATTAGTAATGGCTTTGTTCATTCATTCTCTGTCTACACAGTAAAGCTGATAAATTAACTATAGAACAGTTGGGAGCTGAGCTGCAGTAACTCAACTCCATACACAGTTTTTTGCCAATGCCGTGTCTCCTGCTATCAGCTGATTATGGAAAACCCCTTTAACAGCAGAGAATTTTACTGAGCACTGTGCTCTAATTTTAGATAACTCTTTTCAGGATGCAGGTTTATGTTTAATCTGATTTTATTAAAGATTTTTCAAATGAGAACATAAGAAAACAAGAACAAAATCAACAAATGAGATGGTTGGAGGCATGCAAGCCACCCAATCAAATAGAGGCCATAGGGAAATGGCTAGGGTACAGGGCGGTTATCGCCCAACACAGTGAAAACAGAAATGGGCAATGCAGCAATATCTTGGAGACAGACATAATCGTGAAGTGATAGCAGGATGAACTTCACAGCAGAAGGAGAAGTCCAGTCCATCTGCTTAAAAAATAAAGAGATAAAAGCAAATGGGAAAAAGAACACGGGGAGACCAGAGAGCACAGAGTAGCAGACAAGACAACAAGTAGGACAAGGACAGGGGAAGACACACAGAAGGGAAAAGGAAGAGTAGGAGAGGGAAGGGGCTAGCAGAAGGGAATGACCAGCCTCCCAAAGGAAGGGGACAAGGCGTCTCCACATCAGGTAAAGAAAGTGGAAAACTCAGAAGTCTCCTATAACACCTCCCACGGCCGCCAGAGGGACTCAAAATTTGGAAAGGTCAGACGAGTCCTCAGCCACCAAGGCCTCCATTTTCCGGATAAGGAGAAGCCCCTGTAAAAGCTCAACCAGGGTCAATGCCTGGGAATGACCATTCTGGCAGCCATGAGGAAATGTCGTAGTAGCTCCCTCTTTACTAAGGAAATTTTCCCCGGTATGATGGAGAGAAGGGCCATTCGGGGCGAGGGCGTAACAGATCTGCCACTCACTTTATTGCACAAAGCAAATACAGCCTCCCAGAAGGGCCTAAGGGAGGATGCAGGTTTATATGCGCATGTAAACATCAGATACGCTCTATACCTACAGTAAAATATTGATGGAATGGGATACCTTGTGCTGACATTTTTAAAGTTCGTATCCTTGTCACTGTGTCTTGTGATTTCCACTCACAGTAGTAAGCTCCAATGGCATCATTTGTCTTTTCTTTTTTCCAAAAGACTTTCTTTACTGATCTCCTTCGCTCATCCTGGATAACTTCCAGGGGATCCTGGAGTTTATTTACAACAGCTTCAAAGTCTCTTGCAATGGCAATGGTCTCTGGAGAACTCCATTGAGGGGCAATACATGTCATGGAGGTTTCAGAGTTTGGAATTAATGGAAGTGAATTCACTAAAATCAGGTCTCTTAAGGCTTCCACTCCACCTGAAATAACAAGTTATTAAAATATTGATGATGAAATATAACATTCTTAAAGTATCCAGTATAAAGCACTTAGAGAACATATCACTGAAACAATAAAAGATTTCATGACCTCTACCATTCATGTGTAGCTATCTAAATCAGACAGATGGAATTATCACCGTAGCATACAATATTCATGATATAGTATAAGTAGCATCTGCTAGTGATGTCTGTGATTCTGTGGAACAGAGCAGGAGAGAGCACCAAGTGAATGAGGATGTGTAAGTGTAACAGTTTCTTATTTGTATGGCACACATTATTACTTGCCTGGGGTAACTGGTGAGCATTAATACTTGTCTGGGGGGCCACTGTAGAGCATTTTTGTTTGGGGACCACTTGGGAGCATTTTTACTTATCTCTGGATGATTTGGGAGCATTATTATATGTCTGTGGGCCACTGAAAAGCCATATACTGTGTGTTGGGCCACTGGGGTGCATAGTATTATATGGGGGCCAGTAAGGGAGCATAGTTATGGTAAAAGATGAATTTGTATGTATACTGGATGGGGGTAGTTGGGTGGGAAGTATAGGATAGTATAGCTTTGATGTGCATTCACACAGTGTAGCTGTGGTGCAGTTAAAACTGCATCAGAAAAAATGTCTTGATGTGGGTTTTAGCAAAATTTTCTAATTTTACAAGTGAAACAAATTTATTTTTAAGTGAAACAAAACATGTTTCAGCTGTAAATTCAAAAAATTGTTATTTTCTATTTGCCTGTCATGCCCTCCACCCATGAATTGGTTATAATGGTGTTGTATCTTGTAACATGTTTTTAACCCCTTCCAGTGACATTTTTCAATTTCCATTTTTGACTTCCCGCCTTCCGAACCCCATAACTTTTTTATTTTTCCATACACAGAGACCAGAGACATATAAGGGCTTAATGTTTGCGGGACAAATTGTTCTTCATAATGGTTGTAAATACCAGGGTAGCAGCGGTAGCGGCTGCCATAGGGCCCGGGACATTAGGGGGCCCCATGTCAAATGTTTGCCTTGGGACCTAGCCATTCCTAGTTACGCCACTAGCCCAACCATTTCTCTCTGTTCACTCAATGACCTAAGACTAACATCCTCTATTATCAGAACCTCCCAGTCCCGTATACAAGACTTCTCCTGAGTTGCACCACTTCACTGGAATGCTCTACCCCGGACAATCAGATTAACTCCCAATTTCTACAGCTTCAAGTGCAAACTATAGACACATCTTTTCAGACAGGTCTATCACAATTCCTAATGTAAACCCTTCTGCAGTGAGAATCCCTAAAACGAACCCTTCTCTGTTCACGCTCCCGCATTACCCCACAGGATATGGTGTCGTATCAGACTGTAACTTTATATGTCCAGGCACCATCAGCACATTAAAGGACACTGACTGGTGACGGCTCAGCTTTTTTATGTGTAATGAAAGTAACCTCTATCACAAAAATGTCTGGACCACTGTATAAGCAATGCTAATCCTATGCCGCCTCTGCTACCAGTTTAGAAATGGGCTGGAAAAGATCACACAAGGATCAAGCGGTGAGAATGCAGAGCCAGATATAAAGGAGTTTTTTTTTTTTGGATTCTGTTTTTGTTTGTTTATTTTTGTTTGTTTTTTACATTCTTTTTGGGTTTGTTTTTTTTTGTAATAGAAATAGAGTGCCTGAGGGACAGTCCTTATTTAATGGTGCTGTGGATCGATGACACTGTAGCTCAGTGGAGCAGTAGCAGTAGAGCTACCAGAGTATTACAGTGGGTAAGACTGTCTTACCTGCAGTAATGTGAAGGATGATATTGAGATTTTGACTGCAGTAAATAGGGCAGATCTGACTCAAAAACAATGGTTTTGATGCAAAAGATGTCACACAGGTTAGAGTCAATTAGTCTCATCCTCATGCGGTTCTTGTTAATGTATGTCAAGCCAAACAAGCTCAGCATTTTCTTAGCAAATGTTCGAATTTTGGAACCTGTCTTTATCCAGCTGGCGGAAAAAGGTAAAAATTGACAAGAGAAAGTCATTGGTGCTGACTGCGACACTCTGTGTCACACTGCAGCTCAATGAGCGTCATCAGGGTCCATAGAGAAAGGAGAGGAAAAAAGAGTCATCTCCTTTTCAATAGCTGCAAAATCCTAAAAACGCTGTTGAAACTCCTCAGCCAGAGATGAGATGCCTGCTGAATACCTCCTCATTTGCGCACTGATATCGCTCTATGGAAAACTGGTCATTATTTCCTGCAGCCATGGGAAATGTGTGGTAAGACTTCTCTGATCATCTTCACTAGTTGTGACGCTTAGACGCGGCATGGCCCGCCCACGTCCTGATGTCTCATCATGTGATAAGTCAATGATGAGACATCATAAAGTGGGCGGGCTGTGCCGCATATTATTCTTTGACAGAGGCTGTAGAAGTGGGTGGGACGTGCCTCATATTATTCTTTGACAGAGGCTGCAGAAGTGGGTGGGACGTGCCTCATATTATTCTCTGACAGAGGCTGCAGGCTGGTTGAAACCAGACTGCAGGCTGCAATTGGTCCACAGGCCAGACTTTGGACATGGCTGCTATAGGGTGTGCAGAATTAGCAATCCCTACAGGACCCTGGTGCTTGAGTGGGCCCAAAGTCCTCTCTACAATATATCAGGGCACCAGTATTATAGATAGCACATGGTTAGTGGGGGTCTCATTACAAAGTTTGCATTGGGACCCAGGAGCATCAAGTTATGACTGATGCTATAGATCAGGGGCAGGCAACCCCTGGCATGCGTGCTAAGAGTGGCATGCGTGGTGGCATATCTTGCTGGCATACATACAGCAGGGGACCTGCAAGGGACCTCCCCCTTCTCTTGCTAGAGAGTAGTGAGGAAAGCCCAGGAGGGGGGAGCTCACACTGTGCAGCAAAAGAAGAGGAGGAAAGCTCTGTACAGCAAAGTGAAAGTAAAAAAACACCAGGTCCATGCTGAGGTTAATATTATTATTAATGTCAGGCCTTTGGGGTTATTAATTTATTTTTAGTAACTCCATGTGCCTCACATTAATAGCAATTAACCCCATCATGTCCCTCACATTAACCCCTGTGTGCTTCACATAAGGGTTACTAATATGTGAGACATATGGGGGTACTAATAAAGGACCTTAATGATGAAGATACTTAATTATTACTTCCATGTCTCTCACATATCAGTAACCTTTATTTAAAGCACACAGGGGTTAATATGAGGGACATGATGGGGTTAACTGCTATTAATATGAGGCACATGGAGTTACTAAACTGTAATGTACATTACCATACTTTTTATCTACAATTGTGGATAAAATTATGGACTATTATATTTCAATGGGCCCATACACACAGCCATTTTTGTGGCCGCGTGTCTGGGCCAAATTGAAGAGCTGCAAATTATGGAGCAGGTCCTATATCTGTCTTATACATACCCTATATCTGTCTACATTTGTACCCTGTCAATTCATTTTTAATGTATAGGTCAGTGAAAACCACATCCATGCCATTTGTGCGCAGGAAGGCCTAAGGCTGAAGCCCCACGTTGCGGAAATGCAACTTTTTTTATTGCAGATTTATGCTGTGGCTTTTTGAGTCAAAGCCAGGAATGGGTTGAGCAGAAGGTAGTAGTATTATTACTGAATATAATATATATGTACTCAGCTGATTGTTTTAAATATAGATTTCTCCAAAGTTCAGGAAGTATCCATTCTTATGATAAGTGAAGTTTTTTTTTTCTGTATAGTGTGTGGGCAGTGTCCGACCGTGGTACCCTGGTTTCTCCTTAGTATGTGTTTACAAGACCATCAGTCCTTATAGAACTGTTGCATGTCTAGTTTTTTGGGGGTTTTTTGCATCCTAAAAGTATGCAATTATATAGATTTTCCTTCATTCGGGACAAAGGTTCAGTTTGCAGTTTTGCTTCTTGTCCAGTACCAGAGAATGTCCACCCTACCTCCTCTTTCCTGTCCATAAGACTTTCCTTCCTCAGAAAAAATGCAGACCTCAAGGCTAACTTTAAACTTTCACTGGGACTTTGTGCTCCAAGGGACATCCGTATTTTAGGGAGTTGCCTAACAGTAATACATACAGAGACTATGACAAAAGGAAATAACTTGTAAGCAAGCCCAGAAATCCTTTCCACTGTCCAAATCTGTATTTGCATTGACTTTTGCCTTTTACGCTGCATTGACTTTCACACTGTGTTTACACAGTGATTGTTTTAAAATTTAGACCTGCATGTGTTTTGTTTTTTTATTTTAAATTACCTTAAAGGGGTATTCCCATGAACATAATCGGATTTATATTTGTAGATAATTAAAAGTTAAAATTTTTTGCAAATGTAAGTAGTTAAAAATTCTGCAGAGTTTTAAAGATTTTCTCTAATTATCTTAGTGGTGACCATCTTTTGTCTTGATCAGTTGCCAATAGATACGACCACAAATGCAGAAACTTTCTATGGTCTGGGACTCAGCCATGATTTTCTTATTGTAGCTGGGTTATCAAGCAGGGACACTACATGTATCAGAAGATATCCCAGCCACAATAAGGAAGTCATAGCTAATTTTCTGACCTTAGAAAGTTCCTACATTCATGGTCGTATCCACTGGCAACCGATCAAAATAACTTGTGACCACAAGATATTTAGATGGCTCCTGGCCCGGCGTCTCTTTGCTTTGACACCCGGGAGCCTTCTGAAGGCTCCCAAGCCTGTCTTTCATTAGTTTCTATTGCAGACTACTCTATGTAGCCTGCAATAGAAATACCATTTTATTGTAATGCATTGCATTAGTGATCAGACCCCCTGGGGTTCAAGACCTCTAGGGGGTCTAATAAATGCAAAAAATAAATAAATAAATAAATAAAAAGTAAAAAAATATATATAAAAAATAAAAAAATATTAGCTCAAATCACCCCCATTTCCCTAGAACACATATAAAAGTACTTAAAGAGGAGTTCTTAAAGAGGACCTTTCACATCCTCATGTATATGCTGTTTTACATACCGCCGTTGAATTCAGCGCACTGCTGGCTTTCCCGGTATGTGCCCCGTGGCTGGAGATATCCGGGGTCTTAGTTCCACTGTTCACCATCAGAAGGGCATTCCTGACAGTCTAGCTGCGCTGTGAGGAATGCCTTCCCTGATAGTATTCCTCCATAGCACTGTACTGGAGGGGAGGCCCTCATAGCACAGCGTCATCACTGGGCTGTAAGGAACGCCCCCTCTCTCTGTACTCGTCCATAGCGCTATACTGTCAGAGGGGGCGTTCCTTACCGCCCAGTGATGACGCTGAGCTGTGAGGAACGCCCCCCAGTACAAGTCTATGGACAAGTACTGTCAGGGGGGCGTTCCTCACAGCGCAGCTAGACTGTCAGGAACGCCCTTCTGACGGTGAACCGTGAAACTACGACCCTGGTTATCTCCAGCCCCTGGGCACATACCGGGAAAGTCGGCAGTGCGCTGAATTCAGCGCGCTTTCGGCTTTCTAGCGGTTTTTCCTGTACGGTAAACACCATAGTGGTAAAAAAAATCAAAAGTGCCAAATCGACGTTTTTTCACTGTTTTGTGTCCGATAAAAATCCACCTGGTCCCACAAAAAAAGACGCCCTATGCATCCCAGTACACGGAAGTATAAAAAAGTTGTGGGTGTCAGAATATGGCGACTTTTAGAAAAAAAAATTTTTTTTGCAGTTTTGGATTTTTGTTAAGGGGTTAAAATGTAAATAAACCCATATAAATTTGGTATCCCCGGAATCATACCGAAACATAGAATACAGGTGACATGTCATTTTGGCTGCACAGTGAACGCCGTAAAAACAAAGCCCGTAAGAAAGTCGCATAAATGCACTTTTCTATAAATTCACCCCATTCTGAATTTTTTTCCAGCTTCCCAGTACATTGTACAGAATAACTAATGGTATCATCATGAAGAAAAATTTGTGCCGCAAACATTAAGACCTCATATGGCTCTGAGAGCGGAAAAATAAAAAAGTTATTTTGGAAGGGGGGACTTCAAAAATGAAAAATTCCTCTGGCGGGAAGGGGTTAAAACTCTTCAAAAGGTTTAATTACTTTGCAAAAATGTTTAACTTTTAATTATCTACAAATTTAAAATTGGTTATGTTCGTGGGAATACCCCTTTAAGGCCGGGCCACAAGCAGTGTTTTACAGTCACAGCAAAGTGGATGGGATTCTAGCGAATCCCATCCCCACTTTACAGTAAAAAACACGCTGTGGACACGCGGAAATTTCCAAAACCGTTGTGGTTTTGGAAATTGCAGCATGTCAATTATACCTATGGAAACGCCGGTGGTTTCCCTTTAGGTATAATTGAAGCAGAAAGTCTGCAGAGGAAACCTCTGCGAACTTTCTGTCCAAAGCGCTGTGGGAAGAACTGCGATGAGTTGCTGCCATGTTTTTTTCCGCATTGCTTTTTTACTGCGGGACACCACGTGGGGCCTTAGCCTAAAGGGAACCTGTGTTTTCTCTACCATAACTTGGCCCCATCATATACAAGATGAAGTCATTCTATTTCCATCAGTGTCCCTCTGTAACCTTTTTGTTGCAATGAAGTGAAGTTATAAATATTTGAAAGCATAAAAAGTCATATGCAAATTACCTTAAAAAGTCACGGAGGGCGGGGATCAGCATCAGCCTAGTCACGCTGTCTGCTTTGCTAGTCACACCTCCTGAGCGTGATTCACCTCTCTCTCATGACGTGAGGGAGTGAGAGGACTGTGAGAGAGCTATCAATGCCAGTCGGGTTTTTTTTTTTATCAGTTTTTGAATGGTCATGGTCTATGGTCATTTTAATGTAGTTCTCTGCTCTGGACATTTCCTTTTGGTTAGAAGGGGGTTCTCCAAAGACAAACAGATCACACATGATGTCCCTCTGCTGGTACCCAATCATCTTCTCTGGAAAAACAGCAGCAAGTATTTTTTTTTGCAGTAATATTGACTCTGTCTAATGGGGTAAGGAGGTTGACCAGTAGATATTGTAAACACTGATAATATTCCTCAATATACAACTATTGCTTTCCTGAGTAACTAACTTACTAACTATTCAAATAACGAACATTAAAGTATCCCAAAGGCAGTGATCATGATCACTATGCTGCTTAACCCCCTAACAGTCACATTAAAATTGCAAAAACCCTCCAGAAAAAGTTTTAGGTTTTTTTTGCAGATTTTGAATTTATTCCTCTCTGCAATCCGCTTTAAAACAAGACCAAGATCGTAGCTCTAACTCCACATATCCGGAGTTAGAGCCATTTAAAGCCTTCCTGGACATATCCTGCTCCCTGGGGTAAACTGTAATGCACTTTGCTCAAACCCCAAGCTGGGTTCGTCTGAAACTGTGGAGGGGGGGGGGGTTAAAGGAGTAATACCACTAAAATTATTTATCCCCATTCTATAGGATAGAGGATAAATTGCTAAGCAATGGTGATCTGACCACTGGGACCCTCACTCATCCTGAGAATGGGGTGTTTTATTCCCATCCTGGATGTAGCAGTGGATGGAAAATGCAGGCCCCCCGTAAAATAATTTCAATGGGAGCACAGGAAATAGCCAAAGTATGGCACTCTGCCATGTCCAGCATTTCTGTTCAAATTGGAGCACCCCTGCATTCTGTCCATCATTAAATTTAGAATAGGAGGGGGGAAACATTGCTGTGTTCAGGATTAATAGGCTCTCACTGTTTGGACTCCCAGTGATCAGCAATTTATCCACTTTAATGAAAGACAGCATAATGACAGTTCAAATATTCCTACAACAGTCCTTTTACCTCCATAGCAGAACCAAACCTTACCAGCAGCAAACACATACAGCAGTTCAGCTCAAGATAAAGTATATCTCCAGAAGCACTAAACCTCAAGTATGCACAGACCATCATTCTTTGGGGAAACTCCAACTTCAAGTGTGCATGTAGAGCATGTTATAGTCACAGCACAGTAATCACACATATGTCTTGTAACTAGTTGTGTACCTGTGTGTCCATCACATGACCATGGACTGGTTTTTATCAACTGGAAGCAAACAATGAATCACAGAAAGCAAAGACTGATGCTAGGTTCACACCTGCGCTTGGGTTTCTGTTCTTCGGGTATGCTTGGGGACCCGAAAAACGGAAACCCAATCTGCTTAAAAAAACAGTTACATGCGGAAACCCTCAGACCCCATAGACTATAATATGGTCTGCCGGGTTTCTGCCTGGTTTCCACCCAAAAAGATCTTTTAGAAAATTGGTTATGAATACTAATGCACTGTAGTATGGCAGAGACTTCATAAACTTCCTTTTTGGCACAGATGGCACTTTTTTTTTAATTTATCTAAACCAGAAAATTGGTAATCTCACCATCGTACATAATATGATTCATTAATAATATTATGAAAAATAAATCCAGAGAATATTTATTGGCATTTAACGGGTTTTGCTATTGATATCAGATGGCACAGGAACTATACAGTGTACAGAGCCATACAGAGAAAGCTTTGTACATTGTGTAGTGGCTGTGCCAATTTACCAGAGCTCAACTCCCATTCACACGTCAATATCAATATTAAATTTCCTGAAAACCTTTTGAAACCTACCATTACACATACAGGTGCATCTCAATAAATTAGAATATCTTTGAAACGTTTATTTCTTTCAGTAATTAAATTAAAAAAGTGACCTCCTATATTTTCTAGATTCGTTACACACAGAGTGTTCTATTTCAAGTGTTTTATATCTGTAAATGTTGATTATGGATTACAGGTAATGAAAACCCAAATCTAAGAAAATTATAATATTGTGAAAAAGTTCAGTATTGTAAATTCAGCGTGTCAACTGCCAAGGTTTCCTAAGCCTGTAAATGGTCCCTCAGTCTGGTTCAGTAGGACACTCAATTATGGAAGACGCTGATTATGAATTAAATTACTGAATTACTGAAATGAATGAACGTTTCAAAGATATTCTAATTTACTGAGATGCAGCTGTAGTAGGGCTGCAGATTGTGTAAGACAGGGAAGAGTAAAGAGGGAGCCTACCTTTATACAGACATGCATACATAGAAACTGCACTCTCCTGATATATTTTGCATAGCTATAGGAGTGACAGTGGGCGCAGTTGCGACCAGGACACTAAACCAGTGGGGCCACACTATTGCGGTCTGCTTTGTTGATTTGTAGTAGTATAATGTTGTACCATGTTAGCCGTAGAAAGTAGTGGAAGAGTGAAGAAATCAGGCAATACCTTTAAGAGGCTAATTTAGAGTTAGCCTCTAAAAGGTATCGCCTTATTTCTTCACTTGTTGATTTGTATACATAACTTCTCCATGTACAGTGCTGATGCGGCAAGCCATGTCTTTTATTCTAATCTCAGTTTACCTGTCCACTATGCTTTGGTACTGCCGCAGAATATCAGGAGCAAGTACAGAACTGTAGGCTGAGGACCACAAGCTTAACCGACTGCACAGGGGCCCAGGTAGAGGAGGGGGCCAGACCAAGCTGGAGAGCAGCAGCTCTCTACTAGAGCACAACAGAGGAAGACTTTGACTTACAGGGATTGTCCAATTTCAGACCAATATTGAGAGACCAATGTTATTGTTTGTATACTGAAAAGTTATACAATTTCCAAATATACTTTCTGTATCAATTCCTGATTGTTTTCTAAACTTTCGGTGGATAAAAATCAGTCCATGGTCATGTGATTTCAGCTATAACTCATGCCAGTTTTCTGCCGTCAGTAATAGGAAATCTGATGGTCTGAGGCATCCCCGTCCTGATCTCCACTCTTGTCTGCCAACTGTCTTAGAAAGTGGTCAGCAAGGCAGAAATGGTAAAAAGCAATGCCTCTTTAGTGCAAGTCAGGTACCATGCACCAAAGATTTATCATTTCTGTTCAGTTTTCTGGTATATGTATCGTATAGTAAATTATACCCACATAGTACAGTCAGTTTGTGCATTATGTGTCAAACATGTGAGTGGCCTGTATGTGCGATGTGTCTTACGTGTAAGTGTTATGCAGGGGCGTAACTATCGGGGTAGCAGCGGTAGCAGCTGCCACAGGGCCCGTGACATTACGGGGCCCCACGGGCCCCCGATGCGCTTTTTTTTTTTTTTTTTAATAGGCCATTACCCCAGCAGGTAACAGGCCCTATATACTTACCGATCCCCGGGGTCCCGCTCACGGCCTCCTGCGCTTCCGATTCTGCGGAGGCGGCTGTGAGCAGGAGCGGGGATCAGTATGTGAGGCCGCGAGCCGAACCCCACAATCCCTGCTATCATTATAATAATCGGAGGCCCAGGGGAGGTGAGGGAACATAAAAAACAATGTACTTACCTCTCCTACGTCAGCGGATGTCATTTTGCGTCGCGACGCCAGCCTGCATCACGTAACGCCAGCCTGTTCCAACATTGAAGAAGGCCGAAGTAGCAGCGACTGGACCGGAGCGAGGAACAGGTAAGCAATGTTGTTTTTTTATGTTTCTATCCTCCCCTGGGTCTCCGATCATTATACTCTGGGGTCTGAAAAGACCCTAGAGTATAATAATTGTTCATGGGTGGTCCACAATGGGACATATAATAGTGTGTGCAGGGGCCACTATGGGGCAAAATATTCAGTGCAGGGGCCACTGTGGGATATAATACTGTGTGCAGGGGCCACTATGGAATATAATACTGTGTGCAGGGGCCACTATGGGGCAAAATACTGTGTGCAGGGACCACTATGGTGCAAAATACTGTGTGCAGGGGCCACTATGGGATATAATACTGTGTGCAGGGGCCACTATGGGGCAAAATACTGTGTGCAGGGGCTACTATGGGATATAATACTGTGCAGGGGCCACTATGGGGCAAAATACTGTGTGCAGGGGCCACTATGGGGCAAAATACTGTGTGCAGGGGCCACTATGGGACATGATACTGTGTGCAGGGTCCACTATGGGGCATGATACTGTGTGCAGGGGCCACTATGGGTCATGATACTGTGTGCAGGGGCCACTATGGAACATGATACTGTGTGCAGGGGCCACTATTGGGCATGATACTGTGTGCAGGGGCCACTATGGGACATGATACTGTGTGCAGGGGCCACTATGGGACATGATACTGTGTGCAGGGGCCACTATGGGACATGATACTGTGTGCAGGGGCCACTATGGGACATGATACTGTGTGCAGGGGCCACTATGGGACATGATACTGTGTGCAGGGGCCACTATGGGACATGACATTGTGTGCAGGGGCCACTATGGGACATGACACTGTGTGCAGGGGACACTATGAGACATGACACTGTGTGCAGGGGCCACTATGGGACATGACACTGTGTGCAGGGGCCACTATGGGACATGACACTGTGTGCAGGGGCCACTATGGGACATGACACTGTGTGCAGGGGCCACTATGGGACATGACACTGTGTGCAGGGGCCACTATGGGACATGACACTGTGTGCAGGGGCCACTATGGGACATGATACTGTGTGCAGGGGCCACTATGGGACATGATACTGTATGCAGGGGCCACTATGGGACATGACACTGTGTGCAGGGGCCACTATGGGACATGATACTGTGTGCAGGGGCCACTATGGGGCATGATACTGTGTGCAGGGGCCACTATGGCACATAATAGTGTGCGCAGGAATGCGTTTTTTTTTTTTTGGGGGGGGCGGTTGGAGGGGGCGGTCCGGGGGGGACGATTGGGGGCAGTGGTTCGGGGGGGGGGGACATGTTAAATGTTCGCCTTGGAGCCCAGCCATTCCTAGTTACGCCACTGGTGTTATGTATATATCAGTGACATGTATGTATCATGTGTCCAATCTGGAATATATTATATATTTGAGTAGCTCTGTTGTTGAAGACAGACTTCTTGCACAGAGGCTCTTTGCTGTCATTGTCCGCCAGTGCTGGGGACAGTACACAATGTGCACTGTTCTTGGATGAACACTTTAGGAGGTGGTGGTGGCTTCCCCTTCTGGAATATAGCTTTGCAAGAGTTATGGACAGGGCTTGCAGAGTGGCAAACCAAAGGAAAATTCATTATACAGATCACAGGCATCTTTCTAATATAAGGTTAGTGGCACATAAGGTTAGTGTACACTGTAGAAGCAGCATGAAGAGACTGTACATACAGTGGGGAAAAAAGTATTTAGTCAGCCACCAATTGTGCAAGTTCTCCCACATAAAAAGATGACAGAGGCCTGTAATTGACATCATAGGTAGACCTCAACTATGAGAGACAAAATGAGAAAACAAATCCAGAAAATCACATTGTCTGATTTTCTAAGAATTAATTTGCAAATTATGGTGGAAAATAAGTATTTGGTCAATAACAAAAGTTCATCTCAATACTTTGTTATATATCCTTTGTTGGCAACGACAGAGGTCAAACGTTTTCTGTAAGTCTCTACAAGGTTGGCACACACTGTTGCTGGTATGTTGGCCCATTCCTCCATGCAGATTTCCTCTACAGCAGTGATGTTTTGGGGCTGTCGCTGGGCAACACAGACTTTCAACTCCCTCCAAAGGTTTTCTATGGGGTTGAGATCTGGAGACTGGCTAGACCACTCCAGGACCTTGAAATGCTTCTTATGAAGCCACTCCTTCGTTGCCCTGGTGGTGTGCTTGGGATCATTGTCATGCTTAAAGACCTAGCCACGTTTAATCTTCAATGCTCTTGCTGATGGAAGGAGGTTTGCACTCAAAATCTCACGATACATGGCCCCATTCATTCTTTCATGTACACAGATCAGTCGTCCTGGTCCCTTTGCAGAGAAACAGCCCCAAAGCATGATGTTGCCACCCCATGCTTCACAGTAGGTATGGTGTTCTTTGGATGCAACTCAGCATTCACTCTCCTCCAAACACGACGAGTTGTGTTTCTACCAAACAGTTCTACTTTGGTTTCATCTGACCATATGACATTCTCCCAATACGCTTCTGAAACATCCAAATGCTCTCTAGCAAACTTCAGACGGGCCTGGATATGTACTGGCTTAAGCATGGGAACACGTCTGGCAATGCAGGATCTGAGTCCCTGGCTGCATAGTGTGTTACTAATGGTAGCCTTTGTTACGTTAGTCCCAGCTTTCTGCAGGTCATTCACTAGGTCCCCCCGTATGGTTCTGGGATTTTTTCTCACCGTTCTTGTGATCATTTTGACCCCACGGGGTGAGATCTTGCGTGGAGCCCCTGATCGAGGGAGATTATCAGTGGTCTTGTATGTCTTCCATTTTCTAATTATTGCTTCCACAGTTGATTTCTTCACATCAAGCTGCTGGCCTATTGCAGTTTCAGTCTTCCCAGCTTGGTGCAGGTCTACGATTTTGTTTCTGGTGTCCTTCCACAGCTCTTTGGTCTTCACCATAGTGGAGTTTGGAATTTGACTGTTTGAGGTTGTGGACAGGTGTCTTTTATACTGATAACAATGTCAAACAGGTGCCATTACTACAGGTAATGAGTGGAGGACAGAGGAGCCTCTTAAAGAAGAAGTTACAGGTCTGTGAGAGCCAGAAATCTTGCTTGTTTCTAGGTGACCAAATACTTATTTTCCACCATAATTTGCAAATAAATTCTTTAAAAAATCAGACAATGTTATTTTCTAGATATGTTTTCTCATTTTGTCTCTCATAGTTGAGGTCTACCTATGATGTCAATTACAGGCCTCTCTCATCTTTTTAAGTGGGAGAACTTGCACAATTGGTGGCTGACTAAATATTTTTTTTCCCCACTGTACCACTGTATCAAGGGTCACAGCATGGACTATAACATGCCATATATAACAGATTCTCCCCTAGAAACTCTACTGGTCCTGGCCACAACTGGATATGAAAAGTGCATTTTCTGTACTTTCTTCTCAAGTGAAAGGTGCAACTCATGGTATATACTCTTTGATGATTTCATTTAAATCAATTCAGAATATATATTGTGTGACTGCTGGAGTAGCATGTTTGTGCCACTGGAGGTACAGAAAATTGTGTATTTCACCCTGGGAAATCTGAGAAGAAGAAAAACATCTCTGGAAAGTTGGGTGTTTCATTTGGTTTGCAGACAAGTGGGTTGTTAATGAGATTAATTAGCAGCCAGGTAGAAGCTCTCTAGGTAAGGTGTTAACCCTTCCCATAATGCTCCCTGTCTGGGGAAGACAGGCTGTGCCAGGGCCTGTGGGAGTGAGTACCACGTGAGTTGGTGAGAACCCCTGTGTTTTTTGGAGATACTGGGTAGTAGACCCAGGTTCTCATAGGGAGGACACTGAATGTGTTAATAGCCAGACGGCTGAGGATTTTGTACTGAGATGTACATGTTGTTTTGCTATGAAACAGAAGAATAAAGCTGGCTGAGGTAAGTTTTCAACCAAATTCACAGTGAGAATTTATTGGAGGTTTTCTGATTTGTTAACCATCTTGATGAAGAGATGGCGATCCCCTGAGCTAAACTAACCCCCGAGTGGTCACAATATACACACGTGGACAAAATTGTTGGTACCCCTCGTTTAATGAAAGAAAAACCCACAATGGTCACAGAAATAACTTGAATCTGACAAAAGTAATAATATATAAAAATTCTATGAAAATGAACAAATGAAAGTCAGACATTGCTTTTCAACCATGCTTCAACAGAATTTTTGAAAAAGAAAACTCGTGACACAGGCCTGGACAGAAATGATGGTTCCCTTAATTTAATATTTTGTTGCACAACCTTTTGAGGCAATCACTGCAATCAAACGATTCCTGTAACTGTCAATGAGACTTCTGAACCTCTCAACGGGTATATTGCCCCACTCCTCATGAGCAAACTGCTTCAGTTGTCTCGAGTTTGAAGAGTGCCTTTTCCAGATGGCATGTTTCAGCTCCTTCCAAAGATGCTCAATAGGATTTAGGTCAGGGCTCGTAGAAGGCCACTTCAGATAGTCCAATGTTTTCCTCTTAGCCATTCTTGGGTGTTTTTAGCTGTGTGTTTTGGGTCATTATCCTGTAGCAAGACCCATGACCTGCGACTGAGACCTAGCTTTCTGACACTGGGCAGCACATTTCTCTCTAGAATCGCTTGATAATCTTGAGATTTCATTGTACCCTGCACAGATTCAAGACACCCTGTGCCACATGCAGCAAAGCAGCCCAAGAACATAACAGGCATTTAAAGAAAAAAAGACAACGCCGAGCGGCACATAACGTGATACTGTTTGGTATATTAGTAGCACATGATCTAATGCATGAAAAGTGAAGGTGGAACAGGTGGGATACACATTCAACTGTTGTTAGATTATAACAGTGAACACCGTGTATCAATAAATCACAGGTAGAGAGATAACACAACAAGGTGTAAATACAACAAGATGTAAATATCGATGTTGTGGTTTTACCCTCACCTGTCACAACTACTATGTAAACTTGTAATGGTGATCCTGATGGGTATTTGGATGCTGTGGGACCTCTGGGCACCGGGACTTCAAGGATCCAGACGGTATAGTATTCAGTATAGATGGATGTAGGAAGTAATCCAAAGAAAATAGAGGTGCAGACCCCGCGCTTTCCAAGTGAAATCTTTCATTTGGCTCAACAGAACATAACAGAGCCTCCTCCATGTTTCACAGTAGGGACAGTATTCATTTCAAGATATGCTTCATTTTTCCGTCTGTGAACATAGAGCTGATGTGCCTTGCCAAAAATTTCGATTTTTGCCTCATCTGTCCATAGGACATTCTCCCAGAAGCTTTGTGGCTTGTCAACATGTAGTTTGGCAAATTACTTTTGTCAAATTCAAGTTATTTCTGTGACCATTGTGAGTTTTTCTTTCATTAAACGAGGGGTACCAACAATTTTGTCCATGTGTGTACTGTATATAGATAGAAATGTTTAAGCAATTTCCAATTGTGATAAAGGCGATTGGTAAATCAAAGACAGCAAGCAAAACAAACCTCCCATAATGCAACACCATTCTGGTTACCAGAGTCTAAGGCAACCAAAAGGTATTTACCAGAGCATGCCACAAGACTTGGCAAATCTGGCCCCAAGGTTACACCCCAAACTAGTGTCATGAGGTGCAAATAGGGAAAAATAGACCAAACCAACTAACCCAAAGCAGAGAGAGTGTACCATACATGCTGGGTCAAAACCAGGAGGGCAAAGGTGTATGCAAAACAATAGCATAAGAATAATACAGTAGTGTTCAAACCAGTGTCGAGTCCAGGATTTCACAGAAAAACCCATATCAGTAAGAAATTGGATAACTAGGAGAGCTAGCCAAAAATCAGTAACCAGGGAATTGGTACTATTACAGAGGATTGTCAGGAATTTAAATATGGCGGCCACTCAGCGAAGACCCGGCGCTAATGCCAACAATCAGTGCCTGCAATGATCACGGGCATTAAGGTCTGTTGTGCCTCGGTCAAAGCTGACCGAAGCACCATTTTCCTGGCAGTGGTGCCACTTTGGGGAGGAGTGCCGGTCCCCGAAATGAGATCCAGGGGTGGCAATCCATCGCCATGACAGCCAGGAGCCTGTTGAAGGCTCCCAGACTTGTCTTGGCATTTCTATGATCTATATGAAGCCTGTAATAGAAGTGCTGGTATTTTGCAATGCATTCACATTGTAATGCATTGCATTAGTGTTCAGACCTCCTGGGGTCTACAAATTTATAAAAATATTTTTTCAGTATGGTAAACCATACTGACGTTTTTTCGCTATTTCGCCTCTGATAAAAATTTGAATAAAAAGTGATCAAAGCAATAGACATTCTCCAAAATGGTATAACTAAAAATTACATCTATCCCTGCAAAAAAAAAAAAACAATGCCCTTTGCACCCCCGTACACAGAAATATAAAAAAAGTTATGGCTGTCAGAATATGGCGATTCTAAGAACATTTTTTTTTGCAAAGTTTTGGATTTTTTTAAGGGGTTAAAATGTAAATAAAACTATATAAATTTGGTATCCCCAGATAGTACCAACCCATAGAATACAGGTGACATGTCATTTTGGCCGCACAGTGAACGCAATAAAAACGAAGCCCTCACACAAATATCCCTGCTCAGCTCAGGATGGGACAAGGAAGCAGTACTCTGATTGGCTCAGCGTCTCAAAGCCCTGACTAGCTGTAAACCCAGCCAGTGCTTCACTGAAGAGTATGATGGATACAAGTAGGATTGCATATAAGATTTCTAACAGGGAAAGTATGTCTGGAGTGCATTTCAGGGGAATTTCTATATGAATCAAAGGAAACATGCAACGCCAAAGCCAGCTATTTCATAAATTAATGTTTTATAACTATCTGCTTACCCAATGTGCTAGAGGTTCACTGAGTGGTGCTAGAGGACACAGTTGTGAATGATTTGGGTATATTGGTGTTTTTGTCTAGTGGTCAGTGATGACTACTATTTGTGTGGATGTTGGGGAGCGCTTAACTCTTTTGTGGCCTAGTATGATAGAGAAGTATGAAAGCGAGTGTGGTAGCAGAGTTCCCCTTTTATAGTCCCATACAAGGTCACATGCACTTGTGTGGCTGGGGATTGTTGGCAGCAAGCAATATTTTTTTTTCAGTAAGCATTAAGTGTCTGGATTAAGTAATTAATCCTTGCATATAAAGGCTGGTCGAACGTTTGCAAGGTGTTTACCAGTCTACAAGGATGGGTTTCATTTCATATCAGAGTACTGCAGGACTTCATATATCTATGAAGTTCTGCAGTATATATATATCTATATATATCTATATCTATATCATAGATATAGATATATATACACACACTATCGCTCAAAAGTTTATGGTCACTTAGAAATTTCCTTATTTTTGAAAGAAAAACACAGTTTTTTCAATGAAGATAACATTAAATGAATCAGAAATACACTCTATACATTGTTAATGTGGTAAATGACTATTCTAGCTGCAAACGTCTGGTTTTTAATGCAATATCTACATAGGTGTTTAGAGGCCCATTTCCAGCAACCATCACTCCAGTGTTCTAATGGTACATTGTTTTTGCTAACTGTGTAAGAAGGCTAATGGATGTTTAGAAAACCCTTGTGCAAGTATGTTAGCACAGCTGAAAACAGTTTTGCTGGTTAGAAAAGCTATAAAACTGACCTTCCTTTGAGCTAGTTGAGAATCTGGAGCATTACATTTGTTGGTTTGATTAAACTCTCAAAATGGCCAGAAAAAGAGAACTTTCATGTGAAACTCGACAGTCTATTCTTGTTCTTAGAAATGAAGGCTATTCCATGCGAGAAATTGCCAAGAAACTGTCCTTCAGAGGACAGCACAAACAGGCTCCAACCAGAGTAGAAAGAGAAGTGGGAGGCCCCGCTGCACAACTGAGCAACAAGACAAGTACATTAGAGTCTCTAGTTTGAGAAATCGACGCCTCACAGGTCCTCAACTGGCAGCTTCATTAAATAGTACCCGCAAAACACCAGTGTCAATGTCTACAGTGAAGAGGCGACTCAGGGATGCTGGCCTTCAGGGCAGAGTGGCCAAGAAAAAAACATACAGTGCCTTGCGAAAGTATTCGGCCCCCTTGAACTTTTCAACCTTTTGCCACATTTCAGGCTTCAAACATAAAGATATAAAATTTTAATTTTTTGGTGAAGAATCAACAACAAGTAGGACACAATTGTGAAGTGGAACAAAATTTATTGGTTATTTTAAACTTTTGTGAAAAATAAAAAACTGAAAAGTGGGGCGTGCAATATTATTTGGCCCCCTTATGTTAATACTTTGTAGCGCCACCTTTTGCTGCAATTACAGCTGTAAGTCACTTGGGGTATGTCTCTATCAGTTTTGCACATCGAGAGACTGAAATTCTTGCCCATTCTTCTTTGGAAAACAGCTCGAGCTCAGTGAGGTTGGATGGAGAGCGTTTGTGAACAGCAGTTTTCAGCTCTTTCCACAGATTCTCGATTGGATTCAGATCTGGACTTTGACTTGGCCGTTCTAACACCTGGATACGTTTATTTGTGAACCATTCCATTGTAGATTTTGTTTTATGTTTGGGATCATTCTCTTGTTGTAAGATAAATCTCCGTCCCAGTCTCAGGTCTTTTGCAGACTCCCACAGGTTTTCTTCCAGAATGGTTCTGTATTTGGCTCCATCCATCTTCCCATCAATTTTAACCATCTTCCCTGCCCCTGCTGAAGAAAAGCAGGCCCAAACCATGATGCTGCCACCACCATGTTTGACAGTGTGGATGGTGTGTTCAGGGTGATGAACTGTGTTGCTTTTACGCCAAACAAATCGTTTTGCATTGTGGCCAAAAAGTTCGATTTTGGTTTCATCTGACCAGAGCACCTTCTTCTACATGTTTGGTGTGTCTCCCAGGTGGCTTGTGGCAAACTTTAAACGAGACTTTTTATGGATATCTATGAGAAATGGCTTTCTTCTTGCCACTCTTCCATAAAGGCCAGATTTGTGCAGTGTACGACTGATTGTTGTCCTATGGACAGACTCTCCCACCTCAGCTGTAGATCTCTGCAGTTCATCCAGAGTGATCATGGGCCTCTTGGCTGCATCTCTGATCAGTCTTCTCCTTGTTTGAGATGAAAGTTTAGAGGGACGGCCGGGTCTTGGTAGATTTGCAGTGGTCTGATACTCCTTCCATTTCAATATGATCGCTTGCACAGTGCTCCTTGGGATGTTTAAAGTTTGGGAAATCTTTTTGTATCCAAATCCGGCTTTAAACTTCTCCACAACAGTATCACGGACCTGCCTGGTGTGTTCCTTGGTCTTCATGATGCTCTCTGCGCTTTAAACAGAACCCTGAGACTATCACAGAGCAGGTGCATTTATACGGAGACTTGATTACACACAGGTGGATTATATTTATCATCATCAGTCATTTAGGACAACATTGGATCATTCAAAGATCCTCACTGAACTTCTGGAGTGAGTTTGCTGCACTGAAAGCAAAGGGGCCGAATAATATTGCACACCCCACTTTTCAGTTTTTTATTTTTTACAAAAGTTTAACATAACCAATAAATTTGGTTCCACTTCACAATTGTGTCCCACTTGTTGTTGATTCTTCACCAAAAAATTTAAATTTTATATTTTTATGTTTGAAGCCTGAAATGTGGCAAAAGGTTGAATAGTTCAAGGGGGCCGAATACTTTCTCAAGGCACTGTATCTGAGACTGGCTAATAAAAGGAAAAGATTAATATGGGCAAAAGAACACAGACATTGGACAGAGGAAGATTGGATAAAAGTGTTATGGACAGACGAATCGAAGTCTGAGGTGTTTGGATCACACAGAAGAACATTTGTGACATGCAGAACAACTGAAAAGATGCTGGAAGAGTGCCTGACGCCATATGTCAAGCATGGTGAAGGTAATGTGATGGTCTGGGGTTGCTTTGGTGCTGGTAAAGTGGGAGATTTGTACAAGGTAAAAGGGATTTTGAATAAGGAAGGCTATCACTCCATTTTGCAACGCCATGCCATACCATGTGGACAGCGCTTGATTGGAGCCAATTTCATCCTACAACAGGACAATGACCCAAAACACACCTCCAAATTATGCAAGAACTGTTTAGGGAAGAAGCAGGCAGCTGGTATTCTATCTGTATGGTATGCAAAAAGTGCCCATCAAGCCAATCCAACTTGTGGGAGGGGCTTCTGGAAGCATGGGGTGAAATTTCTCCAGATTAGTTCAGCAAATTAACAGCTAGAATGCCAAAAGTCTGCAATGCTGTAACTGCTGCAAATGGAGCATTCTTTGACGAAAGCAAAGTTTGAAGGAGAAAATTATTATTTCAAATAAAAATCATTATTTCTAACCTTGTCAATGTCTTGAATATATTTTCTATTCATTTTGCAACTCATTTGATAAATAAAAGTGTGAGTTTTCATGGAAAACACAAAATTGTCTGGGTGACCCCAAACTTTTGAACGGTAGTGAATATATATATTATACATATATATATATATATATATATATATATATATATAAACAGTACAGACCAAAAGTTTGGACACACCTTCTCATTCCAAGAGTTTTCTGTATTTTCATGACTATAAAAATTGTAGATTCACACTGAAGGCATCAAAACTATGAATTAACACATGTGGAATAATATACTTAACAAAAAAGTGTGAAACAACTGAAAATATGTCTTATATTCTAGGTTCTTCAAAGTAGCCACCTTTTGCTTTGATTACTGCTTTGCACTCTTGGCATTCTCTTGATCTTAGCCAAAAGCCCTATCGCTTCTCGGCCTTTTGGCTAAGATCAAGTGTAGTATCTGTTCTTATCAGTAACAGCCAGTAGGTTGGCTCTGCCAGTGGGAGTAGTGCACCACTGTAGGGAGCCAACTGAACACTGCGAACATGAGGCAGAGAGGCACACCAGGGTTAGAGGCGGGACCCTGGTTGATCACGGCCAAGGGGCCGGGGAGGCTTTCGAAGGTCTCATGGAGCAAGTGCCTCTGGGGACGGTGACTCCAGAGGTGCCTTATTTCACTGGGCCTGGAAAACCCACTGAATTTGGCACATTGCACAAGCACTTGAACACACCTTAGAAGCACTCACCCTATTGCTTGGTTTATCCAGCATGGGTAATTTTTTATAGATCCGGCGGATAGACCGGGCCAGTACACTGGCACTCTATTCACTTATTTATTCTTTTTGTTTATCACGTTTTGTCACCTGTTTTGTCACTGTTTTTGTGTGGATGTAGGGATGCGGAAACCCTTTTGGGTCCTACCCGAAGTCTAGGAGTTGGAGTGTGCGGCCTTCGGGTTCCCTCCTTCTTTGCTCTCCAGTGTCTGTCTCTGCTTTTGTGGAGATTTACAACAGTTGCAGGCTCAGTCGTACTCTTGGGGTGGCAGCCCTTGAGGGGACTGATGCAAGTAGCTGGCTTGGCGGTACTCCTGGTGGTGGCAGCCCATGGAGGAAACCAAGTAAGTCACTGATCCTCCTGTCTAGGCAGTTGGGTTGGTACAGCCCCCTTACTCTTGTGCCTTTTGGCTTTGAGTTTGGGGATAGTTCCGGAGGACCCATTCTCTTTTGAGATGGGTTTTGCGATAGACAGCATCCTTTGCACGTTTTTTTCAGTGGCACCCGTCACATTTTTGTCGTGCACTGGTGTTTTCGTTGGCACAGCTTTGAGACCTTCGATAAAAAAAAAAAAAAAAAAACAGGTGCTGGACGTTGCTGACACCTGATCTAGTGCATCAGGGCATTGCATAGTCTGGAAAGACTCCATTTCCAGTTCTGCATCTCCTAAACATAGCCCATCCCGTGCTGTCTACGTGTGTTTGATTGACATCCTCTCTGCTCTCCATTCTCTGGGTCCCCTCGCTAGTGTGCCTCGCTGTTCTGCCACTGCTTATTTGCATATCATGAAAAAACATGTTTTTCATGCAAATGTGCCCACATTTCTGAAAACTGAAACATGACTGTAATAAAGACATTAGACACCAACAGACTCCCTTTAATAGCAGCTCATGGTGAATGTACACCCCTACATACAGTGCCTTGCGAAAGTATTCGGCCCCCTTGAACTTTTCAACCTTTTGCCACATTTCAGGCTTCAAACATAAAGATAAAAAATTTTAATTTTTTGATGAAGAATCAACAAGTGGGACACAATTGTGAAGTGGAACAAAATGTATTGGTTATTTTAAACTTTTGTAAAAAATAAAGAACTGAAAAGTGGGCCGTGCAATATTATTCGGCCCTTTTACTTTCAGTGCAGCAAACTCACTCCAGAAGTTCAGTGAGGATCTCTGAATGATCCAATGTTGTCCTAAATGACTGATGATGATAAATATAATCCACCTGTGTGTAATCAAGTCTCTGTATAAATGCACCTGCTCTGTGATAGTCTCAGGGTTCTGTTTAAAGAGCAGAGAGCATCATGAAGACCAAGGAACACACCAGGCAGGTCCGTGATACTGTTGTGGAGAAGTTTAAAGCCGGATTTGGATACAAAAAGATTTCCCAAACTTTATACATCCCAAGGAGCACTGTGCAAGCCATCATATTGAAATGGAGGGAGTATCAGATCACTGCAAATCTACCAAGACTCGGCCATCCCTCTAAACTTTCATCTCAAACAAGGAGAAGACTGATCAGAGATGCAGCCAAGAGGCCCATGATCACTTTGGATGAACTGCAGAGATCTACAGCTGAGGTGGGAGAGTCTGTCCATAGGACAACAATCAGTCGTACACTGCACAAATCTGGCCTTTATGGAAGAGTGGCAAGAAGAAAGCCATTTCTCAAAGATATCCATAAAAAGTCTCGTTTAAAGTTTGCCACAAGCCACCTGGGAGACACACCAAACATGTGGAAGAAGGTGCTCTGGTCAGATGAAACCAAAATCGAACTTTTTGGCCACAATGCAAAACAATATGTTTGGCGGAAAAGCAACACAGATCATCACCCTGAACACACCATCTCCACTGTCAAACATGGTGGTGGCAGCATCATGGTTTGGGCCTGCTTTTCTTCAGCAGGGACAGGGAAGATGGTTAAAATTGATGGGAAGATGGATGGAGCCAAATACAGGACCATTCTGGAAGAAAACCTGTTGGAGTCTGCAAAAGACCTGAGACTGGGACGGAGATTTATCTTCCAACAAGACAATGATCCCAAACATAAAAAAAAAATCTAAAATGGAATGGTTAACAAATAAACGTATCCAGGTGTTAGAATGGCCAAGTCAAAGTCCAGACCTGAATCCAATCGAGAATCTGTGGAAAGAGCTGAAAACTGCTGTTCACAAACGCTCTCCATCCAACCTCACTGAGCTCGAGCTGTTTTCCAAGGAAGAATGGGAAAGAATTTCAGTCTCTTGATGTGCAAAACTGATAGAGACATACCCCAAGCGACTTGCAGCTGTAATCACAGCAAAAGGTGGCGCTACAAAGTATTAACTTAAAGGGGTCAAATAATTTGGCACGCCCCACTTTTCAGTTTTTTATTTTTTACAAAAGTTTAAAATATCCCATAAATTTCGTTTCACTTCACGATTGTGTCCCACTTGTTGATTCTTCACCAAAAAATTTAAATTTTATATCCTTATGTTTGAAGCCTGAAATGTGGCAAAAGGTTGAAAAGTTCAAGGGGGCCGAATACTTTCGCAAGGCACTGTACATACACAGAAAAAGAGAATAGGACGGATTTACTAATACTGACTAACAGACAGTACAAACTTAGTTTAGACAGTCTTAAAATGCTTATCTGTTGCAGTATTAGACTGTCTAAGTTTACACCTCACATTACTTGGTTTAGTTATCCCGAGAAAAGTGAACTAAAGTCTTGGCACATTTTTTTTTAAACTCGTTTTATTGAAAATTGTGTGCCAGACACAAGAAAAGGAAACAGAACATATATAGCAGGTTGCGCACAAGAAAAACAAGAATTTTGAAACAGAGTCACTCAAAGTACATCACCACCTCGTCAGTCTATAGCCCACGCACCACTTGGGCAATACAACGTAGCCTCGGTACAGAAAAGGAGATATGCAGAACATATATAATACCGTATAAATCAATTATAAATATACAAAACATGCAATCAAAAAATCAAGGATAACAAGAATTCAATCCAAGATGAGAGGTCGTGGATACTCTTGGCACATTTTTGACTCCTATTGGTGCAACTTAAGCCAAGTTCAATTTCCACCAAATGATATCCCTTTCCCACTAACCTACACTGCTTTTCATACAAATTGTAGAAATGTCAAAGTGATTTTCGCGTACAGAGCTTATAAGCGAAGTCGTCAAGCAATTGTCTTTTAGGCAAAATCTCTTAAAGATAATTTTTAAGCATAGAGTTTATTGGTAAACAGAACTGATGGTGTTCAGGAATGTGATTCCTGGAATGTGCTTCCTGGAACATGCCATCCAGCTGAAGTAGATGGATTCTTATGGTATATTTTGAATGAAAATTGAACTGTTGTGAATGTCTTTTCAGCCACATTAATACATGGAAACCAGTACGAATAATCTTTAAACCTAAAACATACTCTTAGCCTTCTTAATGTATATTCAAAGGAGTAAATATAACTCACTGGGCCCCATGGTAGAAGTGTTATTCAACAGATGCTGCACAAGGGAGGGCCCACATACAAGTGCCTAAAGGTTATTACCTGTGTTTTACACCAAATAAGCAATGAATGTTCTTTTTCCAGATAAGAGCACCCATCCTTCAGCTGTTATACTTGAACCCATGGTAAAAAAAAATCATGATATATGAGGGAATTTACATTTGTTGACATGAATAATTGCAGGTATCTAAAAGGACCAAGAATGACTACATGAATTTAAACCCTACAGTAATTGGGAAATGCCTGCATGTATTCTGCCTACATTGAAAGAACATACTTTCCGACAATAAGACAGCCACCTAAAACTTCTCTCAGGGTGGCACTCAAGGTATCCTCATTGTGTCATATGCAAACACTGGAGTGGTATGATTTTATACTGCAGAAAAAAAAAATCAAACCTAAATGGTTTGATATACAGCCACACTTGGGAACCTTTCCAGCGGTTATATATTATTCCTGAGAGTACCAGTTTCGTCTACTGAATACTTAGATTATATCTTTACCGCGCCAGGCCAAATTTAGCACATAGAACATGGATTAAAAGCACGTCTGCACATTGCATGGCTGACAAAATGGGCTCTCTCTACTGAAATAGCTCCAAAGTACAAAATACTTTGTAAACTAGTAACAACAGCAGTCAAAACAAAGGTGGGGTATACTTGGCATTTCAACTTGTAGTGAACACCCTGGCTGCCAGCTTGGCAGAAGGTTAATGCTGTCCTTTATGTGCCCTTTTTACTTCCTATGCCTGTAGAAAATGTCAAGACTGCTTTTCTGACCTCACCAAGAACTTAGCATTGTCTTTTTCCAAGCCAGTAGGAAATGTGAAATCACGCTGTAACAAAAGAAGGAAAACTGACATGGCTGTTGAGATGGGCATCAGATTTCAGTATTTGCACTTATAGAAACAGGGTTTACAGTATATAAGGGTAGTTCAAAAAGTCTGTCAGGTATCAGATATAGACTTTCATCCACCAGTCTCGCTTCGTTTTTCAACATGGTGCCCTCCAATGTCAACACAGTTTTTCCAGGGCCACTCCAGTGTCTTTATACCTTGTGGAAAAGAGTGTGTATCCTGTTCCTACAACCATGTACTAACTGCTCATATTACTTCAGAATGAGATACCAAGCTTTTGCAACACAGGTTTTCTTTTATTTTTAGAAATAAATGAAAGTCAATTGAGGGAAAGAAATATCAAGTAGGGTGGGTGTTTCAGTAGTTCGCAATGGTGACATGCCAATTTTGCAGGTATGACAGGACTCTCAGTGAAATTCTCTGTGCCACTTCACTACAGTTAAATATGCAAGTGCAGTGTCTCCTAATTTCTGAAACATCATCGTAAATCTCTTGTGGTGGCGCCCCCTTCAGGGAGAGATACTCAATCACTGAGCAGTTAATTGTTTCTCATTTCTGAACACTCATTTCAATTAATTCACTTTCAGCCCAAAATAATCAAAGAAATCTATTAATTTGCCTGAAATTGGGCAGACAAGTTGATAAAAATATACAACATATTTATATAAATTTCCAATCTATTTGTTAGCTGTAAGTATATGAACTTTTTGAACAATTCTTGTATATAGTATAATATACCAACACAACAGTGATAAGCAAACAATATATAAAGGCATAACCTCTCAAAATGGCAAAAGCAGTGAACAAAAACTAGACCAGTTGTCCATAGTAACCAGAGTCTAGCATTAATTTCTCTAAAGTCGACTGGTAAATTTATACATGTTTTATGTTACTATTTATACTTTATGTGGCTGATGTCATGATGCCTACTAGTAGCACCACCATGGTCTTCAGAAGAGAAGGCTTACAGAGCACATAGGACAGTCGTTTTCTGGGAGTCAAATACTGATGGTCTGTCTGCCTTCATCCTGATAATCTCTACTAGTTTCTGTGGATCAGATCCCTGCTAAACAGAAAGGTCATCAATATATAGCTCACAGAGAAAATCTAAATGCCAGTAGGCCACTAGATGGGTCCACAACAAAATTATAAAATATAACTTTTAATATATCAATAGATAAAAATCGTGTTCAAACACAGTGTGAAAATATATAAATTATCATTATCAGTAACATAAAGATAGAGTGGTATGCACCAAACTGACCCATAAAAATAAAGTGGAATGGGCCAGTATGTCCAAGGACAGAAATTATCATCAAGCTGTCCCTCACAATGAATTGACCTCCCTAATTACAGAAGAGAATCACCAAATCCCAGTGAAATAGATGAATGTAGGCTCCAGGCTAGATAAAAACGGCAAGGGGGGACCCAGGTGGTGAGGATATTGGCCTACTGCCACTCCAACACCACCTAAGGTCTCCAAATAGCTCTGAGCCATCTATCAAAGGGAAAGGTGATGCTCCTAATAGTTGCCAAGAGACCCTACACGTTTCCTATGTAACAATTCATCAGGGGTCCGATAAGTAATAGCAGTCCGATATATTAAAAGTTATATTTTCATTTTTTGTGGACCCATCTAGTGGCCTATTGGTATTTTATATTTTCTCTGTTAGCTGTGTTTGCACAACAGGCAAATATTTATAGCCTTCTGTGAGCCTAGGTCATCAATATATGATTTCCATAAAACATCCAAAATTGTAAATTTAGTCCATAGGCAGCACTTGTTCGATCTTACTGAAAATATAAGTTAACAAATTTTACTTTCCTTTTATTTAATGGCTAATTGTTTTCCTAAACATTATTTTTTGCATATGTATAAGCTGTTTTGAGGTCTCACAATGGGATTCTTTTTATTTTAACTCCTGGAAATGCCTCCATTATGAACACACAGAGCTCTGAACCATTTAGAGTATTTGTAACCATAAGTTACCAATGACGATTGTGTAACATTAGTTAGTAATTGATAGTCCATTTTGTGTGATATGGTTGGATCAGCTATTACTGCACAGAGATACAATTCAGATATGTGAACATGAAATGGACAATACCGCCTACCAGTAAATGCACTGTAATCTAGTTGTAACCCTGAAGACAAGCATTTGCTTTTAGGGCCTTGGACACAAAGTATCTCTAGTAAAATCCTGCCATGTGTATATATTCTACACATTTGGTTGTGACCATCATATGGTTAATGCACAGTGTTTAGTGTTACACTAGCCACAAGACAGTACAGCACTGTAGCACGTTGAAGGATGATGTTTCAATATCAGAAAACAATAGGAAAGGGGATATTTTGACATTGCAGGATTTTAGAAACCCTCAGTGATAATTTTTTCAAAGAGATCTCATCTCATGTTTCCTATTACAGCATATAGACATATTCACTCAATAACCCTCATCTTTATTCAGAGCAGAGAGCCACTAACAATGAGTGTGTCCCCACAGTACTAGGCCTAGATATGTATTACATAATACTTATTAATTTGAGTATCCGCCATTGGACAGCCTTGGCTAGCTGCAATTTGCCCAGGTAATATCTGCCATTTTCTAGGGGTGAAAAAATCGGCCCCCATGATGATCATCTAAAAGACCCACACTATACCCTCTTATAGAGAACACAGTCTATCCTTTTATATAGGATATACTGCACCTATTACGACACCATAACAGGAACGTGCTCTTAATTGTAAAACTTACTGGTATAGTTAAAACAGAATAAAGAACAGAAAGAACCAAAAAAACATGTGGGCAACCATAAAAAAAAGGCAATTAAACACAGCAGAAGAAGTGGTGTAATTTCTAATCTGGTACCTCTTTCATATTAGTCCTATACCTCTGATCTTAGGGCCAGTGTTTGCACAATCACACAGATCTATGTACATATTCCTTGTCCATGCATGCGCCATACTGTATGTAAATGAACCCTCTAACTTTACAGCTGCAGTCCCTGAGGTCAGTGCTAAAGGACTATGATATAAAACAATATATTGCAAAGTTGCTCACTTTTTAAACAAAGTTAAGAGTATTTGCATTCAAGCTCAAGAAACATTTTTTTAGTAAAGCATTTTTCACATATGACTTAAAGGGAGTCTGCCACCAGGAATGAGTAAATGGAAATAAACACACTGCAAGATACATTAGGGGCACCTGAATGTAATGTTGCTTTTCTTTTTCCAATTTGGTCCTCCATTGTAAAGTTAAGCTTATAAAATTATCATGCAAATGAGCAGCCTGGAGCACCGAGGGCATCTCCAGCGCTCCAGGTTGCTCTCGTGCCCTACATTTTGTTTGGCCGTCTGGCCACTGCTCATGCAAGAATCACAGGGCCAAGGCCTAAGTCTCGCCTGGCCCTGTATTCTCGCGGTTTCATCACCATTTGCTGTATCTGTGTATGTGCACTGCACCTGCTCCAGCCTGTAAGGAGTGGTTGTGCGCAACTGCCAATACTGTAAATCACATTGTTACTGTGAGAAAACAGGGCCGGGTAAGACTTCAGCATCTCTGCCTGGCCCTTTCATTCTTCCATCAGCAGTGGCCAGGTGGCCAAACAAAACGCAGGGGGCAGGAGAATCCTGGAGCGCCGGAAACATCCTCAGTGCTCCTGGGTACATAATTACTTTTATAAACTTAACTTTACAATGGAGGAATTATTTTGTGCCAAATCTGATTTTGTTGCAGAATGTCACATACAACAGTGTTCCCTAACCAGTGGCTCAAGACTCATGTGCAGCCTATGCTTCCCTTGCAGTTGAGCTACCAATGGACCATAGCAGCCTAAACCAAACAAACAAAAAATAGACAGTGGGCCCAATCAGCCATATTGGTAATGAATAATAAGCCAGCAGGGGGTGTAGATAGAGAAAAGCTCCTCACTTGTTACTACAGTTTGCTGAGTGAACTCTAATGAGAAAACCAAGCACACACTCTTAAAAGGAAGACCCTATACAGGAACCTACCACTCTTTCTTGTGGCAAACACAAGGCACAAGCCCCAATCTCTGCCTTATCTGCCACACTGTGCAAATGTGGGTGGAGTGATGTGGGAGTTGGGTCGGGTTGCCCCATGTGTTCTATTATGAGCCACTTATTTTATGATTAATTTGCTTATTAAAATACCTATTTACTATTATTTACAACTCATGTAGCCTGGCCTGATGGATAAAATTATCAAGTCCCACCAGATATGAATTTGTAACTTCCAGAGCTTATTTGTATCAAAATTTTGCAACTTTTGCATTTTTTTAAACCACTCACTGAAAATCTAAAAAGTGAATGGGAAAGTGGACCTAAAATAAGAATCGCATGCAAAATACACCATATTTATCATGTGCAACTTTTTAAAAAATTGTCACACGCTCAGTCAAGTAGGAGGTGGCATAGAAAGCGAAGTAACATCTTTGGGTAAAATTGTTATAGATGTGCTAAATCTATCAAAGACTATGCGACATTTCATAGATTTGGTACAAATTACACCAATGCAGACTCCTGACAACCTGACTTTAAAAATTCCCCTCACTATATATCTACCAGGATATGTGTCATATTTGTACATGGTTATTGAGATCAAAAAAGTCTGATTCCAACCATAGTAGTAATAGTATATTATTCAGTATACCTCGTACATAAGCCAGTGTAATAATAGTATCAATATCAATTATCTTGCAGTTTATTATTAAATCAATTACCAGGTTTAAGATTTATGACAGCCTGTAATTTTGCAAGGGACTTGAAATTCATAGCAGTCTGTCAGGTTTTCACTAGGCTTTTCTTGTGGCTTAAAGGGTACATGTTGGATGAGATCACATTTAGGAATTGCTGTTTCCGTAATACCTTAACATACATTATAATGTTCAATACAATAACAGGTACAGTATACCTTGTAGTAAACATAATGGATCTTATCTGTGTACAGCCTTATATTCTATTCCTGTAAGTTTTTAAGAGATTCTACAACTTTTCAATAACTGGTAAATATAGTACAGGAGGTGCATGGGAAGTTTCTAATATTCACTATAATAATTGTGCATTAAATACTCATCTTAATTTTAAAGGTGTTCAATGAGTACCATAACCGAGTTGTGATTCTCAAACAGTATATTAGGAAGTATTTTGAGTTTTCTTACCTGAAATGATGAGTTGTAAAATACAGACAGCAGAAAATGCTAAAAAATCCATGCTTTCCAAAAAATATCCATCCAATTTTCACGAGAGTTCATAGAGTTGATGCCGATCACATACTATTTCTTCTTGACTGTTCTGTTCGGTGCGGCTCTAACACACCGTACTTTCTCCCTGCTTTCCCATGGACACTGGTTTACTACTGTCTCGCTGCTGTCTAAGCACTGGGAGTTGAAGTTCCTTTTTCCTGTTTCCTTTTTAGATTAGGATGTGAAAGGCAGGATCTTTAAGGTATTTTGTGCTGGTAGTTCTTGTAGTACACGGAAAATGCACTCAAGAGAGGAATCTAGAGAATGGGTTGAGACTAGTGGGTATTAATAATCCTTAAAAAGTGATTGAGGTATTCCCATTGTAATACATTTGTGCCACTGTAATGGGTGGCTCATACCACAGTGGCAGTGTACAAGTAGGAGCGGTAATCTAAAATCCCTGAACTCGGATGTGAGGAAATGAGAAATTCTCAGAGTTCTTTAGCTATAATAATTGTACATACAAGCAAATAGCATGTACAGTTACGCTGAAAATAAATAAGAGAAGGTTCTTAATGAACGACAGCAATAAAGAAATCTTGAATAACTTTTAATTATACCAAAATAACATTAATTTAGTGCAACTGAAATACTCCTTGAGGGTGCCATTATACAGGCAACAGAGCCACGGTAGACACATGCAGATTAGCACTAATTCAACCAACCACTAACCATGAGTGGAGAAAAAGTTTTTGTTTTATCATTCATATTCTCTGAAAAAAGGCCCAAAAAACAAAAAATCTGCTGGGGTATGTAAACTTTTTAGCACAACTGTATGTGTTGAGAGGAACAAGTCATACAGACACATGATGATTTGGAAGGTGTAGTGAGGCAATTGGTGAGGTATCGTTTTTGTTTGTTTTTTTTTTTAAATGCCATTCTAATATTTAAAGGGGTTTTCCCACAAACATAACTACACTTAAATTTGTAGACAGTTAAACAATTTTTCAGAGTTTTAAAGATTGTCTCTAACCATCTTAGCATTGACAGTCGTTTGTCTTGATAGGTTGTCAATGGATAGGACCATGAATGCAGGAACTTTCTATGGTCTGGCACTTGTTAGATAACCAGCCAAGTTATCTTTTCATGCATGCACTGTCTCTACTGGATAACCAACCACAAAAAGGAAATTATGGCGGGGTTTCTGATAAGTGCTAGACCATAGAGAGTTCCTGCATTGATGGTTGTATGTTCTCATGCATGTTTAAAAGGTACCTGAATTTTCATGAAAAGTTGAAATATGTGCAGGGTCTTGCTGGGCAATATGTTCTATGACTGTATAAGCCTTCACACATGGTGTCTTAGTTTTTTTTTGCTGTTAATAATGAAGAAAATTTTGCATTTGTCTGGAGATGTCGGAAGGTGCTTATAGTAAGTTATCAACCCCATTAATACATAAAAGAAATACAACAGTCTTGTATGCAATGCAAAGGATTTTAATTTAAGACAATAGATAATCCACAGAAAATATGGTTAACAATTACAGTCATGGGACTTTCATTAGACCATACGATTATCCAGGTTAGTCCTGCCTACTTGTCCAGTGAAGAATGTATACATGGCAGTGTATGGCACTGGATATAACTGAAAACATAACCATTTCATCTCTGGATAGTCCAATGTCTTCAATTAAAATACTATAGACTGACAAGCTAACGATATTTAACCACTGCCTGTCACCAGAAGAATTTGATACCAACTGTAAATTATGTGGAAATGCTATGAGTTTATTATATCAGGGCTGCCAAAATTTTATCCATAATGAATTCTTGAATGTATCAGAAGATGATTATAGATGATGAGAGATCATATATCAGAAGAAAAAAAGCTAGGCTAAAAGTAGACATTTGTGTGCCACTTGGGGGTTTAGCTGGATTTGCACATTTAGCATAATATACTTCTGAAACTGCACAATCCACCCAAGCTACTAAAAGGTGCAGATTTGGAGCATGGGAAGGAGAAAATGCACCTAATTTAATAACAAAACAAAAAAAAAAATAGGTGCATCTCCAATATGGTGCACAGGAGATCAAGTCTGGTGTTGGAAACATCAGTCTTGAAAAATTCCCCCTATATGCTCACACAAGTCAACTGAGTGCCCTCACATTTTATAAGAAAGAATGTAAATATACATACATATGATCTGAACATGCATGTAATAAACTAAAATGACAGAACAGAAGTTGGAATGCTATCATTGTCTGTATCAGTCCAAAATGGGGCATATCAGAAATGGCATGATCACCATAACCACAATGTTCAGCTGTCACTTTTCCAGAGAAGAATATCAAACACCACAAAGTGCCAAACAGATTTCACCCACCCTAAATTATTGTTACATCTGTAAAAGCACAGCATTTGGCAGGCATGTAGTTAATGTGACACCTCAGCATGCTATTATCTGGCCCTCCCTTTGCATTACAGCTCCTGTTCCTGAAACACTGCTTCCAGCGAGGAACTATCCCTGCCTCGTCCACTCCTTTTCCTGCAATACGCCCTTTTGCAGATCAAACCCGTAATACCTCACAACATCTACACCTAGCAGGTTTCATGCCAATTCAACCAATCCTATGACTTCTTGCTGACAACACATTTACATTACTTTGTAGAACTGCACATGGTCATGTAAAAAGGCAGAAGGGTTCATCTAATTCACTGTTCATGTAAAATCTTTACTTTGGGGAGTAGTTTGTGGAATCAGCATTCATGAAGACACCAGCTTCAGACATGATGTTACAAATATGATCTCCTATAGCCCTGCTGTAAATAGTGTTACCATATATCAGAATTTCAGATACACCCCTACAGATTAAAAACACTTTTTGATGACTGGATGTTGTAAATATTCCTAGAATATCTTTCCGGTTCTGTTATTACAAATTATTCTCTTGTTGTATGATAATGCCAATAACACAAACAGCCAACTTGGTTACATCTATCATGTACATGCATCAAAAACATCCTTTACTACCCTCATACTGCATAAAAGCTCAAAGTGACAACTCCTCTGGGAGCTGTAAAGACATCAGTGTTGGTTGTCACCAAGCTTTCCAACAAACAGAGTGAAAAGCCGTTTGTTTTAACTTGACACAAGAAGAAAGCACAGGCACTTTTTTTTTTTTTTTTAACTAGTGATTTTTAGGGGAATAATATATATTAAAAATGAATAAATAATATAGAACAATTGAAGACATTAGAGATTTTATACAAGCACAAAATGCAAAAGCATTATAAACACTGCCAGTGACGGTATTAAAAGGGTTGTCCAAGACGTCATATTAGTGACCTTTCCTATCAACAAGCTATCGATATTAAGTGCAGTGTATCCCATTACAGTACAATAGGTAGAAGACTTGGGAACATTATAAACTTCTACATAACAGACATGATTTTCCATAAAATCTCGCACTTTCAACCAGATATTGAAATAACTTACATTTATTCTTTAGCTTACAATATGGTTGATATGGTTTGGCAACTTTGCAAACATACTAACAAATCAGATAATTTGTATAAAAAGCTTTAAATACACTACACATGTGAATGTGCTTTGTAAACTGTGAGTGTTCAATTGGATTCTTAAGGAAAAGAGACAATGAGTATCCAGCCAATATGCTGATACTGCTGGAGAGCAGGAAGGAAAAACTAGAAGTTCAGTTCCTGGAGTTCTGCAGAGTATCTATTAAAGTTTTATTATACTCTGCTATCTGTTTAGTTACATTCTTCATCACTTGCTTGTAGTCACTCTCTTGGCTCTTTGAAGCTATGACTGCATAGATAGATCAAGGATAAATTTACACTAAATAGACCTGCTATGTGTCAAAGTCCCAAATACGCAACATTATGCCAAACATCTGCATATAAAGTACTGTCCATGTTGTCTCTTTCTGTCTATATATATACACACATTTTTTATTTATTTATTTATTTATATATACACTGCGTTCCAAATTATATTTTTCTCTGATTTTCCTAAATGGTCAATGCAAATGACAGTCAGTATAATGTTCACATCTTCAATCATTAGACTTTGCAAAGGTTATTTTCACACCTTCAGGGACTATAAAGGGGCCTACCAGTTCTCTCCCCATGATTCTGGCCCAAAACATGACTCTGCCACCTCCTTGCTGACATCGCAGTCTTCTTGGGACTACTCCATGCATCTGGACCATCCAGGGTTGCATGGCACACTTCAGTAAACAAGACTGTTTCAAAATTAGTCTTCATGTATGTCTGGGCCCAATGCAACCATTTCTGCATGTGAGCACTGTTTATGCACAACTGCAAGCCTCTGGAGGGTCCTACACCTTGAGGTTTGTGGGACTCTATTTTAGCAGCTGCTCTCTTCCTCATCATGCCATTATCTGCACAAACCCATCTGTGCTCTAAATCAGCCACAAATCTCTTCACAGTACAATGAACACGATTAAGTTTTTGTGAAATATCTAATGTTTTCACACCTTGTTCAAGACACTGAGCTATTTGACACTTTTTGGCAGCAGAAATAGTCTTTTTCTTTCCCATATTGCTTGAAACCTATGGCCTGCTTAATAATGTGGAATGTCCTTCTTAAGCAATTTCCTTTAATTGGGCTTATCTGGCAAACTAATTATCACAGGTGTTTGAGGCTGATTTCAGGGATCCGAAGATCCTTGAGATACAATACCAGCCAGGAGTTTAATTGAAAAACAAATAATTTAATCTTTATGACACTTAAATCCGATTTGCATAATAATTTGAAAGCTGTGTATATATATATATATATATATATATATATATATATATATATATATTCATTATAAAATACTGTGCAATGTAAGTCTATTTTATGGTAACCCGTTTGTATTTTCAAAATACAGTAAAAGAAGAAAAAAGAGTGGTAGTGAATACCAGACAGGTGCATGCCAAAAGGACACTCCTGTTTTATTATACCCTATGGAGCATTCAGGAGGAGCAGTTTCTATAATATACACTTGATATAATGTTAAAATGTAGGTTGATTTATTGTTTTGACATGAATTTTCTTTTTAAATTTTCATGTATCTACTACGACTAGATCTTGCTAGGAATCCATGTATTTTATCACCAGGGCAAATGCTTCACTGGAACACTACACTCAGTGTCGGACTGAGGTTCCTTGGGCCAACTAGATGAAATGATTTTGAGGACCTACCCCAACAACACCAACCTAGGAAACAGAACATGGTACCTTCCAAATTTGGGTGTCTTCTACTGTACCATTATCGTGATCCTCTGATACAATGGTGGCCTAGACGAACAATGACTGTACTACACAGAAAAAGATTTTGTATTGTGCTGATGGTATTGGCAAGCAGAACAATAAAAAAAAAGCAAAGACTTTACTTTACTACTAAACCAGTCTACTAAACAGTCTGGAAAGTGGCTATAATCTACCCAGGGGTGCACCTTCCATAAGGTGACCTGAGGCGATGGCCTCAGACGGCGCCTCATGGAATATACTGTGGGGGTGGCATAAGAAAGGGGTCATATACTGTGGGTATATATATTTAGTATATATATTTATGGGGGGCCATAAAAAGCGGGGTCATATACTGTGGGGGGCAAAAAGGGTGTCATATACCGTGTGAGGGGGCAAAAAAAAGGGTGTTATATACCGTGTGGGGGGGGCAAAAAAGGGGGTCATATAACATGTGGTGGGCCAAAAAAAGGGTGTCATATACCATATGGGGAGCCAGAAAAAGTGAGCTATATGCCTTTTGTGGAGCCAGAAAAAAGGATCATGTAACGTGTTGTGGGACAAAAGAAAGGGGGTCATGTATTGTGTGGTGGGCAAAAAAAAAGGGGGTGTTATACTATGTTGGGGCCAAATGGGGATATTTTTTGCTCTGCCAATGGGGGGCATGTTCTAATTAGGGGGTCCCCATCAAAACCAAAGATATCGGGGTGGATTCTCTTTTTTTTTTTTTTTTTTTTTTGGGTGGGGGGGGGCGCCTTTCTATCATTCGCCTCAGGCAGCAGAGAGGCTAGGTTCATCCCTGCATCTTCCATCTGATCTTTATATTATTTACCTCTGACACTAGGTTCACACTAGCGTTGCGGTTCCCAAAAAACGGAAACCCAATCCGCTTAAAAAGCGGTTACGCACGGAAACCCTGACTATAGACTATAATGGGGTCCGCCGGGTTTCCATACAAAATCGCTTGCAGGACTTTTCTCTTTGCATATTTCAAGAGGATTGGGGGACGGAATCCCCAAACGGTCACACAGTGCTAGTGCGACCATAGCCTTTAGTGTTAGGTTTCCAAAACAAAAAGGATACATTCTTTCATCACAAAGTTGTTTTGCTCATGTTGTTGCCATTTTCTTTCCAGGTTTGTGAGCTGTGAATACAAGAGAAAAAGAAAAATCATATGTAAAACTCGCTGTTATTGGGGACCTAGGAAACCAGTATATTTATAACCAGTAATTTTCTCTGTGTCAGGGATTTTGAAGCTTATCTGTGGGACTTAAAAAGGACCTTTCATGTCCTTCTGTACATGCAGTTTTATATACCGCTAGAAAGCCGAGTGAATTCAGCGCACTGTCGGCTTTCCTGTTATGTGCCCCCTGGGCTGGAGATATCAGTGCAGTTCGTTTCGGCACCGATCTCTGCCCACTGTCAGAAGGGCGTTCCTGACAGTCTAGCTGGGCTGTAAGGAATACCCCCCGTGACAGTACTCGTCCATAGCCCTGTACTGTCAGAGGGGATGTTCTGTACCGCCCAGCGATGACACTGAGCTGTGAGGAACGCCCCCAGTACAAGTCCACTTGTTCAAAAGATATGGAAGATTATATTTAAAGTAGCTCTTATTTCTCAACTGTGCAGTAACCATATTTTATATGACCCACTATCCAAATCAACCTAGCATTCCATAAGATAGTAAATGGAGTATAAAGAGTTAAACAAAGACAACTGAGTTATGTGTACGTTCACATACTTGAGAGTGGGTCTCATTTTCTTGCAGTTGGGATTTCAGTTTTTCATTCTCTGAATTCAGCTGTGCCATTGTCTTCTTAAAAGTGTCTCTGCGTTTAGTTAAAATGATTTTATCTTCTTGAAGTTTCTGATAAAATAAGAAAAAAATCTTGACTTACAAGGTATTAAGCTTTAACCAAAAACCTTTCATTTATTCTATTAATGCATCACTAACATCCTGTCACTGCCTGCATTCCAAATTTACTGTATAATCTTACAGTATATAATTTTCCATTTCCTTCCATTGGATTAAAGAAGCTTCCAGGCAAAACACACTTCCATCCCTGCACCGCACACCTGATTGTCTCCCTCCAGGCTTCTTTCATGTATACTGCCCTCATATCCTTACAATCTAGCTTTTCCTCACTCCTGATCACACCATCTTGACTTTTATATCTCTCTTTGCTGTGCTATCAATCCCGTGATGCCTCAGCACCACACCACATGGGCATCTAGAGCTGTACTATCACTGCTGCTGGGGGACAGTGGAATTATCCTTTTCTGAGAGAACATAAAGCCCTGAGATCACATGTCCCACATGGAGAGAAGACCCTGAATTTTCAGTAGAAAGGAATAACAAAATAAGGTAATACTAGCTGAGTTATACATATACTTAGAATGTCTTATTTTAGGGAACCATACAATAGAGCCAGTGATGCAACAGTCTTAATGTATTCACAAAATATCCCTCCTGTCCCTCTGTCCTCCTATCCTCCAGTGCATAACTATTAGTTTTCAACCCGTCTGCAGTGATAGTTGTCCATAAAGCTGGTCATACACTTAGTTGCCAGCTGAATGCTCGTTCCCCTCATTCCCTCGTACCTCCCAACCCCTCCATACATAAGCACACTGTTTTAATGTGTTCTGAATAGGGAGATAACCTCTGTCAGACACCTCTATCAGCAGCTTATCTTTCTTGAGAACAAAAAGGACTGGGAATATCAAACATCTGCTTTTAGGGTAGAGTCTCTACAATATGCATTTATTAATATAATATGTAGAGCCAACTTTAAGGGGTTTTCTGGGCTTCTGATGTTGATTACTTATCATTAGGATAGTTATCAGATCAGTGGAGTCACCCACACCCACTGATCGATAGGCCCTCAGCAGCTGACAGAACTACACAGTGAATAGAGCAGATAGCTCCATCCACTGTGTAGTGGCTGCGCATTGGATCAAGTAAATGATGAGAACATGGTGAACTATCTTAAAGGGGTTTTTAAATTGATGACCTATATCTGATTTGTCAGGGTCTGACATCCGAGTCCCACACAGATCAGCTGTTCTAGCAACAAGCTGACACATTTGCTTTAAAAGAGTATTACCATCTTAAGTATTTATGGCACGCCCACAAAGATATGACATAGGTACCGGATAGGTGTCAATCCCATCTTTTTGAACCTCACATATCAGGATCCATTGACCCCCTGTTTGCCAATTGCTGCATTCTCCAAAGAATTAAGTGGAGAGAAAGCTGTACTTCTGCACAGCCCTTTCTAGTGAGATCAATGGGTTAAAGGGCTTAGCCTAAATATTAGTAACAGTTTAGGCAAAAATATTGATGATGATTAAATGGGGTATCAGTTTGACTGCAGATATATTTATTGTCAGCGAGGGCCGAGTTTATATCTTTTCCCCCTCTATAGATCAAGGTACAGATTATTATTATTTTTATAAGGTTGTCTGTTTTGGACAATGATTTTTTTGTTAGAACAGTCCTCCTCAATGGCAAATCAGGTAATCCCTGTAAAGACAACGTCCAGTTTATTTGTAAAAGCATTAAAATTTTTATGGGAGAAAAATATGATTTCAGTATTTCCATGTCAAATTACTGACCTCAGATTAGTGCTATACATCAGCCAGACTGGTTGCAAAATGCATGATGTCTGGCAACCCTATATAAAGAACTATATGATTTGTATCCTTACCAACTAGTTTGTCAAGCAATTCCTACTGCAACCTGCATTTACCAGATTAAAAAAATACCACAATTTGGTGGAAACAGGTTGATAACTTGGATGTCAGTCTGAGCTCCAAATACACACCAAGAAATAGTGTGTAGCATAAAAAGATCCCCCCCCAAAAAAACAACTGTACGCCACACCAGTCCTAATAAATAGAATAGAACTTGTGCATGACACTTGCTGGGAGTCATACAGGTGCCAAGTAGCTGCATCATTCATGCCCTCTGTCAGAGTATGCCCAGAACACTATCAATACAAAAAGCACTAGAAATTAGAAATATATAAAGAAATCTTCTATATGTTTCCAGGAGAAGAGACATGTCCACCCTTCTTGTGGACCATATGAAGACTATGGAAGACTTATTTTAATTCATGGTTTGTCACTTGTTAAGAGGTCACTGTGCAGTGAGATAAGCTGTGTCCATTACATACTGAATGGTGTGATTCTGTGGTGTGACTCTCATGCTCACCAACAGCAGAAAAGTGGTGACACATCAAACTATGATAAAAGTTACATATAGTAATTTTACCCTTGTAATATAGATATATGTATCCATAAGACAGACTGGGGTGTAGACGTAGCAGTGCAGATAAGCTCTAGCACCACATATATTTTTTTATCCTGATCCAACATATCTGAAGCAGAGCACACATTAACGGTTACCTTTTTCTTTTCTTCTGCTGAGGTCCTGAGGGCATCCAAGTCGCTGTATGTTTTTAATCCTTCAGACATTTGTTGGATTTTTTCCTTCAGGGTTGCCATCTCGCTGTTTATCTTGGATTCCAGCTGCTCCACTTTCTGAAGATCCTGTTGTAGACGCTGGCTCTCTAAGAGAACACATACGTAATTCAAGCTTTGTCAATTAGAATTTATATGCAATGTAGAACAATGACTGATAGGATATTTCTCCTCTTATGAATTCCATTTTTACATGTGTTTCATAGAAATAAGAGTTCTTTAAGGCTAAGGCCCCACGTAGCGAACCGCAGATTGGCACGGGGTCCAGGAGTCGGACCCCAACCAATCAGCTGTTTCGCCCACTGAAAGCTACATACCATGCATACGGTCGGAATTTGTTCTGCTCCCATTCAAGTGAACAGGAGCAGAGCTGCAGTTCCCAGTGTCACCACTACATTGTACGGACAGGAAGCTGCAAGCAGGGTATGGAGCTCTGTACATTGTACCGGTGGCACTGGGTACTGCAGCTCTGCTTCCATTTACTTGAAAGGGAGTAGAGCTAGTTCCAGCTGTATTTGTGGTATACGACTTCCAGAAGGCAATACTGCTGATTGGGTGTCCCCAACCAATCTGATACTGATGACCTATCCTGTGGAAAGGTCATCACTATCCAACTCTGCTAAGTCCTGGACAAAACCTTCAATAATCTAAGTGTTTTATATGCAGTATTATGCATGTTAAAGAAATATATATGTGATTTATCAAAGCCAAAAAAATAAATAAATAGTGTTTTCTTGGAATATCAATCAACTAATTTGGTTCCTGCTCAAAATCTTTCAAGTTGCAAAGGACAATATTTTTTCTATATATTAGCAGTACAATGATTCAACATTAACTGATCACAGTGATCCCTACTTGTTAGTGGATCATGTGCCACTAGTGCTTTCCTCCTACTTAATACGAATATGATGTGAGTGCTATCACTTTGATTGGCAGGAGTCCAACTTCTGAGAATACACAAACTACTGCAGTGATTCAGTTGCAGCCTCTTCACTATATTTACTCTTTTCCTAAGCCACTAGGCTATGTAGGGAACTGCACTTGGACCCATAGATTGAAACAAAGCTGTGCTGCAGCTTCTTTGGATAGCCAGAGCACTGTAAGAGGATCCACCCCACAAATATAAAAGACATCTACCTTATGCCATTCCTTTGTCATTGCTCCTGGATATCCATAACTAAACAGACAACTGGGTGTTACCCTTCCCTGTGGTGTGCCTCTGCACAGTCTGATTCCATAAACATCCATTGGACAGCATAAGAACACCCCTCACTGACTAGATGAACTTTACTTACTATTGGCATTTTTCTTTTGTTGCAGAAACCATTTTCACAATGGTGACAAAAGAATGTATAGTGCCTGTAAAGCTTATTTACAACTGACAACGCAACCGATACACTTGTACTTTCTGTTGTCATTGATGCAAAATTGAATGCCACAAGAAAATGGAAAACAATATTTTATACAATACAGTACATACAATACAATACAATACAATACATTTTCTCATTTTGTCTCTCATAGTTGAGGTCTACCTATGATGACAATTACAGGCCTCTCTCATCTTTTTAAGTGGGAGAACTTGCACAAATGGTGGCTGACTAAATACTTTTTTTCCCCACTGTATCTCAATAGTAATTGGACAAATTAACATGATCATAAATAAAATGTTCATGTTTAAAACTTTGCAGAGAATCCTCTGAAAGTAATAACCGCCTGAAGTCTTGAACTCATGGACATCACCAAAACCTGGATTTCCTCCTTTGTGATGCTTTGCCTGACCTTTACTGCAGCTGTATTCAGTTGTTCCTTGTTTGTGGGTCTTTCTGCCTTAAGTTTTTGTCTTAAACAAGTAAAAGGGCATGCTCGATCGGGGTGAGATTTTGTGACTGACTCGGCTATTGCAGAATATTCCACTTTTTTGCCTTAAAAAAACTCCTGGGCCTCTTTTGCAGTATGTTTTGGGTCATTGTCCACCTGTATTGTATTAAAGAGCCTTTCAATCAGCCTTGCTGCATTTGGTTGAATCTGAGCAGAAACTATTTCAATATACACTTCAGAATTCATCCGGCTGCTTCTGTCACATCATCAATAAATACTAGTGACCCAGTGCCATTGGAAACCATACATGCCCATTCCAGCACACTGCTTCCACCATGTTTTACAGAGGATGTGGTGTGTTTTGGTTAATGAGCCATTCCAAGCTTTCTCCATACTTTCTTCTTCCCATCAGTCTGGTACAGGTTGATCTTAGTTTCATCTGGCCAAAGAATGCAGTTCCAGAACTGGGCTAGCTTCTTTAGATGTTTTTTTGGCAAAGTCTAATCTGAACTTTCAACTTTTGAGGCTGATTAATGGTTTGCACCTTGTGGTGAACCCTCTGTGTTTGCTTTCATTAAGTCTTCGCTTTATGGTACACTTAAGATACTGATGAAGCTACTTCCTGGAGAGAGTTCTTCAGTTGGGTAGATGTTGTGAAGGGTTTTTTCTTTATCATGGAAAGGATTTTGTGATCATCCACCACTGTTGTCCAGGGCTTTTTGGTTCAAAAGCTCATCAGTGTGCTCTTTTTTTTTTTACCAGAATTTACCAGACTGTTGATTTGGCCACTCCTAACATTTCAGCTATTTCTCTGATGGATTCCTTTTTTTTTAAGCCTAATGATGGTCTGTCTTATTTCCATTGAGAACTTCTTTGACCACATGTTGTGGGTTCACACCAATAGCATCCAAATGCAAATGCTACACCTGGAATCAACTCCAGACCTTTTACAAGGGTTTAACAAGGGAATAGCCCATGCAGTACAATACATATCTTTTGAGATAACTGTCCAATTACTTTTGGTCCCTTGAAAAAGAGGCAGATACATTTTACAGAGCTGAAATTCCTAAACCCTTCCTCCAATTAAGATGTGAATACCCTCAAATGAAAGCCTGCACTTTAAGCGCATATTGATTATATAACTATATTTAATATGTTTTGGTAAACAGCTAAAATGCAAAAACTTGTATCACTGTCCCAATATATCTGGACCTAACTGTATATATATAATTTCATATAATTATTAGATTCACCAGTAAAAGGCTACTGTCACTTTTGGGGTGTTGTCCTAGTCACACTATAGTAAAAAGTCACAAAAAAAACAAACAAAACAAAAAACAACAAAAACAAAACAAACAAACCAACAAGCAGACAAAATACACCAGTAAGGAATGTTGAAAAGAACTTCAGACATCACAAGCTTGTACTCCACTCTATTTAGCACACGCTGGAGCCTTTTTCTTTTATTACTACCAACAATAAGTACACGTTTTCCCTGACAAGATTTAGAAATCACTATGCTGTATGTGTGTTATAATTTCTTTTAATCTAACAGGGTTAGCAAAGAAGTTGCCACTAAAGAATAAAAGATAAATAATAACTGTAGTCAGGAAGAGGATACAGGCCGGTTCCTTTAGATATGCTGAGAAGTGGCAGAAGGTATGTACAAAGCAATCCAGCCTGAGACCAAACTTCTTGACCCCAGAAAAAACATCTGAGGAACAATAGCATTAGTGAAATTGTTTACTCTGGGCAGCTTCCTTTTTCTTCTGTGGGGTTGCTGATTTTTTTTTTTTCTTTTACCGGCATGCCATTAAAAGATGTTTAGATCACATTTCATCTTGGCTACACTCTCTGGATCCAAATCTATTTGTTAGGCTGGAAGCACACTCCATTGCTATAAGTGCATGCTGCAGAATGAGACACCACTTTATCTAAACTGTCCAGATTTTAGAGCAAGCTAAATAATATGTCAGCCTACAACTACTTACAATAATCTTGCCCTCGCTCAGAAAAAAAAAAAAACACCAGCTCTGTTGCATTGGAGTCTTTTGAGTTTATACTTTACATTCGTGGCAATGTTGCATGCTATTACAGAGCTTTTATGTTGCTGTTCTGGACCTCTGCCTTATAAACAGGTGACATAGCATAATATAGCACGGGATGCAATTAGCTCACGCTACTTGGTCTTTAGTAATAGTTGTGAGATACAGCTTTGGTGAGATTAACTGCTATTCCATTGTATTTTTTTACAACACTACAGCTTGGCATACAAATATGGCAATTGTTCTTTCTAACCATTTCATATTGAACTTGCTACACTGTACAAGGCCTGCTTTCTACTGGAATTAAAAGAAGCCAGGTACATCCACCTTCAGTGCTAAGCTTAAAGGGGTTGTCCTGGAATTACACATACTCCGGAGAAGCCCGGGGTATGTGTAACATTAAAAAAAAAAATACTCACCTGTCCCCACCGTTCTAGTGTCACAACAGCAAATTTGGCCGCGCACCATACCTTAGAAATCCTGCACCCCATGTAACTCAGCGGCCTCAACAGTCACTGGAAAGGGACCAGTGACGTATGTGATAGACGTCACCAAGAAACCCTTTAAGAATAAAGTTCAAACAACCCCTTTAAGAATAAAGTTCCATTGTACACACAGTATAATGTCCCATAGTGGCCCCTCCACACAGTATAAAGTCCCATAGTGTTCCCTATGGATTTCGTTACAAATTTTCCAAAAATTTCAGGTTCATCCAAACCCAAAGTTTTTGGAGTTTGCCAACCCCAACGAACCATTATTGTACTCTGAGGTCTCTTCAGTCTCCACAGTATAATGAACGGAGGCCTAGGGGACGTGAGCAAACATTAAAAAACAATGGCGAGAGTGAATCAGGGCAACAATAAGTGTCTTTAGTGTATCTGTGGTAAGGAAAGGGCGGATTCTGGAGATGTTTTTGAGGTGGAGACATGAGCGCGCCAGTGATAGAATATGGGAGTTAGAGGAAAGGTCTGAGTCAAACAAAACCCCGAGGCAGAAGTTTCATTGACTTTACACCACCATTTACAAAGGCTAACATGGTGCACAGCAAGACAGCAATGGAGGCTGAAATAGAGGTCTATCCTCTTCAGCAATGAGTCCCATTTTTGTCTCCAATGCAAAGATAGCCAAAGATTGGTCTGGTGACCAAGTGGGCAATGCTATGAAGTGGCCATCACACCAGTCCTATATGCATTTCTCCAAAGTGTCCCAGGAGCTGTTTTTCAACAAGTCAACGCCAGGCATATTGTTTGTGCTACTGACAGCAGCGTGCATGTCCTAAACATGCTACCATGGCCTGCATTGCCTCTGTTCTTGTCTTCCAATAAGCAACCAATGATTTGCATGCCCAAGTACATGCAGTGTGCACAACAATCCTCAGACAGTTATTAAAAATCTCACTGATCGCATGTCAAGGTATGTAAATGTGTGTATTTCTACACATGGGGTTTAAACTTGTTAGTGAATAAATCGAGACAGTGGGAATATATAGAGCTTGGACAGTAGTGTCAGTAGTGATACTACCCCTTTAAGCATTATTTAGCATATTGATCATAATAAAGCACATAATATCTGAAAAAACTAGCCATGGATGGAAGTTTGCGTCTTACCAGATGTCAAATTCTTTGCAGTACTCTGAGATTTGTGCATTTCAGTTTCCTTAAAAGTAAGGTCCTCCTGCATAATTTTGAGGTCTTGAGAGGTAACTGAAGAGATTTGTTTCATTCGGTTTATATTCTGTATAAGATGAAAACTGTGCCAACATCAATACAGTTTCAGAGGGAAACAGAAACATTTTAAAGGAAATCATGAAAACCAAATTGATACTGCATGTCCTATTTGTAATGTCTTGTACTTACTATATGAAGAAATGTCTGCATTGTGGTGCCAGAGGACAGGCATGATAAGACAGCTCTACATAACAAAGGATATCCTTGTGTCCTGGCAACTGCTGAACTCACCCTGCTTGAGTGTTCCAGTAGAGTGACAATATTTGCTTCTATCTCGGACTTCTGCTCCATCTCTTGATTCTTATTTTCTTCAAAAGTGGAAAGAAATCCTGAAAGCATAACCTCAAAACTGTAAGTGGAGAACCTAAACGCATGGTGACCATTAAAACAGACATAGGAATAAAAATCAATTCACTTGATCGTGTTATTACCCAGTAAAACACAATCAAGTCAATACATTTTTGTTATTATTTCAAACAGTAGCTTTAATAGGGTTTTCTTGACAATGATCGAGAGAAAATAGTCTCAAAGTGACCTCCAATCCAGTTACTATAACACACCAAGATCATCACAGCAAACTGGATTGAAAAGTCACAAATGGAAATTTCCTATAGTGAAGGCATTTCAGGTGATTTTTATTCACTTTGCCAAACTGCTGATAGCTAGAAGAACATAACACTATAAACTACTCTAGTGCAAGGATACTGAAAAATGCCAGACCAGGCAGACCAGATGTCCCCTACTGTAGACTCAAGACACCTACAACAAATTTTACTTGAGTTCTCCACTAGTTACTTAGAGAGTAACTAAATATTTTTTTCCTAAATCTATAACTCAGGTGAAGATAACAAACTTGCCTATTTCTTCACTTATTTGTTGACTCTTTCTGTCATTGATCAACACATAGAGACAGTGATGACGCTGAGCTGTGAGGAACGCCCCCCCCTCCCCAGTACAAGTCTATGGACGAGTACAGTTAGGGAGTGTGTTCCTCACAGCCCAGCTAGACTGTCAGGAACGCCCTTCTGACGGTGAATGGTGAAACTAAGACCACCGATATCTCCAGCCCTGGGGCACATATCGGGAAAGCCGGCAGTGCGCTGAATTCAGCGTGCTGTCGGCTTTCTAGCGGTATGTAAAACTGCATATACATGAGGACGTGAAAGGTCCTCTTTAATGTCAAATCATTCATAAAAGATAGCCTGAACAACCCCTTTATTGAGAGAACTGCAATAAAGCTACTCTTTAGTAAAACTCACATGACAGCAGACCTGTGGTTTCACGTTTAAATATAACAAGCAAAAATACAAAATATAGGATCCTACCCAAAGAAATTCATATATTTTATTAAACCATTAATTAAAACCACTGAAGATCAAGGGCTACTGGGATGCCAAAACAGGATTTGATAAAAATATATGAATTTCTTTGGGTGTGTTCCTATATTTTGTGTTTTTGCTTGTTATACAAGCATCTAAATTTCGTCTTTGATACATATAGAGCACTCCAGGTAGTATTTAGCTGTGCCCGTCGTTTCAAATTCTTGTTACATGTTTCAGGTGACTTTTTAGGAACAGCCACAGGATCATGTGCTGTAGGACATACATAGAGAAATACTGACATGTACTGATGCGAATAAAGTATGAGGGCTATAATATAAGCTTCTCATTTAGCTCCAACATCAGCCGAAGAGCCCTTTCACACAAACAACTTTTCTGACCGTGTGCTGTCTGTTTCTTTCACAAATCGTTACTGTGAAAGGAACCTATTATAGTCAATGGAGCCATTCACAGGTCACTGTTCTTTTACATTAAATTGCTCCCAAATTGATATTAAACTAGTGACATAGTGATATGTAGATTAATTAAACACAAGCACCATCATACATGTGCTTTGTAATTTCATGCCCACAATACTGAGAATCCCATCTTTTATTCTTTATGTAAATGAGTTGTCTAGAGCAGCGAAGATGGGGGACTCTGTCACGCCACCCAAACCTTCTCCCCTCAGAGGAAGACAGAGTGATAGATGGTGCTAGGTCCTAGGAATCCATGCCCTTAGTGCTTCAGACAACTCATTTACATAAAGAATAAAAAATAGGATTCTCAGAATTGCAGGCATAAAACTACAAATCACAGGTATGATGGAGCTTGTATTTAATTAACCTACATGGCACTATGTCTAGATTAATAGCAATCTTGGAGCTGACAAACTCCCCTTAATGGTTTTCCTCAGTAACTGAGATTTATCCAATGCTAGGAACATGGGTGCTCAGACGATATTGTAAAGTTCTTGAGTGCAAACTCTTATTAATTATGGAAAAACACAGCTATGTTTTGGCAATTCTGAACATCCCCTTTAACTTTTGGGAGGTTTTTTCAAAAATAAGTTTTAAAATTGATAAACTCTTCAATAGAATTACTGAAATTATTGCAGTCCTATCTTATGGAATAATTCTACTGAGTGCTATTTTGCAAGTTGAAGGATTTCACAGCTTTAGTACACAATGATATAGTCTTTACATTAAGCACATAGGAAAAGCAGCTTGTGGATGTGAAAATCTCAGGAAACAAAGAAACCTAAATTTCCTGGCAAACTATTTCTTCCTTTTGAAGGAATCTCAACTCTCAGCGGAAGACATATAGGTAAACAAGTATATTGTTAGCGAGACAAATTTTGACATAATACTCTTATTTTCTAAAGAAGCTTCCTATTTCAAAATGTAATAAATCATGTCTAATGGAAAAAAAATATTTAAAAAACAGCATGGAAATATACTGTACAGAATTTGGTAGGCAACTATTTTTTTTTTTATTTTATTTTAGACGATGTAGACATACAATATACTAATATATATCAAACTTTCACTTACTGTCCATGCTCTCTTCTCGCTTTTTTAGCTCTTTGTACTTTTGCTTTTTCTCACCTAGAGTAAATAAAAATAAATGAATATGTGTTAATGAGTAATAAATATGAAAGTTGGAACAACTTACTATTTAAGTCGCAATACAGTGGAGTATGGGTATGCTGCAGTTTCCATTAACGTGGTGCTCTGCTTAAAAAACGTCCATAGAAGTACAGTATATTGTGTGGGTGAGATCACACCCACAAAATATACGTGGTGCCGCATGTTAAAGCATACTGGCAGAAGAGGATGCGCGTGATGCATGTCGTTATCTCCATGACAACCAATACAGAACTTAATACAATCTTATTAAAAGCAATTAAAAAGTTACAACTCTTATTTTTTTTTATAGAAACTCATATCATTGTGGCCATTAGGACATTAATAATAATAATAATAATAATAATAATACATTTCATTTATATAGTGCCAACATATTCCGCAGCACTGTACATTAAGGCATTAGTCCCATAATCCATTTAGCTTCTCTCCTTTATGTCTATCTCCCCCATATTTCAATGGGTTAACCATTTCAAGACCCAAAAAGGGGAGAGAATTACAATCACTGTTATGCTCTCTATGGACATATTCAATAAGCCTTGGACTGCTTACGCTAGTGGAAATAGAACTAAAATGTTACCTCACTCTAACATATAAACAGCGTATAGTCCTCCCTATGCAATAATGTCCACATGGGCATAGACAACAAATTAAGATTTGCAGTTTAAAAACTGAACTGTCCAACTTTTCACCTCCCCAAGTCAAACAAATCGTTTTCGCAATTTTGCAAAACAAAATTGTCAATTCCCACATTTATAATTCCCTTTCGAGGTACCCTTCAACAAATGCGTGAAATTGATCGGGAGTGCCCTCCCATACTATAAACACGTCATCGACAAACCTCAGATATTTTCTAATATTTTTCAAGAATGGGTTGCATATATTGAAAACCAACCTTTCCTTCAAATATGCCAAATATAAGTTTGCATATGTGCAAGAGACCGGCGTGCCCATATACCATGTCTCCTGAAATTGAAAGGCATTGTTATTCAGTACTAACGTTAGTGCTAAGTTAGGCCCCTTTCACATCATGTTTTTTACATCAGTTTAACTGATCAGTTTAACGGATCTGTTATTTTAATCAAAAATAACAACGCAAACTGATGTCAATTCATGCATCAGAAAAACCGATCTGTTAATGGACGTGCATCTGTTTGCATCAGTTTTTTGCTAAAAAAAAAAAAAAAAAAAAAAAAACGGATCAGTTTTTATGTGCTTCACCTAATGCCATTAGGGGTAGCACACGTGGGGCGGGGGTTCAGCCATAAGGGATGGTTTGCCCCCCCCCCACGTGTGCTACCTCTAAAGGCTGCTACCCCTTCCTCCAGCATGAATGATACTGCCATTTGTGACCCCCTTAGAGAAATGGCTGGCGCCCCTCACCACTTAATGTCTCTAGCGCCACCCCAGTTCTGTCTTCTCCTCTCCCGCCACGAGTGCCACCCATCCCCCACCTCTCACCACTCACGTGTCCCAGCTCTGGAATAAGATGGGGGAGGGGCGGCACTCATGGCAGGGGAGGAGAAGACAGGACTGGGGTGGCGCTAGAGACATGGAGTGGTGAGAGGTGAGGGCGGCAGCCATTTCTCTAAGGGGGTAAAATCACAGGATCATTCATGCTGGCACCAGGGAAGGGAGGGGCGGCCATTTCAGGTAGGAAAGGGTTGGGGAGGAGGGGAGGAGGGCTTACCTTATGGAGAGTTCTGCTGGCTTCTCCTTTCTGGAAGACCCTGCTGCGTGGTTTCAGTGTGATAAAGAGGGGCGCGGTTGTGGCTAATGGGGCAGGGTTCCCTTTTCAGGGGATGAACTGACCAGCCATAACGGAAATACTTTAAGCGGATGCAAATCGCTTGCTTCCGTTTACATAGAGGACTATAGTAAATTGAAAACGAACTGTCGCGGATCTGTTGTTGTTAAAGGACAGAAAAGCGTGGTAGTACACGCTTTTCTGGTCCGTTTGAAATAACGGACAGGGGCATACAGAGACCATAACAGCTATAAAAACGTATCAGTCAGGCGGACCTCTATAACGTGATGTGAAAGGGGCCTTAGTGTGTTAATGACCATATACACTCAACATAAGAATTTGTTCATACTGCCTTATTGCTTGGAGGTTGTATACCAGCATGACAGGCAGCCAATAGACTTTTATGGAGTTCTAGTTCTAGTGTCAAGACTGGTAAAAACATGCTGTGTAACACACAATGGAGCAGATGTGGTAGTGATTTACTGGTAAGGAATAGTTGTGTATAAGAAACAGTCATAGGCCAATCTATTAGGTATACCTTTCTAGTTCTGGGTTAGGTGTCACCACAATCTGCATTCTTTGTGGCACACAGTCAGCAAGGTTCGGCATGTATTACTTCCTAGATTCTGATATATGATGACATGGTAGCATCTGATACAGATTTGTCAGCCTCATAATAAAGATATGACATCTACCATATCACCAAATACTTAAAGTTAAGTAAAGTGATTAAGATAAAGTGAATATGATGGTTATAGGTGTGAAGACAGTGGGGAGATTTATGAAACTGTTCAACAGACAGGCTTTTGTATTCAGAGGCCTTCAAAGAAAAAAGAAGACTGAGTTGTGATTGGTTGCTATATGCAAAAATACAGTTTCAGAAACAGTTTCAGATGCAATGAGCTTTTTGACAGTGGATTACTGTAGGCAATAAAAGTTAGAGTGACATACTTGTATTAAAAGGCATATGTCAGGTCCAAAATGTCTTACAAACCAATAATATTGTTTTGAAGATACCTTTAATAGGAGCAGAAACAAACCAGCAAAAAGCACATACAAAAAGCAATGTACAGATAATAATCATATTTTTATAGGGTACTTCAGGGTTGGACCTGATTTACCAGTTTTACAGACACTTGGTACTATTCCTGATCTCCTCTGGAATTGGTGCTCAGTGTTATCCTTTTAGCTGTGGTTAAAATCAGCCTCTGAATCGCATACACATATCTGTCCATAGACAAATCTGGAAAATTAGGCCCGACCCCAGCGCACTTGTAAATTATTATTTCCACATTGTTTCATTGGTTTCGTGGCCACAAAGATATGTTTCTGCTCCTAATAAAGGTCTCTACATGGCACGATTATCGGTTTGGAAGCCGTTTTAGAGCTGATAGACTCCCTTTAAGGTGTCTTCTATATGCCATGAAAATGCATCATACCATCACACCAGCAACTTGGATAAGGAACGACGGATTCAAAAAGTGCATACCAACTTCTGCCCAATGTATCAAATACCAAGACTTATCAGACAAGGCAAGATTTTTCCAGTTTTCAACAAAGCAGTTTTGTTGAGCCTGTAAGAACCATAGCCTCCAATTTTACTTGAGAGGAGCTAAAATCCGGCTTAAGGTGCTCATACACATTAGACTGATCCACAGTCTCAAGCCCTTGCATATTTTAAGCCACTTACTTGTAATCACCATCTATTATTTAATGTGCATCTGGTCCTTCATGGGCTGAAGCTTTTTTATGCGTTTCGCAACTCATTTTAACCCGTTTTTGTAATTATTAAAATGGAATTATTTTTATACAACTGTGCACTCAAACTGAGTTACTTGTAGGTAGAAACTCTATAAAGAGACTATTATTCATTGAAATCCAATGTCAAAGTCAGAAAACATTTCCTGTCCATTCATGTGCTTGTTCTGTGCAATAACTTAGCTTTGTTCCCATGTCTACATGCAGATGCCACCATGTGATTAGCTTATTAAATATCTCCATTAGAAGGGTTGCCCCACTTGAACAACCCCTTTAGTTGTGCAGATGCATCTGTAGGTGTACTGCTGCTGGAATTCTTGTATCTCAGCTCTTAAATGCAATGATCAGCAAAGACTGTGCCAAGTACTTCAGAGTGGAAGAGACATACTGCAGATGTGAACCAAGCTTTACAAAGCATCTCCACCAAAATGAGTTTGTCAAACTTGGGTGACTTCAGGGCACTGTGTCATTCTTGACCTTGTGTGGAGTCAATTAAAGAGGTTGACCGGGATATATATTTTTTTATATTACGCTGTTTCGATGTTTTCTTGTGGCTAAATTCCTCGCCGGCTGTGACATCCCGAGTCCCTTTCCTTAGGCTGCTGATTGGCCTCGGAAGCAGGACCGGAACACGCTTGGAGAAACCGGAGACAGGTGAATATGTTTTTTTTTTCCCACCTCCCCCAACCTAATGTAAAAAAAAAATATATATCCTGGACAACCCCTTTAAAGAGAACAACCATAGTTCACAGAAAAGCTGCATGCCATTGCTGGATGTGATTTTAATCGCAATGCATATCATGTAAACAAACGCATCCTTCTGTAGGAAAATGTATACATTTATACCAAACAGCACAAATTGCCTTTCTCTGTGGGTTTCAAGCTTGCAGTAATGCTGCGAAATTTATCGGCAGATTTCATCCAAAGGTTTAAAGCCATGTGGGGCCCACACAGAAATCTGCAGAAGAACCACAGCAAATACTGTTGAATATACCTGCGGACATTCAGCAGCATTTTTGTGGTATCGGGCCTTAGCCTTAAATGCGTTGATGCCTGGCTGTAACAAGCACCCATCAATGATAGAGCAAGTCAACTCCTTTAAAGGGGCCTGCATGATGCAAAGTGTCTAGGGGACAAAGATCATTAATAAGACTTGTTTACATGTATAGCATTATTACTAAAATGCACTGTCATTAAACAAGCCATTACACATTTATTCCACTAGTATGTTTCCACTGTAAATATTAGACTGATCTTGTAGTTTGTCTAACAAGGTATTCCACCCATTTCTTTTGTGTGTCTGGTGGCTGTTATCTGAATGTGATTAGAGACAAGTCTGAGGCTCCATAAAATGAGACTGTTTACCTTCCTCTTAGTTTCGGCCAGGAAGTACAAGCTGTCAATTTGCTCCCACTTTGACTAAACCTTTCCTAGTTTATCACAAAATAACTTCCTTTCAAAGAGGATGATTCTGATTGATTATTTCCATCTCAGACCATAAGTACATTGGAAAAGAATTAAAAAAACAAACAAACTAAATAGGTATGCTTTAAAATCGAAGGAATAGATACCAGCAAAAAAAACGTGCTTAAAATTATCAAGCAACCAATCTAAGGACTAAAATGATGAATAGCCCTGGTGGACAGACCATGAATATTAACAAAGTAGTCTAGCTATGCATTTTGGCTCTAAATATGCATGATCGACTAAAGTTCATTTATCAATATTCAGATCCTTCACTTATTTTCTCTCTGTGATCCCTCTTATTGTGCTTGCATCAGGCGGCCTAGCTCTCTGTGTATCATCACAGCAACATTTCTGCCAGACCCCTTTCACCAATGTCAGCTAGAGAAGACTTTCCCAAGTTGCTAATGTTGGCAAACCCCCTCGAGTGCAGGCTGACACAGGATACAGCTTAACATAAAGGCAGATATGTGTCTGTGTTCACATAGCTAAGACTGCCTCTTTTGTCTTAAAAATATGGCCATGTGAACCAGCATACCTTAAAATTGCTTAGTAGCCAATCAGAGGTTTTTGCTAGTAATATTGCTGCCTAGTTTGGACACTAGGTCCACATAATGCTTTCCTACGCATTTCAACTCAACCAGAATCTCATCAGGGGAAGATACACATATACATGGACAAGGAATGTGAGCAGTCACCGTCTAATGAAGCTGGTCCTATCTTTGCACCTTTGTCCCGGCTCTCAATGTGGGATGAGGTGGGTGGGCAATTCCAAATGGGGCTGACTGAACCCCTCCAGGAGCATATATATATATATATATATATATATATATATATATATATACACAGTGATGGTCAAAAGTATTGGCACCCCTGCAATTCTGTCAGATAATACTCAATTTCTTCCAGAAAATGATTGCAATCACAAATGCTTTGGTAATAATATCTTCATTTAATTTGTTTTCAATGGAAAACCACAAAAAGAATTGTCAAAAAGCCAAATTGGATATAATTCCACACCAAACATAAAAAAGGGGGTGGACAAAAGTATTGGCCCCCTTTGAAAAATCATGTGATGCTTCTCTAATTTGTGTAATTAACAGAACCTGTTACTTACCTGTGGCACATAACAGGTGGTGGCAATAACTAAATCACACTTGCAGCCAGTTGAAATGGATTAAAGTTGACTCAACCTCTGTCCTGTGTCCTTGTGTGTACCACATTGAGCATGGAGAAAAGAAAGAAGACCAAAGAACTGTCTGAGGACTTGAGAAGCAAAATTGTGAGGAAGCATGAGCAATCTCAAGGCTACAAGTCCATCTCCAAAGACCTGAATGTTCCTGTGTCTACCGTGCGCAGTGTCATCAAGAAGTTTAAAGCCCATTGCACTGTGGCTAACATCCCGAGATGTGGACGGAAAAGAAAAATTGACGAGAGATTTCAACGAAAGATTGTGCGGATGGTGGCTAAAGAACCTCGACTAACATCCAAACAAGTTCTAGCTGCCCTGCAGTCCGAGGGTACAACAGTGTCAACCCGTACTATCCGTCGGCGTCTGAATGAAAAGGGACTCTATGGTAGGATACCCAGGAAGACCCCACTTCTGACCCAGAGACATAAAAAAGCCAGGCTGGAGTTTGCCAAAACTTACCTGAGAAAGCCAAAAACTTTTTGGAAGAATGTTCTCTGGTCAGATGAGACAAAAGTAGAGCTTTTTGGGAAAAGGCATCAACATAGAGTTTACAGGAAAAAAAAAAGAGGCCTTCAAAGAAAAGAACACGGTCCCTACAGTCAAACATGGCGGAGGTTCCCTGATGTTTTGGGGTTGCTTTACTGCCTCTGGCACTGGACTGCTTGACCGTGTGCATGGCATTATGAAGTCTGAAGACTACCAACAAATTCTGCAGCATAATGAAGGGCCCAGCGTGAGAAAGCTGGGTCTCCCTCAGAGGTCATGGGTCTTCCAGCAGGACAATGACCCAAAACACACTTCAAAAAGCACTAGAAAATGGTTTGAGAGAAAGCACTGGAGACTTCTAAAGTGGCCAGCAATGAGTCCAGACCTGAATCCCATAGAACACCTGTGGAGAGATCTCAAAATGGCAGTTTGGAGAAGGCACCCTTCAAATCTCAGGGACCTGGAGAAATTTGCCAAAGAAGAATGGTCTAAAATTCCAGCAGAGCATTGTAAGAAACTCATTGATGGTTACCGGAAGCGGTTGTTCGCAGTTATTTTGTCTAAAGGTTGTGCTACCAAGTATTAGGCTGAGGGTGCCAATACTTTTGTCCGGCCCATTTTTGGAGTTTTGTGTAAAATGATCAATGATTTGACTTTTTTTTTCATTCTCTTTTGTGTTTTTTCATTGCAAGCAAAATAAATGAAGATATTATTACCAAAGCATTTGTGATTGCAATCATTTTCTGGAAGAAATTGAGTATTATCTGACAGAATTGCAGGGGTGCCAATACTTTTGGCCAGCACTGTGTATATATATATATATATATATATATATATATATATATATATATATATATATATAAACAAAAGAGATGGACAGCACTCCAATGATTTTTTTGAGCTTGCTTATTTAATAATTGTTTTCAATAATCCATGAGTAATACAGTCAAATGTCAGGTTTTTTTTTTTTGTACTCACAATAAAATCTTTTTCGCGTTGTATTCACTGGGGAACACAGCACCATGGGTATAGACCCAGCCACTAGGAGGCTGACACTAGGAGAATGAAAAGCTGTTAGCTTCACCTCTGGGCTATACCCTCCCACAGACACTGTGCTTAGTCAGTTTGTACCGCAGCAGTAGAAGAGAGACACCAAAAGGAACACAGAACCAACAACCACCAACATGTCCTGAACCCGAAAAAAAAATCAAAACAGCTCGGGCAGGAACAACAGTAAAAACAAGGGTGGGATCTGTTTCCCCTGTGAATACAACAAAAGGATTTTATAGTGAATACAAAAAATCCTGTTTTCTCGCTTATTTCACTGGGGGACACAGCACCATGGGATGTCCTAAAGCAGTCTCAGAGGGTGGGAATTACACGGCCATGCGAACAACCTAACACACAGCTGCCTGCAGAACCTACGACCCAACCTGGCATCAGCAGAGGCAACAGAATGGATCTGGAAAAAACTTAGTGAAAGTATGGATGGAGGCCCAGGTGGCTGCCTTGTAGACCTGGGTGGCAGAAGTCTGATGCCGAACAGCCCAGGAGGCTCTGATAGCTCCCGAGGAGGGAGTCGTCACATGGAAGGGCCGAGCCCTACCCTAAGACGATAGGCCTCCTGATCGCAGACTGAATCCATCGAGAGATGGAAGCCTAGGAATCAGGTAGGCCCTTGTGAGGGCCCTCAGTGAGGACAAACAAAGGATCCGAATGATGGAAAATTTCAGTGAGAGACAAATAGCCCTGAATCACCAGAAAGACATCCGGGCAGTGAAGAGAACGCTCAGGTGGATTACTTGGGGTTCGGGCAAAAGATGGCTAGACTACGTCCCTGAAGAGGTTAAGGGAGAAAACCACCTTAGGCAGAAAGGACAGTGGCGGACAAAGGACAACCTTGCCCTTGTGGAGAATCAGAAAGGGAGGCTGTTGAAAAGGCAGCCAACGCGGAGATCCTGCAGATGGAGGTAATGGCCACCAGGAATCGACCTACCATGACAAAAGGCGAAGAGGAAGATCCCACCAAGGTTTGAAGGGGGGAACCTCGAACCAACTCAAGGACAAGGCTAAGATCTCACAGTTCCATGGGTAGAAGGAAGGGGGGGGGGGGACACGGTGCACCACTCCCTGCAGGAAAGTTGTCACCTGAGGCCAGAAGGCCAGGGTCTCCTGAAAAAAGAATAGAGAGGGCAGAGACCTGTCCCTAAGAGAAGAAAGACCAAGACCTTGATCCAGACCGAACTGGAGAAAAGCCAGGATCCTGGTAAGAGAAAAGGAAAGTGGATAAAAATCGGTACTCTTACACCAGCGGACGTAAGCCTTCCATGTGTGATGATAGAACTTGGCTGACTGGGGTTTCCGGGCCTAGAGCATGGTCTGGATAACAGGCTCCGAAAGCCCACGGTGCCGCAGAACCTTGGCTTCAACAACCACGTCGTTAAGAGAAACTGAGGTAAGGTGAAGTGGAACAGCGGTCCTCGAGACAGAAGGGCGACTGCAGAGGAAGAGGCCAAGGAATGTCCGCCAGCAGGAACATGAGATCCAATTACTAGGCGCGTTGGGGCCAATCTGGAGCCCCCAGGATGGCTGCATTCCCCTCGGTCTTGAGCTTCCTGAGAACCCGAGGGAGAAGAGGAAGAGGAGGGATCAGTTACAGAAGGCGTAAGTCTGACAAGAGAATCACCAGAGAGTCGAAGACGATTTTCATGGGTCCAGGAACCTGACCACGAAGCAGGGGACCTTGTTGTTCAGGTAGGAGGAAAAGAGCTCGCCGTTGGGCGTAATCCACCTGAGGCACAGCTGGAGGAAAATCTTCTGAGGAAGTGACCACTCGCCCGGGCCAAGTTTTCCTCGGCTTAGGTAGTCTACCGCCCACGCCTGGAATGTAGACCGCTTAAAGAGCCGTAATGAGACGCTCCGCCCACAGAAGAGAGCAGGAGGCCTCAAGAAAGGCTGCACGACTCTTGGTGCTCCGCTGTAGGTTAAAGGAGGGGACCGTGGAGAAGTTGTTAGTCTAGACCATATGCGCTAGGAGGAGAGAGGTCCAATGAGACAGGGCTAGGAAGATAGCCCCCAGTTTCAGAGGTAGATCTGGAGGAGGTCTCAGTTTTGGACCACAGGCCCTGAACAGTCAAGGCACTGAAGACCACTCCCCAGTCAGAACGCTGGTGTAGGAGGGTTAACCTGTCAAAGGAGGGGGGGGGATTTCCCTTGAGAGATTCCTGGAAACGAAGCCAGGAGAGATAGGTGGTCAAGCTGCACAAAAATAGTCCTGGCCGGCGGACCAGGAATGTCAATTAAAAGGGCTCAAGTAGAACTGAGCCAAAGGGATAGCCTCGAAGGTCAAGACCCTCGTGCCCAGGACTCACAGGCTGAAGAGAAGAGAGCATGGAGGGATCCCCCGAAGGCAGGAGACACCGGATCAGGGGGCCAGGATCTTGGACTCCGGGAGGAACAACTTGCCCTGAAGCGTATCGAGGATCATACTCAGGAATTCCATGCACTGAGAAGGCCCAAGGCAGGACTTTTCCTTGCTGATGGGCCAGCCAAAACAGCAAAGGGGGTCCAAGATGATCTGCAAGCTGATCAGAATGTCCATCTTGGAGGTAGCCTGCACCTGGAGGACATCCAAGTACAGATTCACGGCACTCATCAGGAATGGAAAATTGCCAGTAGCAGCGGATATAGATGTGCCTACCTGATGGTCCGGATTGGAGTCAGAGGCGTCCCCAGTAGAAACAGAACATACAGGAGAAGACAGAGGTCCGCCTCTCGGTGTGAGCTGTGGCCCTATCTAGGGAGTGCCCGGAGGAAGGGAGGAGGACCGCGACCTGTAGGATGATTTCCTGATCCCTATGTCAGGATGGCTTCTGGAACTGGAATGGGAAGGATGAGGGCGCCCAGGGTGGGGCCTATAAGTCGCCGACTGAGCAGCACTCTGGGAAGGCAGCCATTCCAAAATCTCCACTGCAGACTGTTTAAGTCTGGCAAGAGTGCCTATGGCCTAAATAAAGGAGGCCGCCCAATCCGAGAGGGTCGGAAATGGCCTGCTACTCTTCTCTGTATCATATATGTTCTGCAGAGCGAGCACTGGAAGGCAGAGAGGATGGACAGGCTTAGAAAGGTTGTATGGTAACTATTAGTTACAGCTGGTGCACGCATAAACGTGGCGGGACCAGGGGCAGGGGCCAAAGGCGAGATGGCTCTACACGGTAGGACATGGCGGATTGGGCCCAAGGAAAAATAGGGAAACCTACCAGGCAACTGGAAGTATGTCCAATCGCTGACTGCTGCAGAGAAGGCTGCACAGAGATTCTCCCCAGGAACAGAAAGAGCCTGTGAGAAGAGCAGTAGGATTGCACTTTAAATGTACACTTTAAATGTATCTGAGGAGAGCAGAAAAGCCCTCCCCCCAGAGATTCCTGCCTTCAGGGAATGGGCAGAGGAAGGGGAAGGCCTAGGGGGCGTTTGGAGGCCCGGGGAAAGGGACGGGCCTAGTTATGGCCTAGTTCCCAGCCAAAACCTGGGACTAAATTAGAAGTTGCGGACGACAGCAGCACACCGCTGGAGCGGAGGTCGGCCGGGGACTCCCGAAGACCCGCCAGAGGCCTAAAAAAGGTACTGGGGGTCAGGACATGGGCCCCCAAGAAACAAACACGAGCCCCCCCGAAAAGCAGCCGCTTGTGAGCAGCAAGAAAAGGCCCCGGGAGGGTCACAGAAAAAGAGCTAAAATAGAGGCCCCCCATATTAGGATGTCCACCCTTCATACACTCATCTCTCTGGCATCTTCAGGCGCTGTAGGGTCACCCCCTCGGTGGAACTCGCACATAAGAGTTGGGTCACTGGAAATCCGGTTGCCGATGAGGTGAGTGGGGACTGGGTAACCGACGAGGAGCCCACGGGGGGTACGACTAGTGTGACGTACATGCTGAAGACTCCCCTGAAAGAAAAGCACCTGAAAGAAAATAAAAATAAAAACAATGTAAGACAGAAAGACCTGAGTCAGGTCGTGTCTGCCTCATATGAACACTAGGTTAAAACTGACTAAGCACAGTGTGTGTTGGAGGGTATAGCCCAGAGGCGGAGCCGACAGCTTTTCATTCTTCTAGTGTCAGCTTCCTAGCGGCCCGGGTCTATACCCATGGTGCTGTGTCCCCCAGTGAAATAAGCGCAAAATAAAGCTGATTGCAATGTTTCGGGTGAGGTTCACCCTTCATCAGGCTGTGAAAATATACAAGCAATGAAGTGAGTTGCCAATTGAATAATTTTATGTAGAATGGGATATGGCCCAAATAGTTGTCCCTTGTGGGAGACCGGGTTCAGGTATAAGGAGACAGGGAGTACAGCAGCAGCTGTATCCTGTGTCAGCCTGCACTTGAGGGGGCTTGCCAACATTAGCAGCTTGGGAAAGTCTTCTCTAGCTACACAGCTGACATTGGTGAAAGGGGTCTGGCAAAAATGTTGCTGTGATGATTCAGAGAGAGCTATACCGCCTGATCCAAGCACACTAAGGAGGGATCGCAGAAAGAAAATAAGTGGATGACCTGAATATTGATAAATTAACTTTAGTCGATCATGCATATTTAGAGCCAAAATGCATAGCTAGACTACTTTGTTAATATTCATGGTCTTTCCACCAGGGCTATTCATCCTTATTCATCCTTTTAGTCCTTAGATTAGTTGCTTGATAATTTTAAGCAGATTTTTCGCTAGCATCTATTCCATCGATTTTGAAGCATACCTATTAAACGTTAAGTTTCATTTTTTTTTTCTATTTTTCTGTTAGATCCGTTCAGAAACGACCTACCAACTACACTTTATTCATTGAAAAGCATTAAGACCCTTGGCTAGTTCTGTAACAGTAAATATAATGGGACTGGTGTCAATGTGTCTTTTGTGACATTTTTGGCATTAGTGGCAAAGAGAAATGGTAACAAGCATGCTGTAAAGTCATAAAAGCCTGTATAGCGACAAGGGGAAATCTGTACAGTGCCATACTACAGAGACAAAGGCACTCCATTTGTAACCATATTCTCCTCTAGAAGTAATGCTCCTGTGGAAGAATATGCTTATAAGTCATCCAATGGAAAAAGCCACAAGGTGTATACTTTCATTATAAACTAAGAGAAGAATGATATTTGCAATACAAGTCATAGATATGCCAACAATTACCTTGTAAGAGCTGAACCTAGCGGAAAGGTGTCCATACACCTTAGACTGCTATAACTGGATGACTGCTATTCCTACTGATTTCTCCATTTTTGGTTGAACATGTGTGTTTTCAATGGTGAAAGGGCAACACAATCCTGCCAGACACCACTTGTAGCAATATTTTTCCCATGTGAACAAAGGATTGGGTGTGCTAAATCCAAAATGCCCCATTCTTTTCCCCCCAAAATTTGCCAAAATTGGAGAGTCAGCATAACTCCATACACAATTTAAAATGTATATTTAGGAATGGAGCTGTGGTATAAAATTTTCTGCATCGGTTAAAAGCTTGGTAATCCCAGCATGTAAACTTATACATAATAGGGGCATTTATTAAGACGGGCATTTCCTACATTGGTCGTATTCAATTCCTCCTCACAAGATGAGCATGAGTTATTAAACAGAGTTTTCCTGTCCCAAATAGAGTATTCATACTGATGACCTATACACAGAACAGGTCATCAATATGTAATCTATGGGAGTCCACTACCCAGACCTCACATAGTTCAGCTGTCTTGGCAGCCTCCAGGTGTCGGAAGCTGGTAAAGTGGATCGGGACCATGTGCAGGCTGCTCCTATTCAAGTAAAAGGAGCAGAGTTGCAATTCCCTACCACTGCTCTGTAAAAAACATGGCTACAGACTCCACAGACTGCCCATCCAATGCACCAGCTTCCAGTGCCTGGAGGCTGCCGGAACAGCTGTGCGGGTTCCCAGTGTCAAACCCCCCCACCAATGACACACTGGTGATCTATCCTGTGAATAGGTCCACAGTATGAAAAATCTATTTGGGGCCAGAAAACCTATTTAAATGCCTTCAGCCTCTTAATAATTCAGGTGCAGTGCAGTGCAAAAATGAAAGCTATGCCAGTCGGGAACAGTCATAGATTTCTTGTATACCCCATGCCACTTTTCTAGTGTCAGTTATAGTAAATTTGTTGAGCCATCCACGCCATGGCCTGTGATAAATATTGACAAGCGGTGCACAGAAAGAGGAAGGTCGTGCATCATTACGCACAAAAAAAAAAAAAAAAAAGAACGTGATCAAAATATGTGCTGGAACTATGTTTCCTGGTGTGGAGGGAATAATAAATTCCCCCTAACATTTATGAGGACATGGTGCATACCATAGTATACGGTTCTCTCATATATCATTCTCTCAGGAATCCTACAATTGGGTTGTGATCACTGGCTGCTTTAGAGACTCCGTCACAGATTCTGCCAAAATCATGACAAAATAGTACAGCATGCTGCGTAATTTTGTTGGTAAAATGCTGGCTCCCCTGACAGACCCTATTAAAATGAATGGACTGGGTGGTATGCAACATGTCATGGATCCAGCAGGTCCATTATTTTTGTTATCCTGCTCCTATAATGGAGCAGGACAAAGGAAATAACCAACACAGATGCAAACAGATGTTGGTGTACCTTAATCTGTTTCCATATTTATTTCTTTATAAGGTTTCTGATTTTCAGTAAATTAAAACTACTAGAAAAAGGACATGCTGAAAAGGCACTTTAAAGATATATGACTGCATCCGCATCCTCTTTCCTTAATTTTGTGAATAAAACAATAAGATATTCCAGTGGGAGACACAGAATTGATTTCCTTGCAGCTGTAGGATGTCTTACTGGCTTCCCTTCTAGCCATGTAGAAATTAAGAAATCTCCCTTTTCCTTGTTTTATGAAAAAAAAATTATACTACATCTTCTACTTATGTCTTGTCTGGCACACGCTTCCTATTGTTTACTATGAATACTTATATTATGAAGGAAATCAGCAAATCTGTATGTATTTTGCTGATTTCTTTTATACCATAAGTATTCACAGTAATTCGAGGTATATTGGCATGTACACTGCAAACATGCTGTACCATGCTGACATGATAATACACACTGCCATTTTGTTGGTGAACAGCAAAATAAGAGTAGTTCATCTGGGATTTAAGCAATAATTTTCAGGCTTTTCTAGGGGTAACATTTTTGTCCAGGCCAGTTTCATTCGTTTTTTTAAATTATTCTTTTGAAACACAATTTAAAAGCATTGTCTGATTTTCAGTAAATTTAAATTTATAATACTTTTGTCAGTTTCAAGTTATTTCAGTGACCATTGTGGGTTCTCTCTCTTTAATGGAAGGGTACCAACAAATTTGTCCACGTGTGTAAATATGCTGTTGATCCTTTACACAATAACAGAAAGTGTGCCTGCTTCTAAAAAAACTTAGAGAAACTGACTAGCTAGAGCAGGGGTCAGCAAAGAAAGAAAATAAAATACAATTGTAAGGGTGTCGACCCCCTATATGAAAGTCATATAACACACACCATAACAGCAACCAATTAGTTAGTCGATTATACTTAAATTAGAATGTGATCCTTGTCCCTGACTTTTTTTTTTTTTTTTTAGAAAAATTGTTCCTTTTTAGTGGATATGAATTTTGGCTGGACATGGGGCTAAGAGTAGTATGCAGTAAGTCAGCTTTGTGGGGGGCTGAGGATGCCCCTCATACAGCCTAGTCTTTTTCTTGAAATCCAAACAAATCTTTCCAGCCTTATTGAAATGAATGAAGGCAAGTTTAGCTGCCATATTATACTTTGCACAGACAGTTGCTGTCCTCTGACTATGGTACTAACCTGGACACTAGGGCATCATGCCACATGTTCACCTCCAGTGCATCCTCCCCTCTAACTGTATTTCTATGGTCCATTAGAGAGATTCTGCAACTCCAGGTGGCAAAGTCCTGTACCAGGTAGATATGCCTTGGGTACCGACTCCGGTAACAGTTCTGGGGGTTGCTGACCCCTGAACTAGAGTGTCATATGAAAAGGTCAACATGGACATAATTCTAAATGAACTGTCATATACCTATTACAGGTTTTAGTTTTTGTATTAGTATTGCTTAATAAAGTAATGTGTGTTGTAAGAGGAAGAAAAGTTGTATTCTATACTGAATAGGAACTATGTAAAGTTAAGGCTGTAAGTGTTGGTACTCCTGAAATTTTTCCAGAATATGAAGTATTTCTCCCAGAAAATTATTGCAATTACACATGTTTTGTTATACACATGTTTATTTCCTTTGTGTGTAATAGAAAAACACAAACAACATAGAAAAGGCCAAAAATGATATAATTTCATGCAAAACTCTAAAAATGGGCCAAAGAAATTTACTGGCACCATCAACTTAACATTTGGTTGCACACCCTTTGGAAAAAATAACAAATCAATTGCTTCCTATAACCATCAACAAGTTTCTTACACCTCTCAACTGGAATTTTGGACCACTCTTCTTTTGCAAACTGCTCCAGGTCTCTAATATTTGAAGGGTGCTTTCTCCCAACAGCAATTTTAAGATCTCTCCACAGGTGTTCAATGGGATTTAGATCTGGACTCATTGCTGGCCACTTCAGAACTCTCATGTGCTTTGTTTCCATCCATTTCTGGGTGCTTTTTGAAGTATGTTTGGAGTCAATGTCCTGCTGGAAGACCCATGACCTACGATGCAAACCCAGCTTTCTGACACTGGGCTCTACATTGAGACCCAAAATCCTTTGGTAATTCAGATTACATGATGCCTTGAACACAGTCAAGGCACCCAGTGCAAGAGGCAGCAAAACAAACCCAAAACATCTTTGAACCTCCACCATATTTGACAGTTGGTACTGTGTTCTTTTCTTTGTAGGCCTCAGTCCGTTTTCAGTAAACAGTAGAATGATGCGATTTACCAAAAAGCTCTATCTTGGTCTCATCTGTCCACAAGACGTTTTCCCAGAAGGATTTCGGCTTTCTAACGTACATTTTGGCTAACTGCAGTCTAGCTTTTTATGTCTCTGTGTCAGCAGTCGGGTCCTTCTGGGTCTCCTGCCATAGCGTTTCATTTCATTCAAATGTCGACAGATGGTTCATGCTGACACTGATGGACCCTGACCCAGCAAGACAGCTTCAATTTCTTTGGAACTTGTTGGGGCTGCTTATCCACCATCCGGACTATCCGGCGTTGCATACTTTCATCAATTTACTCTTCCATCCACGTCCAGGGAGATTAGCTACAGTGTCATGGGTTGTAAACTTCTTGATTATGTTGCACACTGTGGACAAAGGAACATCAAGGTCTCTGGAGATGGACTTGTAACCTTGAGATTGTTGATATTTTTCCACAATTTTGGTTCTCAAGTCCTCAGACAGTTATCTTCTTCTCTTTCTGTTCTCCATGCTTAATGTGGCACACACAGACACACAATGCAAAGATTGAGTCAACTTCTCTCCTTTTTATCTGTTTTCAGATGTGATATTTATATTACTCACACTTATTACTTGCCACAGGTGAGTTTAAATGAGTATCATATGCTTGAAACAAAGTTGTTTACCCACAATTTTGAAAAGGTGGCAACAATTTTGTCCAGCCCATTTTGGGATTTTTATGTGAAATTATGTCCAATTTGCCTTTTTTCTCTGTTATTTTGTGTTGTTCCAATACACATGTGCATAACAAAACGTGTGTAATTGCAATAATTCTGGGAGAAAAATTTCAGGGGTGCCAACACTTATGGCCATGACTGTATATTAGCAATCACAGACTGCAGGCTGTCATACTCAGCACACCATAGTCAAGTAATAACTAGAGGTTGCCATGAAGTCAGCTGAGTCTTTGGTGTAGGTAGGGCAGGTGTGTGATAAATGACACTTACACTTTCAGCTTCACTTTTTTTTTTTTACTATTGTGTAGAGAGGTGCATGGTGAACATTTTTGAAATATACTTTATTAATCTATTTTACTTACCGTATTTTTTGGACTATAAGACGTATTTTTTTCCCCCCAAATTTGGGAGGAAAATGGAGGTGCATCTTATAGTTCAAATATGTGGTGTTTTGGCGGGGGGTGGCACGGAGGAGCGGGGTCGCAGCATCGCCCCACTCCTGCCGCCGCTGACTTCCTTGAGTGGCAGGAATGGGACGATGTGCAGGCCCCGGGCTGTGAGGACAGGGTGTGAAGGACTGCGAGGACAGTGAACCGATCCGGTCTGTAAAGATGATGGCGCTGCTCTGCTGCAGAGTGGTCGCCATAGCTACCGAGTCTTTGCTGTAATGTACAGCGGATACCCGGAGCTAATGCCCGCGATTAGAGTCCATGGGGGGGGGGGGGGGGGCTAATAAAATAGTAAAAAAAATAGTAAAAAAAAAAAAAATGAAAACTTCTAAATCACCCTCTTTCTCTAGAATACATATAAAAGTAGAATATTACTGTGAAACACATACACATTAGGTATCCTTAATTAGGTATCCCGGTCTGCAAACTTATAAAAACATTTTTCCTGTACGGTGAACGTCGTAGCAGGAAAGAAAATCAAAAGTGCCGAACCGCTGTTTTTTTCACTGTTTCGCCTCTGATTTGAATAAAAAGTGGCATAACTAAAAAGTACACCTAGCCCTGCAAAAAAGAATGCCCTATGCATCCCCGTACATCTGCAGGGCCACCTGTCAATGTTGGTTTGCAGCTGTTGCAAAACTACAACTCCCATATATAAAATATTTTACCATTTTTTGTTTCAAAATTTTTTCCCCCTATTTTCCTCCTCTAAAACCTAGGTGTGTTTTATGGTCCGCTGCATCTTATACTCCGAAAAATACGGTATTTAGCAGAAAACACAATTGTGAGTCCTATATGGGATAGTGACTGTCAATGTCTGTAAAGCGCTGTGGATTACGATGGCGCTATATAAGTAAGCATAATAAAAAAATAATAATAAAACACGCTCTAAAATTCTCCCTACCAACTCTCTAAATAGGAACTGCCAGGGAGATTATATCCCAAATATCCATATTCACTGTGTATTGCCAGTTGGTAAAGGAAGGGTCACTCCAAAAACCATTTTAAAGGGGTTTTCTGGAACTTAAAGGAGTTGGCCACTTTCAGACCAATAATGAGGGACAAATCTTATTGTATGTATAATAAAAGCTTATACAATTTTCCAATATACTTTATGTATCAATTCCTCACGGTTTTCTAGATCTTTGTTTGCTTTCATTCATTCTGCTTAAAAATCAGTCCATAGTCATGTGATATACAGTCCATGGTCATGTGATGAGCGCACACATGCACAGCTTGTTATAGTCACAGCACAGTAATCAGACATCTGCCTGCTAATGAGCTGTGCACCTGTGTGCTCCTCACAAGACCATGAACTGATTTTTATCCACCTTCAGTAAGCAGAATGAATGAAAGCAAACAGAGATCTAGAAAACCATGAGAAATTAATACAGAAAGTATATTGGAAAATTGTACAACTTTTTATTATACAAACAATAACATTGGTCTCTCAATATTGGTCTGAAAGTGGCCAATCCCTTTAAATACTGATGACCTATCTTTAGGCTAGGTAATCAATATTAGATTGGTGGGGGGTATTCAATGCGGCAGCAGTGTTCAGGTTAGTGCCACTTTCACTTCACAAGCCCTAAACCAGTGGACTTCACATGCATTAGTCACATGGCCTGTCAGCAGCTCATTCCCATTGAAATGAATGAAGCTGAGCTACAATACCAAGGGCAGCACCTAAATAATATATAGAGTTGTGCTCAGTAAGCAGTAGTGTAAAAATGTTTCCTACTGTTGTATTGTCAGCTAATAATGTACTCTCAATATGGGAGGAGGCACTAGCCAACATGCACGCTCCCAACAGTCATCAAGACAAGGGTTTTACCAACACTTTGATAAATTGGTTCTCCACTATGGACAATGCTCCCCCTTGACAATAAGCTGATCACAAAGTGTCCTCCTACTGCAACTCCAGTGATCAGCTGTAGCTTGTGTAGAAACCTGGCACACAAGTGTTCAATCAACCTTCAGCACTACTACAGGGGAAACTAAGAATTACACAATGCCCATTCACATCAATTAGTTGCCTTGTAATGGAAGACAAGTCAAGTGCTCCAGATCAAGTGATACTCTTTGTAATCACTCTTCACTCTGAACAAAAGATGAGGATCAAGGAACCCCTCTCTCTCTATTGACTCTAATTCCCTGAAAGGATACATGAATATAGGCATTGTAAATCTGATCTACCTCTTTCATGCTTAAAACAGAACAGTGATAATCTATGCATGGAATAGCTGTATAAGCAACCTCATTCTACTCTAGAAGGGTGCAAAATAGAAAAATAGCTTCATTTAGTGGTCAATGTTTTTGGGACTGAGCTTTTAACATAAAATAGATTCTTACCTTCTATAATATAATCCAGAGAGAAAACAGAAGCGATAGAAACAAACAAACAAAAAAAAAAAACATAAAAAAGAAATAGGAGGGAAAAATAAGAAAAATAAATCATAAATAGCTAATGCAAAATGAATTGGAACAGTGGTGGTTAAAAGATAAAGGGAGATTAAGCCAAAAGAATCTCATGAGTTATCCAAGATACATTCACCCTGGACCATCTTTGATTTCTGCAATGTATGGGCTCTATAACCAGGTTACACTGTCTTTCCTAAAGATACCCATATATACTTTTGTTGAAAGCTTTCTGAGAGAATACAAAGCCCAGAGGAGGTAAAGTTTCTTTAAGGAGACAAATTAGTGAAATATTTATTGGAAAGCTTCACAAATAACACAGCTTACTATATTTCCTGTGTATGTCACAAGGGCCACAGATGAATATAAGTATGTGTAACTAAGCAAAATGTCAGCAGGCAAATTTCAATTTCTCTTTGAGGGCTTAAAAAACCACTCTGGCAATTTTCTTTGGATATGTATTGCTAACTCATCAGCAATATTTTGTGAGATTTTTTTCATCCCCCCTCAGCTACTTCATACATTTTGATGCTTTTCCTTAAGTGTGGCTGCCCAATGATCACTAGTCTTACTACTAGTCTAGAACTTGCTCTCCCTGGAACAGGATTCTAGTCATCCCTGGGTGGCTGGCTTCCTGTGAACTACAGGATTACATTAACATCTATTTAATCCCCTCTGAAAGCTTGCAGGCACCTCTCCTCATTGTTGCCAAAAGTGCTCCTGAAGATATAATGGATGCACTTAACAGGGAACAGTCAGTAATTTAGCAGATGAGTTCAGACAATTCTTAGCTTCAAAGTGTAACACAGTGCCTGGCTTATTTGTGGATTCTTACAGCTGTCACAGCAGGCAGTCGGATACTTCACCAGCGACAAGATGAAGGCATAGACTGCATTGGAATAAGAAATTAAGACTAGAAAGTAGTAGGGCGGATCCAGGCGTCAGAGCCAATAAGCCAAACACAAGGGCCAGATGAGGTATTCAAAGCAAATGAGTAGTAAGAAACAAGCCCAGGTCAGGATCCATCAGAACAACAGGTATCAGAAAACTAATCCAAAGTGCTAAGCAATAGGCAGGTTCAGGAACACAAAAATGTCATTCAAAGGTCATGCACTTGCTGAACAGAAAAGCTAGGTAATATAACAAACCTGATGACCACGTGATTGGAAATAGCAATAGCACACAGAACAGAAGACATCACTGAGTACAGACAGAAGCAGGAGGGTGTGGCCACAAATCTAAGGCTAACAGGGAAGCACACTTAAGATGCCTGCAGAATCGTGACAGTCAATACATAGAAAATACATAGCTACGATGCAATGCAGAGAGAAACCTATCAATCACATGTAGAAGGCAGAGGAAAGCAATGGGGAGCTGCATTTCATGGGAATACACTGGAATCTCAGCATACAGCACCGATGGGTAACAGTGAAAGGCAGTGTGAAGCAAAAGAAATTCATAACTTTCTTATCATCCTTGGCAGCATTTCATGGGAATACACAGAAGATACTGGTATTAGAGGATTTTAATAACTAAAAAGACACAAGTCAAGTATTACTGAGCTCTTTTACAGGCTGACTTTAGACAGGACTCAGAATAGTGCATGTGCATTGTCATAAGACCCTGTCCCTCTGCTTCTGAAGAGCCAGAATGCATAAGGTTGGTGCCACACAATGTACCGGGAAGCAGCTATAGCTACATCCAGTCCCCAGACTGGTAGTGCTTTGACATCTCAGTAAGCGAAACACCAATTAATTTCAGCTTTACATCATTACTGACCATGCGGTAACATAAAAACTCTGTGGCCAGTAATAATATACAGCTGAAATGAATATATGTTTTACTTACTGGACGTGAAAGCACTGGAGGCTGGGGATTGGATACATCTATAATCACATCAAGGTACATTGTATGGCACCACCCTAATAGAAAATAAAAGCTGAAGGGCTGCACATGAGACTGATCCTGGGAATTCAAGACAGCTCATATTTGTCACATGAACTAAAACAGGCATAAACAAAAGACTTACATTATTCTTTAATAACATATACTGCAAAAAATGCAAGGGCACTTCATGTATCATGCACATGATAGTCAGAAACGGACGTCACGTTTCTTAGCCACATTCCTCTCAATAGGCCTGTTCACATGTTTAAAGGGAATCTGTCAGGGCAATTTGGGACTCTAAACCACCCAAACGTCCATATGGACCTGGGGTTTAGTGTCCTAAATCACCCTGTTATAACACAATCCATGGCCGCATTAAAAATAAAAAAGCTTTATACTCACCCTGCCGCTGTACTCCCCGCACCTGTGCAGTTCTTCAATGAAGCCAGAGGAGTACACCTCGGCTTCAGTGCGCAGTGAGGCCGGGGTGTCCATCTTTGGCTTCACTGAAGAACAGCGCAGGCGGCGGGAGCATGGGGGAAGCGTGCCAACATAGAAGCTCATGAATAAGCCGGACTGTTCTCGGCCGAACAGCGTTCATTGGACCCTTCTCTAGGTAATTATAAAGGTTTTTTATTTTTAATGCGCCTGTGGATTGCATTACAACAGGGCGATTTGGGACACTAAACCCCAGGGCTATAAGGAGCAGTGGGTGGTTTAGTGTCCTAGATTGACCTGACAGATTCCCTTTAACAGACCCTCAAAAATAGGACATGTCCTATTCTTCTCCAGTTTCACTTGTGTTATACTTTTCTTGTTATTGATAAAAAAAATTTTCATTAAAAAAATGATTTTGAAAGCATCAGATCTCCCTTTATATGAAAATATTTACATTGCATACAGCTGCTCCCATTCTAACTGCACCCATATTGGTTCTGTATAATTTACTATACAATATTTGATGATAATACAATAGAGTGTTGTTATATGTATTATTTGTAATAACCAATGAAGAAATGGAATTCCTTCATTCACAGTACAAATAATGTTAAGCATTATTTATTTAAAGTTTTCCCTGGTCTCCTCTTTGGGAAGATAACCTGAAATAAAAGTACCTTGGTGCTCTTCCAAATCCATATCCAGCCTTCCAAGTTCCTCATTGAGTTGCTTAGCCTTCTCCTTTATATCAGTTAACCTGTTGATAAACAAAAATCTGATTATGTAGGCTAATATTATTTTAGCAGGTCCCAGCTGCTGGTATAGCAAACAACAGCAGAAGATCTCAAGATTTTGTATTTTAGATAATCAAAAAACTTATTTAGTCAAGTCATTTGTAGCTCCATAAATCTCACCATAAGGTCAATTTTCCGTTACTCTGTTCAGGGGGTTCCGCTAGATTTCCATTAAGCTTTACCATAAGATTACCAGTAGAGATGAGCGAATCGAAGCTGCAGAAGTGAAATTCAATCCAAATTTCTAGAATTATTCGATTTGCATCGAATCTGAATTTCCTCATGCTTCGTGGTAACGATTTGCATTTAGTTCAAAATGGCTGCTGTACATGGGACAAAGAACTCTGGGAACGCGGGATCACCCACAATGCCATGTGTACAGCCAATCAGCAGCCAGCCCTGTGATGTCACATCCTTTTAACCCCTTCGTGAGTGCAAACGGCATGTTTGATCGCTGCATCCAAGGTGTTAAATCCCCCCGATTGGTTATGGAACATGGTGTTAGCTGTAACCGACAGCTAACACCTTGCTCATAACCTACATCGGGGGTTTGAACACCTTGGATGCTGCAGTCAAACATGACTGCGGCATCCAAGGGGTTTCGCCATTTTGGCACCCACCCCGGCTCTCTGCAGCCAATAAATAGCTGTTTTTGTTAAACAATTCGCCGCAATTTAATTCGGATCGAATAGAATCATATTGAGAAATTTGGTGAAGTTGCCGAATCGAATTTTTGAATACTTCGCTCATCTCTAATTACCATTCTTTGTATCTCTTTTTTGTCTTAATAAAATACTACAACCCCTAGGGACCACATTAAAGGAAGTCAGTCTCCGGGAAACTCTATATACAAACCAGTCACAGTGCATTGTAGGTAACAATGCTGAGCACCATTGTACCTTTAGATAATCCAACATATAAATAATTTCCTTGAAAAATTACTTTTGTAAATATGCAAATGAGACTGAAGTGCAATGAGTGTGACAGAGCTTCCAAAGTCTCTGAATTCAGGTCTGAAAATCTAATTTGCATATTTATAAAAACTGCTTTTTCAAGGAGATGGTGCATCTGTTGGACTACCTAAAGGTATGATGATCAGCATAATGTTACCTACCATACATTGTGGCTGGTTTGATATTGTGTTTATTGGTGACAGACTCCCTTTAGAGTCAATGCTGGACTGGAAGTGAGGACGTCATTTTCATGGCTCACTAAATTGCATAGCCAGTCACTGGCTTCAGCTGCTACACTGCATTCATGCAAAAGTGACAGTGTTTGTGTGACCCATGAATGAGATGTCATCACTTTCAGTCCAGCAGTATCACAAGCCCCAAGGAATGGACTGGTGGTGCTGCAACACTGTGGTATTTGGAAAGGTGAGTTATGTTTATTTTCTTCATTTACCCCATTGTCTGCTCCCTGACAAGTTTTATAACTGTTGGAAAACCACTTTAACATTCATGCTTGATATCAAAATAAATATGATAACTGTGGTTATAAGTCAGTATTCTCTCCAGTACCTTGTTGTCAAAGAATAAAGCTGCATGAAAGTGAAAACTGTGACGTCTGTTTTTTTCTTAACGGACGTCACACGGCAGCATTAATTTCACTGTCAGTGAATGGGGGCTACTCTCTTGACCGTTATTTTGACGGTGTGTTGTCACGGACATTCAAAATATAGGTCATGTCCTATTTTGGCCACATTCACGGATCCCTCCATACACTGAAATGTATGGGGGATCCGTGAAAACGGGTGCAAGATGGTTGTGAAAAAATGGATGTTTTGCACAGCTGATATGCATCTTGGTCATTTGCCTCTAGCCTAGCATCAGCATCAGGCAAATGCAACCAAATTTAAAAACAAAAACCATCAGAAGATCCCGAATTTACTTTTGGTGATATAATGCGAAGTGGCTGGGAATTTACCCAACTTTTTAAGCCCAATCTGTGACATGTATTCACTGAAATTATCTTTACATCCAAGCCTTCAGCTTGAGTAAAGAGTAAAGATGTTGTATGATCACAATCTGAGCTCATACACTCACTGACAAAAAAAAAAAGATAACGCACCAAGATACAGTGGGGAAAAAAGTATTTAGTCAGCCACCAATTGTGCAAGTTCTCCCACTTAAAAAGATGAGGCTGGCCTGTAATTGTCATCATAGGTAGATCTCAACTATGAGAGACAAAATGAGAAAACAAATCCAGAAAATCACATTGTCTGATTTTTAAAAAATTTATTTGAAAATTATGGTGGAAAATAAGTATTTGGCCAATAACAAAAGTTCATCTCAATACTTTGTTATATATCCTTTGTTGGCAATGACAGAGGTCAAACGTTTTCTGTAAGTCTTCACAAGGTTGGCACACACTGTTGCTGGTATGTTGGCCCATTCCTCCATGCAGATCTCCTCTAGAGTAGTGATGCTTTGGGGCTGTCGCTGGACAACACAGACTTTCAACTCCCTCCAAAGGTTTTCTATGGGGTTGATATCTGGAGACTGGCTAGGCCACTCCAGGACCTTGAAATGCTTCTTACGAAGCCACTCCTTCATTGCCCTGGCGGTGTGCTTGGGATCAGTGTCATGCTGAAAGACCCAGCCACGTTTCATATTCAATGCCCTTGCTGATGGAAGAAGGTTTGCACTCAAAATTTCACGATACATGGCCCCATTCATTCTTTCATGTACACGGATCAGTCGTCCTGGTCCATTTGCAGAGAAACAGCCCCAAAGCATGATGTTGCCACCCCCATGCTTCACAGTAGGTATGGTGTTATTTGGATGCAACTCAGCCTTCACTCTCCTCCAAACAAGACGGGTTGTGTTTCTACCAAACAGTTCTACTTTGGTTTCATCTGACCATATGACATTCTCCCAATACTCTTCTGGAACATCCAAATGCTCGCTAGCAAACTTCAGATGGGCCCAGATATGTGCAGGGGGACACGTCTGGCACTGCAGGATCTGAGTCCCTGGCGGCGTAGTGTGTTACTGACGATAGCCTTTGTTACGTTAGTCGCAGCTTTCTGCAGGTCATTCACTAGGTCCCCCCGTGTGGTTCTGGGATTTCTGCTCATCGTTCTTGTGATCATTTTGATCCCACGGGGTGAGATCTTGCGTGGAGCCCCTGATCGAGGGAGATTATCAGTGGTCTTGTATGTCTTCCATTTTCTAATTATTGCTCCTACAGTTGATTTCTTCACATCAAGCTGCTGGCCTATTGCAGATTCAGTCTTCCCAGCCTGGTGCAGGTCTACAATTTTGTTTTTGGTGTCCTTCCACAGCTCTTTGGTCTTCACCATAGTGGAGTTTGGAGTGTGACTGTTTGAGGTTGTGGACAGCTGTCTTTTATACTGATAACAATGTCAAACAGGTGCCATTACTACAGGTAATGAGTGGAGGACAGAGGAGCCTCTTAAAGAAGAAGTTACAGGTCTGTGAGAGCCAGAAATCTTGCTTGTTTGTAGGTGACCAAATACTTATTTTCCACCATAATTTGCAAATAAATTCTTAAAAAATCAGACAATGTGATTTTCTGGATTTGTTTTCTCATTTTGTCTCTCATAGTTGAGGTCTACCTATGATGTCAATTACAGGCCTCTCTCATCTTTTTAAGTGGGAGAACTTGCACAATTGGTGGCTGACTAAATACTTTTTTTTCCCCACTGTCGATGTCAGGTTGCTGCAAAATTTGTCATGCAGTTATATCTCAGGCAGATATGTAAATGATTACACGTGTGGTCTCATTAGACCCTGGGTCTTGCCACAAGGGAGAGTATAAGTGCCTTCCCCTGCCCCATAAAAAGGCATTCAGTGACTACGTTTGGGCAGTGTACCTCTTTACTGAGATACCATTGACTGTGAGACATGTTTCTATAAGGCAATGAAAGAGATTTTGCCCAGTTGACACAATTTAAAACGGGAGTGCATCATTGGACTCAGAGATGTAAGATGGTCATTTCAATGAACTGACCACCATGTAGGCCGTTCTGCACGCACACATGGAGAACAGGCTTTGGACAGCCCACCAGTTGCTCCCATGGTTTCATTATCCACAGTCGAGACACAGGTGGCACCTTCATTACACACCCGTATCTGTCCAGACCTTTTCTATGCACTTAGAGGTAAATTTGGTGTCACAGCATCCATTAGGTGACCTGCCACTGACAGCCAGACATTGTCGCCTTGCAGTGGTGTTGTGAATGAGACACCTAGACTACTACGGACTGGAAGTGTATCATCTTTAGCGATGAATCCAGATTCTGTTTGAGTCAGGCTTGAGTATGGAGGCCTCATGGTGGCGGCTTTTAATCCTGCCTTTGCTATGGAACACTGCCCCAACTGCTGGTGTGATTATCTGAGGAGTCAATGCATACAACAGCCAGTCACCACTAGCAGTGATATGAGGGACACTAACAGCTCAACGATATGTGCCAGATATCCTTCAGCCACATGTGTTATCTTCCCAAGGCAGGACTTCCAAATGGAATTTTTAAGCAAGATAATGCCCGCCCACACTGCAGGGTTTTCCCAGGAATGTTTCTGCCAGATTGCAATACCTCCTTGGCCTGCCTGGTTGCCAGATTTATCGCTAATCAAGCATTCATGGAACCAGCTGGGAAGCCACCTTTGAAAGCTTAGAAGTGTGACGGATCTACAGGCCCAGCTGCAACATTTAAGGGCAAATATGCTGCTGGGTACCATAAAGAACCTGTATGCCTCCTTACCCCACTATATCTCACTTTGTATCCAGGCTAGAGATGGCCTAACAGGATATTATAGCCTCCTTCAGTTGTATAATTTCCCTAATAAACGTACTGAATTGTAGTTTTGCAGCCTGGGCTCACTGACATCAGTGAATGGGGCTGTGGAGGCATGGGCAGCACACTGATGTCATCCATGTGCTGTCTGTGCCATTTAATCACGGCCCTGCTACTTGCACACAGTCGTGGACATGTACCCTAAATGACTGCAACCTAAAGCTATATAAAATTAATTCATCACCTAAAACATTTGGTCTATATAAACATAACGCCATAATCTGATATAATTGTATCTATTATCTGGAAATTGTGATCACAGTACATCCCACATTACAATAAGGTTACAAGTGATCGGAGAGTCTCTCCAGATCTGTCACTGCAGCGACAACATTCACAGCGATCTGCACTGTTCAGCTGTTTCACGGAGACATTACTTATTGTCGTGAAACACAATTCCCACCTAACACAATAACACTAAAAACACACTTACTGTCGCTCCATACTAGCGATTTCTTGATTATCTTCTTTCACCTATTAAAATATTCAGAATAAATTATTACATTAAAGTTACATTAATCTACATTTAGCCAAAATACATTAGTGCACCAGATTAATGTGCCTACGTGGCTTCTTTTTTCAGATCACACTCGGTACTGACTGGGCAATAATGCATGATACAGTTGTGCTAAAAAGTTTACATACCCCAGCAGATTTTTTAGCCTTTTTTCAGAGAATATGAATGATAACACAAACACTTTTTCTCCACTCATGGTTAGTGGTTGGTTGAAGCCATTTATTGTCAAACTTCTGTGTTTTCTCTTTTTAAATCATAATGACAACCAAAAACATCAAAATGACCCTGTTCAAAAGTTCACATACCCCAGTTCTTAATACCGTGTATTGCCCCATCTAACATCAATGACAGCTTGAAGTCTTTTGTGGTAGTTGTGGATGAGGCTCTTTATTTTCTCAGATGGTAAAACTGCCCATTCTTCTTGGCAAAAAGTCTCCAGTTCCTGTAAATTCCTGGGCTGTCTTGCATGTACTGCGCGCTTGAGATCTCCCCAGAGTGGCTCAATGATATTGAGGTCAGGAGACTGAGATGGCCACTCCAGAACCTTAGTAGTATAATGTTGTACCGTGTTAGCCATTGAAAGTAGTGGAAGAGTGAAGAAATCAGGCGATACCTTTTAGAGGCTAACTGAGTATATTTATAAGTAAGCTTTCAGAAGCGCAAGCTTCCTTCATCAGACATTTTGTTATACAAGAACTGAAAATTCACAGATTTTTATACACATGGTCTTCAAAGGATTTTAGAGTCCTTAAAAAAAAAAACCAAAACAAAAATGCAATCTAAGTAGAGAAGTTATTTACAACAGGTCAAAAAAAACAATCTGGAAAGTTGTGGTGCGTGACAGAGGGATCTGTTATCTGTTTGCTATCAGGTGGTGATTTGTGACCCTCACAGTTCATACATAGTGTGACATGAAGCTGGCATGAATATTAATTCCAAATTGCAGAGTTTTAAATTTTTGCATAAATTTGTACTCCCATTGTTTCCTTTCCTCCTGTGTCTTAAACTGTCCCATTAAAACCACAACCCGCAAATCTTCAAGAGTGGTTTTCTCCGGAGAAATGTGCGGCCACTGGGAGATCGGTTCTACTGTTATTAATATTGGACCTGTGTGAGTTCATTCGCTGACTAAGTCTCTGCCCTGTTCCCCCACATAGAGGCCTGTGGTGGGACATTGCGCACACATTATGAGGTACACCACATTGGAAGACCTGCAGGAGAATGTCCCCCTAATTCTGTGCACCTGTTGTGACTGTGGGATAGGTACACTGTCAGCGGTGTGAATGTGCTTGCAGGTCATGCACCTTTTATGTAGGCAAGGTGAGGTGCCATTTTCAGTTGGGGCCTTCAGGGCACTCCGGACAATAATACGCCTCAGGTTTGGTGGTTGTCGAAAGGAAAGGAGAGGAGGGACTGGAAATATGTCCTTGAGTCTGTTGTCCCTATGTAGCACAGGTTGGAGATCCTTGGCAATCCTTCGTAGGATCTCCAGCTGTGGGTTGTAGGTGACAACTAGGGGCACTCGGGCTTCTTTCTGGGTCTTTTTATATACAGCAGACTGTCTCTGTTAATGGCTGCCGCTTTGTTTAATTGGTTGTCCGTCACTTTTGGTTTGTATCCCAATCAGAGAAATTTCATCCTCAGATCCAGGAGGTGCTTGTCCAGGTCTGCTTTGTTGGAGCAAATACGATTGTATCGTATAGCCTGGCTGTAGATAATAGATTGTCTTGTGTTCTCTACTTAGACTGCATTTTGTTTTTTTTTGTTTTTTTTTTTTAGGACTCTAAAATCCTTTGAAGACCATGTGTATAAAAATCTGTGAATTTTCGGTTCTTGTATAACACCATGTCTGATGAAGGAAGCTTGCGCTTCTGAAAGCTTACTTATAAGTATACTCAGTTAGCCTCTAAAAGGTATCGCCTGATTTCTTCACTCTTCCACTACTTTCAATGGCTAACACGGTACAACATTATACTACTATCAACTTGAAAGATACCTGTGATGATGAGACCCTCAATTTATGTATCTTTCTTGGACATGTATCATTCCTCATTTGTATCAGTCACATATCTGTAGGAATGTAGAGCTGTGTTTACATTGGTGGTCAATTCGCTCCAATGGTTTTATGTGCATACCATGGAGAGAGGGCCTGTCTGGCCCGTCAGTGTGATATCCCAGATGTCCAAAGGGGGGAAGGGTGTAGCTGGGGGGGGGGGGGGGGTCTCACACTGAGGTGAGAGTGAGTTTTTGGGAGTCTTTTGTGTGACGCCTGGAAGAGAGACAGCTAAGAGAGCAGATCTGTGCTCAGGTATCTTTCTATATTTTAATCTCCCTTTTTGTTTTGTATTGTATCATCGCACTTTTGCTTGTATGTTTATGCTTGATCGTATTAATATTGCATATTTCTGTATATGCTATTAATTCGTACCGACCCACTTGGGTTATTAAACATATAAAATTTATATCGCTCGTTTCGTTTTATCCTATGACCCGGTCTACTCACGGTGTGTGAGTGGGAGGTTAAGAAAGAAGTTTGATCGCAGGCGTGCCAGGCGGCTGGGCGAGGCGATATTCTTCACAATACCACAATGTACCGCAAAAGAATGGAACTGAAAAACTGGCTTAAGAAACTTGCACAACTCAACAGCAACATCTTCTTCTTAACAAAATGCAAAAAGGAGAGACTCATCCCAAAAGGCTTCAATTTACGTAACCCAACCCGGCACACCTACAACAGCCGATATGCAGAACAACTATGTATTCGGACATCTGAAAGGCTGCAGAACAATATGATAAAGATTTCCTATAACAACAAAAAAAGAACACAGGAGGAGATACAGGCCCTGAAATCATCATTGGATAATGACACAAAGGAAATGAAGGCCAAACTCCACATATACTACTGGAAACTTCAGGACATGCTTATTAACAACAAAAAGAAAAAGCTCCACAGACTGAGACAAAAAGGCCTCATTACTACAACCGCAAATACACAGAGAAAACACAGAAGTTTGACAATAAATGGCTTCAACCAACCACTAACCATGAGTGGAGAAAAAGTTTTTGTGTTATCATTCATATTCTCTGAAAAAAGGCCAAAAAAAAACAAAAAATCTGCCAGGGTATGTAAACTTTTTAGCACAACTGTAGCTGCAAAAAGACTTATTGGAATATTTAGAAACCCAGAAATGTGATGTTCCTCCACTACACAGCATAGAGCTTCCTTAGTAGTCAATATACCTGTCTTTAACATGATGGCAGCAATGTGGCCCATATCTCTAAAGCTCTGTTCACATCTTATCATTTGAACAGATCTAGCAATCACCATCCATTGGGGTGCTATGTGTCAGCATGCACTTTTATTTTATTTTTTATTGAATGGGAAGTGCAGCAGACAACACAAAAACACAAAAATTGTTCTTTTTCTACATTGTGGACAATGGGCAATGTATGCCGCTATAGGGTTATATAGTGGCATGCATCAGATACTTCTGTCAGAGGTATATGTTGGGGAATACTCTTAACATCCTTCAAAGTATGGTTTTGTTCACATATCATCAGAGCCTACCAGAGGGAGTTAAAAAGTTTTTTTTTTCTTTACCCCAGTCTAATGGCTGGGAGTAGAAAAATGGACCAACTGCATCATACTCAAATTTACATTTTTGCATTATGTTTTGTGTAACACTTCCAAAATGACGACTGAGAAACTGCTCTGAACAGACACCAGTACCAGCAGAAGCTTGCAATTACATGTGATATCCAGCAGTCTGTAAGCTAAGGAAAAAACGGTTGAATAATCACTTGATGGATCAGGTAAGTATCTTATAGCAATGGATATTTAGGCAAGTAATGTTATACACTACACACTGATTGTTACAAATAAAAGAGTTCAATATCACACAATAGGCATCTTACAGCAAGGCTTAAAGAAGCACTCCAGCAAAATGTGTATTCTGTGGACTCTTAGAAAGATACAGGATGTAAATTTTAGTGAAGGCAATCTTCTTACCAATAGCAGTATTGAAGAGCAATCCACTCCCTTCTGGTCCCCAGCTGTCATGTGACCAACACTCAGATTCTCCAACTGACACATAGTATGTGTGGACAGGAAGTCAAACAGTTCCTTTGACAGTTTTAGTAAATCTACCACACTAGTTGGACAGCCAGCCTATTGGTCACATGATACAGCTGAGGTCCAGAAGGGAGTGGATAACTCATAATACAGACACCAGAAAGCTTACCTGTACTACAATTTACATGATGTACCTTTCAGAAAATACTTAAGATTTGTGGGAGTACTACTTTAAAGTTATTCAGTTATCGATACTTAGATTTTTTTTGTTAAGTGGCTAAGAAGGATCCTGTTGTGTGTCTTGATGTACTTCCCAGTAACAACAAAGTATTTTCTTTCTAATACCTGTCTCAGTAACTTTTCTCTCTCCTCCTGTGGAGAGCCCATACTCTTATCTTCTGCAATGGCTTGGTCTCGGCGACTCTCTAGTTCATGAAGCTTCTCATAGAGCAATACGGCTTCTTGTTTAACCTGAGAATGTGTAATTTCCTAACGGAAAATGAAATCATTAAAGACCTTAGAGTGGACAAACAATAAAGTGTATTATATGAACGAATTTCATGTAATGTCAGCACTGGCCTGTAAATAAAAGAGACAAGACTGCACTCTATTGTTCTTCAAGTGAAACACATCCTCTGTTTTAAGGAATGACAAAATGATGTCAAGAACAATATATGCAGTAATGGAGAAAGCCTGTACTATCTCTATGTAATGCAAACAGTGTCTGTGATGTGAATATTGGGATAATGCAAGCCCATATCATCAATGCAGTGAGGGAATACAAGGTACTGAAAACAGTAGCTTGCACATGAATGACCTCTGTGGGGTATCTGGGGAAATATGAAATTACTATCAGAAAGAATGCAAAAATACAGAATATGGGTATATTTTTCGACCTTCTGGACGGCCCTTCTGGGGTGCTCTATGCTCCGGACCCCCCAGCTGGCTATGCTTAATTTAGAAATGGACGTGTTCCCTCCTCCCCATCACAAACTGGTCTGTAAGATTTTGGTGATGGCTAAATTGGTTATTGCTCGGAAATGGAAACAACCTTTGCCCCCCTCATTGCAGGACCTGTTGACACTCATTGATACCACTCACTCGTATGAACGTGTTATTGCTTTTGGGAATTTTTCCTTTGCCAAGTATAAAATGGTGTGGGAGAAGTGGTTGGCGAGCCCGCATTGCTCCCCCTTGGTTAATTAGTTGGTAAGCTGGTTTGTTTGTTAATTAGTCCATTTGTTCAATAGATGAGTTAATCGGCTGACCAAGGGGACACATTCCTCTAATGGATCTTTGCTCTGTGTCATTATTGCTACACTTTGAGGTGTGAGTTTCAGCTCTCTGATTCGATCCTTTGCTGTATCCAGAATCTATAGTACCTGGTTTAGTCCTGTTAAAGGCCAATCCCACCTCGCCAAATAAATTGTGGATGTTTATGGCTACTCTTGTTTGACCTGCCTTCCGCCCCCCCCCTTCCTCGCCCTTTCCTTATGTGGTGTGTGTTGTCTGTGTACGTTCTCCTTATTGTTCAGACGAAACTTTTACTTTACCAGTTTCGATGTTTGCGATAGAATGTTTAAGTATTTTCTAATGTCATAGATTTGAAAAATTTAATAAAAATTATTGAAACAGAATATGGGTATATTACGTTATCCCTTATGTTAAAGGGATTTCGCCAGCATGGTTTTTGCTTACCTTGAAGTAGCAAAAGTCTTCAATTTCACAACTGTATAACTAATGTTTTCCTTCTTACAGTAGATTTCATAAACTTACAGTTTACAACCTGGACAACAAGTGCTGAACCGTGGCATTCATGAGGTGTGAGCTCCCAATGCCCTCCCACCACTAACTGACAGCTTTTCCCTTGTACTGTGCATACTAATGCATGCTTCCTGTTACTTTTTAATTAAATTCTGAATTTGACTCAAAAAACTGCATCAAAAACGGTGTTGTTTTCCTAAAAAGTTAGACTAGACAGTTTTAAAATGTGCCTGATTTATCAGAGTGACTGATGCTGGATGATAAATCTGGTGCATTTTTGGATTGTCTAGTCTAAGTTAGCACCACCTATAATTTGGCCTAGTTTCCAACAAAAAAAAAAAAAAAGTGTTTTTTGACGCATTGGGTTGCTCCGCCCCTATCCGTCAAGCGTCTCTCCCATTCAGAGAAGACTGCTCCCTTTTCACACAAGGCGCAGTAAGTGTCTACGGTTAAGGTCCCACGTTGCGGAAAAGCTGCTTTTTTGTTTTGCTGCATTTTTTTGAGCGAAACACAGGAGTGGCTACAATAGGAATGGGAAAATAGAAAAGAAGCTTTTATATTTCTCACTTCTGCTAAATGCACTCCTGGCTTTGGCTCAAAAAAACACAGCAAAATTTGCAACAAAATAAGAAGCTTTTCCAAAACACGAAGCTTAAAACAGTTAATAAATGTGGTGTAAGGCATGTTTGCCAAATTAACCCAGAATTCTGGACCATGTTCAATAGTAAATCTGCCCCACTGTGTGTGAAACCACATTAAGGCCCTGTGTACATGGTGGAATCTGTCTCTGATTTTGTGGTGGATTCTGCCACATTCTTTTCAATTGGAGGCAGAGATCAGAGGACGACGCTGAAAAAATTAGCACTCTGCATGATCTTGCCACAGATGCAGCGGCTCGAGACTCCCTGCTGATTAGGCCCATCCATTTGAGCCTAATCGATATTAGATAATATTCTGTGTTGGCATTCGGGAGTCGGGAGAGCGGAAATTGAAGAGGAATCCGAGGCAGATTTTCAGTGCGTATTTCACCTCTTTCTTTAAGAAGGGTGATAGATTCTAGATATTGATGCAAATAAATCTGCAGCAAACACTTTTTATGTGTGCATGTGGCTTAGGCAATACAACTGATTACCTCAAGAGGGGAGTTGAGACAAAAAAAACAAAACAAAAAAAAAAAAAAATATTCATAGGGAATTAAATAGTACAGTCTTGGCAGTGCATACTCAACTCAAGACCTTAAAGGGATTCTATCATTGGGAAACCCATTTTTCATTAACACCACGTCGGAATAGCCTTTAGAAAGACTATTCGTCTCCTACCTTTATTTTTCTGCTCCGCGCAGCCGTTTCTGAGAATTTTCGTTTTTCTTCTTTATGCAAATGAGTCTTCAGAAAGCATGGGGGAGTCCCTTGTGCTCAAAGAAGATGCTCTTCGGAAGATCCAGCGCCGCCTCTCTCTTCTTCTGCTGACGCCTTTCCGCCGCGTCATCAGTCGCCGAGTATCTGTTCAGGATTCAAAGCTGACTGGACATGCACAGTCACCTCTGTCCAATGCGAAATGGCATAGCCGACTGAGCATGATGACGCGGCAGAGAGGCGTCAGCAGAAGAAGGGAGAGGCGGCGCTGGATCTTCGGAAGAGCGTCTTCTTTGAGCACAGGGGACGCCCCTTGTGCCTTCTGAAGACTCATTTACATAAAGAAGAAAAACGAAAACTCTCAGAAACGGCTGCACGGAGCAGAAAAATAAAAGTAGGAGATGAATAGTCTTTCTAAAGGCTATTCCGACGTGGTGTTAGTGAAAAATGGGTTTCCCCATGATATATTCCCTTTAAAGAGGACCTTTCACCACCCCAGGGATGTGCAGTTTTTTGTACCTTGTTATAGGCGCTGCTGCATAGTCCCTGGGCAGTTTGAATTTTTCTTCCTAGCCCCCACCATTGCGGAGTTATGAACCCTGTTATTAAAGCTCTTCACTGTCAGAAGGGCGTTCCCTGACTGTAAGTGAAGGCTACGTCATTTGCATCGCTCTGACACAGTCCAATTAGAGCCACTTCGGCTGTGTGATCTCATGAGAAGTTGTGAGATCTCGCGAGATCACGCAGCCGAAGCTCTAATACAGTCCTCTGTAAATGAAGGACTACGTCATTGGCATTCCAATTAGCACAGGATAGCTTCAGCTGTGTGATTTCACGAGATCTCGCAACTTCTCATGAGATCATACAGCCGAAGTGGCTCTGACACTGTCCTCTGCTAATTGGACTGTGTCAGAGCGATGCAAATGACGTAGCCTTCACTTACAGTCAGGGAACGCCCTTCTGACAGTGAAGAGCTTTAATAATGGGGTTCATAACTTCGCAACGGTGGGGGCTAGGAAGAAAATTCTAAGTGCCCCAGGGTCTATGCAGCAGCACCTATAGCAAGGTACAAAAAACTGCACAGCCCTGGGGTGGTGAAAGGTCCTCTTTAAGTACCTCATCGTGGAAAATAGTAGTTTATTTAGTCAGGTGGAGTTGAATCTTGTTACTGATCACTGTATTATTTGGATCACTGGGTACTGAACAATATCATCTCCTGCACAAGAAGTGCACAGATTTCTATATTAGTTTATTATTTACCACTTCCAGAGCTTCTTTCTTCTCATTGAGTGAATCAAGTTCTTTCTGCTGTATCTCCAGCTCCTACAAATATTAGATATAAGGAAAAACATGACTATTTCATATACTGTGATGACATAAGCTTTGTGAAGACATTTACTGCAAAGTGGTTACTGCAAATTCTAAATCTAGTAAAGTTAAAGGCAATGTGTCCTGAGAAGAGTAACTATTTTTTAACCCCTTCCCGTTGGAGGCATTTTTCCATTTTTGTTTTTGACTCCCCGCCTTCCAAACCCCATAACTCTTTTAATTTTCTGTTCATAGAGACATATAAGGGCTTAATGTTTGCGGGACAAATTGTTCTTTATAATGGTACCATTTATTATTTGGTACAATGAAGTGGGAAGCTGGAAAAAATTCAGAGTGGGGTAACTGGAGAAAAAGTACAACTATGTGACTTTCTTATGGGCTTTATTTTCACAGTGTCCACTGTGCAGCCAAAATAAGTCATCTGTATTCTATGTTTTGGTATGATTTCAGGGATACCAAATTTATATAGTTTTATTTACATTTTAACCCCTTAAAAAAATCCAAAACTTTGCGAAAAAACTTTTTTTTTTTCTTAAAGTCGTTCTTTTTAATATTTGTGTGTACAGGGATGTTTAGTGCGTCCTTTTTTTTGCGCGAGCAGGTGTACTTTTTAGTTGTACCATTTTGGGGAATGTCTATTGCTTTGATCACTTTTTATTCTAATTTTGTATCAGAGGTGAAACAGCAAAAAAATTGCGGTTTGGCAATTCCTGCTACGGGCTCACCGTATGGGAAATATTTTAGATCAGGTGATTGTAGACCGGGTGTTTTCGGATACAGGGATACCTAATGTAGATGTGTTTCACAGTATTTAAGTACTTTTGTACTCCATATTTGTACTATGTATTCTAGGGAAAGAGGGGTGATTTTAATCTTTAATATATATATATATATATATATATATATATAAAAGTGGCATGCAAAAGTTTGGGCACCCCTGGTCAAAACGACTGTTATTGTGAACAGTTAAGCAAGTTGAAGATGAAATGATCTTTAAAAGTCATGAAGTTAAAGATTAAGCACACTTGTCTATAATTTTAAGCAATATCAGTGTATTATTATGTTTGAGTACAATTTTAGAGTGAAAAGGGGAAAGGAGTACCTTGCAAAAGTTTGGGAACCCTTGTAGATTTGTGTGCTCAGATAACTTGACCAAGGTCTCAGACCTTCATTAGCCAGTTAGGGTTATGGCTTGTTCACTATCATCTTTAGGAAAGGCCAAGTGATGCAAATTTTACAGCTTTATAAATACCCAGCCTCCTCTAACCACCTTGTGCCAAAAACAGCAGTCATGGGTTCTTCTAAGCAGCTGCCTAGCACTCTGAAAATGGTGGAGGCCCACAAAGCAGGAGAAGGCTATAAGAAGATAGCAAAGCGTTTTGAAGTTGCCCTTTCCTCAGTTCCAAATGTAATTAAGAAATGGCAGTTAACAGGAACAGTGGAGGTCAAGATAAGATCTGGAAGACCAAGAAAAACTTCAGAGACAGCTGCTCATAGGATTGCTGGAGTGGCAAATCAGATCCCCGCTTGACTGCAAAAGACCTTCAGGAAGATTTAGCAGACTCTGGAGTTGTGGTACATTGTACTACTGTTCAGTGATACCTGCACAAATATGGCCTTCATGGAAGAGTCATCAGAAGAAAACCTCTCCTGCGTCCTCACCATCAAATTCACCGTCAGAAGTTTGCAAAAGAACATCTAAACAATCCTGATGCATTTTGGAAACAAGTCCTGTGGACCAATGAGGTTAAAATAGAACTCTTTGGTCACAATGATCAAAGGTATGTTTGGAGAAAAAAGGGCACAGAATTTCCGGAGAAGAACATCTCTCCAACCATTAAGCATGGGGGTGGATCAATCATGCTTTGGGGTTGTGTTGCAGCCAAAGGCACGGGGAACATTTCACAGGTACAGAGAAGAATGGATTCAATGAAATTTCAGTAAATTCTTGAAGCAAACATAACACCATCTGTAAAAAAGCTGAAAATGAATAGAGGATGGCTTCTACAAATGGATAATGATCCTAAATACGCATCAAAATCCACCATAGACTACCTAAAAAGGCGCAAGCAGAAAGTTTTACCATGGCCCTCACAGACCCCTGATCTGTACATCATTGAAAATCTGTGGCTAGACCTCAAAAGAACAGATCATGCAAGACGAGACAGGAATCTCACAGTACTGGAAGACTTTTCCATGGGAGAATGGATGAAAATCCCTCAAACAAGAATTGAAAGACTCTTGGCTGGCTACAAAAAGCATTTACAAGCTGCGATACTTGCCAAAGGGGGTGCTACTAGGTCCTAACCATACAGGGTGCCCAAACTTTTGCATCGGGTCATTTTCATTTTTTGTTGTTTTGAAAATGTAAAATATGAAAATATATTTTTTTCCCCCAAAAAAATACATTCGGAATGTGGTCATCTTTAATGTTATGCTTTTTGAAGATCATTTTATCCTCAACTCGCTTAACTGTTCACAATAACAGTCATTTTGACCAGGGGTGTCCAAACTTTTGCATGCCACTGTATATATATATATATACACAAACACACAGTGCCCTGCGAAAGTATTCGGCCCGCTTTAACTTTTCAACCTTTTGCCACATTTCAGGCTTCAAACATAAGGATATAAAATTTTAATTTTTTTGGTGAAGAATCAACAACAAGAGGGACACAATCGTGAAGTGGAACAAAATTTATTGGATATTTTAAACTTTTGTAAAAAATAAAAAACTGAAAAGTGGGGCGTGCCATATTATTTGGCCCCCTTAAGTTAATACTTTGTAGCGCCACCTTTTGCTGCGATTACAGCTGCAAGTCGCTTGGGGTATGTCTCTATCAGTTTTGCACATCGAGAGACTGAAATTCTTGCCCATTCTTCTTTGGAAAACAGCTCGAGCTCAGTGAGGTTGGATGGAGAGCGTTTGTGAACAGCAGTTTTCAGCTCTTTCCACAGATTCTCGATTGGATTCAGGTCTGGACTTTGACTTGGCCATTCTAACACCTAGATACGTTTATTTGTGATCCATTCCATTGTAGATTTTGCTTTATGTGTGGGATCATTGTTTTGTTGAAAGATAAATCTCCGTCCCAGTGTCAGGTCTTTTCCAGACTCCAACAGGTTTTCTTCCAGAATGGTCCTGCATTTGGCTCCATCCATCTTCCCATCAATTTTAACCATCTTCCCTGTCTCTGCTGAAGAAAATCAGGCTCAAACCATGATGCTGCCACCACCATGTTTGACAGTGGAGATGGTGTGTTCAGGGTGATGAGCTGTGTTGCTTTTACGCCAAACATATCGTTTTGCATTGTGACCAAAAAGTTCGATTTTGGTTTCATCTGACCAGAGCACCTTCTTCTACATGTTTGGTGTGTCTCCCAGGTGGCTTGTGGCAAACTTTAAACAAGACTTTTTATGGATATCTTTGAGAAATGGCTTTCTTCTTGCCACTCCTCCATAAAGGCCAGATTTGTGCAGTGTACGACTGATTGTTGTCCTATGGACAGACTCTCCCACCTCAGCTGTAGATCTCTGCAGTTCATCCAGAGTGATCATGGCTGCATCTCTGATCAGTCTTCTCCTTGTTTGAGATGAAAGTTTAGAGGGACGGTCGGGTCTTGGTAGATTTGCAGTGGTCTGATACTCCTTCCATTTCAATATGATCGCTTGCACAGTGCTCCTTGGGATGTTTAAAGTTTGGGAAATCTTTTTGTATCCAAATCCGGCTTTAAACTTCTCCACAACAGTATCACGGACCTGCCTGGTGTGTTCCTTGGTCTTCATGATGCTCTCTGCACTTTAAACAGAACCCTGAGACTATCACAGAGCAGGTGCATTTATACGGAGACTTGATTACACACAGGTGGATTATATTTATCATCATCAGTCATTTAGGACAACATTGGATCATTCAGAGATCCTCACTGAACTTCTGGAGTGAGTTTGCTGCACTGAAAGTAAAGGGGACGAATAATATTGCACGCCCCACTTTTCAGTTTTTTATTTTTTACAAAAGTTTAAAATAACCAATAAATTTCGTTCCACTTAACAATTGTGTCCCACTTGTTGTTGATTCTTCACCAAAAAATTTAAATTTTATATCCTTATGTTTGAAGCCTGAAATGTGGCAAAAGGTTGAAAAGTTCAAGGGGGCCGAATACTTTCGCAAGGCACTATATATATACAGTATATATATATATATATATAAACACAGTACAGACCAAAAGTTTGGACACACCTTCTCATTCCAAGAGTTTTCTGTATTTTCATGACTATAAAAATTGTAGATTCACACTGAAGGCATCAAAACTATGAATTAACACATATGGAATTATATACTTAACAAAAAAGTGTGAAATAACTGAAAATATGTCTTATATTCTAGGTTCTTCAAAGTAACCACCTTTTGTTTTGATTACTGCTTTGCACACTCTTGGCATTCTCTTGATGAGCTTCAAGAGGTAGTCACCTGAAATGGTTTTCACTTCACAGATGTGCCCTGTCAGGTTTATTAAGTGGGATTTCTTGCCTTAGAAATGGGGTTGGGACCGTCAGTTGTGTTGTTCAGAAGTCAGGTGGATACACAGCTGATAGTCCTACTGAATGGAGTGTTAGAATTTGTATTATGGCAAGAAAAAAGCAGCTAAGTAAAGAAAAACGAGTGGCCATCATTACTTTAAGAAATGAAGGTCAGTCAGTCCGAAAAATTGGGAAAACTTTGAAAGTGTCCCCAAGTGCAGTGGCCAAAACCATCAAGCGCTACAAAGAAACTGGCTCACATGAGGACCACCCCAGGAAAGGAAGACCAAGAGTCACCTCTGCTGCGGAGGATAAGTTCATCTGAGTCACCAGCCTCAGAAATCGCAGGTTAACAGAGGCTCAGATTAGAGACCAGGTCAATGCCACACAGAGTTCTAGCAGCAGACACATCTCTACAACAACTGTTAAGAGGAGACTGTGTGCAGCAAGCCTTCATGGTAAAATAGCGGCAAGGAAACCACTGCTAAGGACAGGCAACAAGCAGAAGAGACTTGTTTGGGCTAAAGAACACAAGGAATGGACATTAGACCTGTGGAATTCTGTGCTTTGGTCTGATGACCAAATTTGAGATCTTTGGTTCCAACCACCGTGTCTTTGTGCGACGCAGAAAAGGTGAACGAATGGACTCTACATGCCTGGTTCCCACCGTGAAGCATGGAGGAGGAGGTGTGATGGTGTGGGGGTGCTTTGCTGGTGACACGGTTGGGGATTTATTCAAAATTGAAAGAATACTGAACCAGCATGGTTACCACAGCATCTTGCAGCGGCATGCTATTCCATCCGGTTTGCGTTTAGTTGGACCATCATTTATTTTTCAACAGGACAATGACCCCAAACACACCTCCAGACTGTGTAAGGGCTATTTGACCAAGAAGGAGAGTGATGGGGTGCTACGCCAGATGACCTGGCCTCCACAGTCACCAGACCTGAACCCAATCGAGATGGTTTGGGGTGAGCTGGACCGCAGAGTGAAGGCAAAAGGGCCAACAAGTGCTAAGCATCTCTGGGAACTCCTTCAAGACTGTTGGAAGACCATTTCAGGTGACTACCTCTTGAAGCTCATGAAGAGAATGCCAAGAGTGGGCAAAGCAGTAATCAAAGCAAAAGGTGGCTACTTTGAAGAACCTAGAATATAAGACATATTTTCAGTTGTTTCACACTTTTTTGTTAAGTATATAATTCCACATGTGTTAATTCATAGTTTTGATGCCTTCAGTGTGAATCTACAATTTTTATAGTCATGAAAATACAGAAAACTCTTGGAATGAGAAGGTGTGTCCAAACTTTTGGTCTGTACTGTATATATATCTTTTTTTTTTTTTTTTTTTTTTAAATAAAGCAGCCTGTCATACAAATACAAAAAGTTGTCATGATGCCATCCCCCCGAATCTCGTTACGGCTGCCGGAGATCCTCAGCAAAATGGTGGCGCCGGTATAATACAGCATAGATCCGACAGCTATGGCAGGTGCTCAGCTCCTGCACAACCACCATATTTAAATACCCGGCATATGGCAATTGTCAGGAAGGTGTTAAAACAAGTTTTATTTTAAACATTTTTAAAGAATTTTTGGTGAGGTTTGTAAATATTTTCCATGTTATTATCTATATAATCAAAAAAAAATTCTAAAAATCCTGCAGTTCTGACTTTGTGCACTAGGCAATATAATATGCTGACGCCGTAAACAATAGCAATCACTGCATCCAGGGGCAAGATGAACCCCCCCCCCCCAACCAGGAGACTGAGCAACGGCCTCCTGACTGCCTATGCACATTACACATAGGGAGTACTTTGCACTGAGGATCAGAAATCCCAGGTTCAAATCCCCTTGTGGGACAGGTAAAAAAAAAAAAACACAAAAAAAAAACACCTTTACATTTCAAAAACACAAAACATACACTAAAAAAATTAAACAAACATATTAGGTATCCCCATGTGCGTATAAGCCCCCACTATTCCAAAATAGTGTTATTTATACGTACGGTGAAAGCTGTAAAAAAAAAAAAAAAAAAAAATAATAATAATACTATTATCATGCACAAAATAACGTACTTTCCTCGACTTTCCCCCACAAATAGTAATAAAAGGTAATGGTGGCACAATGGTTAGCACTACAGCCTTGCAGCGCTGGGGTCCTGGGTTCAAATCCTGCTAAAGACAACATCTGCAAGGAGTTTGTATGTGTTTCCTACGCGTACTCTGGTTTTTTTCCACACCCCAAAAACATACTGATAGGGAATGCAGATTATGAGTCCTATATGGGACAGTGACTGACAATGTATGTAAAAGCTCTGCAGAATATGATGGTGCTATATAAGTAAATAAAATAATCAAAAAGTCATACATAAACATTGGTAGCAGTAAAAATTACAACTAAAGAGCCTTTACATCAACAAAACAGTAAAAAAAAAAAAAAAAAAAAGTTACCCCAGGAAAATTGTTCATTTTCAAAAAGTGACTTTTTTTTTTGTAAAAACAGTAAAACATAATAAAACAAATATAAATATGGTATCGCTGTAATTGTAATGACCCACCAGACATAATTGCCGTGTCACTTTTAATGCAGAGTGAACACTGTAAAAACAAAATGCAAATAATTCTGATAGAATGGTGTTTTTTTTCACATGGAACCCCAAAAAATGTTAATACAAGCTAATCAAAACATTACATGTACCACAAAATGGTGCAAAATGAAAGTACAACTTGTCACGCAAAGAATAAGCCCTCACATAGTTATGTCACGGTGGCTCAGTGGGTAGCACTGCAGCACTGGAGTCCTGGGTTCGAATCCTGCCAAGGACAACATCTATAAGGAGTCTGTATGTTCTCCCTGTGTTTGCGTGGGTTTCCTCTGGGTACTCTGTTTTCCTCCCACACTCCAAAGACATACTGATAAGGAATGTAGATTGTGAGCCCTATATGGGACAGTGACTGTCAATGTCTGTAAAGCGCTGCAGAATATGATGGCGCTACACAAGTAAGCATAAAAAATAAATATAAACAGAAGAATAAAAAGGTTATGAATTTTGAAAGACGGGGAATAAGGTTTTTTCTATTTAAGTTAAATATTTATCGGTCCACTTCATAAGTGATCATGTGGCCTGTTTGCAGCTCAGTCCCATTCATACTGCAGGTAGGTGTCCTGAGAGTCCCAGGCACCTGGTTGGTTTATTCATTGCAAAATATATACTGTACGTCCCATGATATTACTTGATTTTGACTGTGTTTATATACATTTGTTCATGCACATTACCAGTATTGTATACTATTTCATTAGATGTAATATACTCTATTGCTATTTATTGATACCTATATGTTAATATTTTGACCAAAGAGGCACCTTATTTCAGGTTCTCTCTCAGCTCGAGTACAGCACTCTGCTATCTTTGGGGTTCCCACTTAAGTGAATGGGAGCACATACGTCCAGCAGGGTCATGTCTACATTTAACCTGGCTGCATTCAGGCTGAATTCATAATGTGAGTAAAACAACCCTTTTCTCAGAATTAGTCATGGTCTCAGCGGTCAGACGCCAACCTATCAGCGATTTATCCTCTAGCCTATGGATAGAGAATAAATATGGTATGTGGCATGATCCCCTTTAATGTCTGTTTACTTATGTACTGATGAATAAAGATTTATTTGTATATATTATGTAATGTTCTGTGCATAATTTGGGGGGGGTTTGCTGTTAATAATAATTGTTTTGTCTTAAAGTGGTTATACCATGCAAAATATTTATCATCTATCCTGTAGCTAAATGTCTGATAACGGGTGTCACTGACCACTGAAGACAGCAATAGTGTGCATGTAGGACCACAATTTTATTTATTTCTAGGGGACTGACAGAAATAGAAGTTGGTTTCACATAGACACTACCTCTATGCACAAAAAGGACTCTAGAACCCCTGTTCTTGTGATTACTGGGGCTCTTTAACACCTATCCTGAGACAATAAATGGATAACCTTGTAATGTTACAATGACATTTAAACATAATTTATATAGAAATTAAATGGGTGATCCCACTTTGATCATATTGTGGTCACTACCGATCAAAGGCTACTCCAATAATGGATGTTAAAGAGGCAGTTATTTTAGATTTTGAATTGATGGCTCAGGTAGATATTGTAGGCACAAAACTGCAGTGCCTTGTGTGCATTTTAACCCTTTAGTGATATAACTCATTTTAACCTTAAACCAGTAACATATTCCAAGAACCATAATAATTTTCTTTTTCCATTGGCATGGCTGTGTGAGGGCTTTTTGCTGGATCTCTTTTAGGTTTTATTGGTACAATGTAGGGGTACATATGGCTTTTTGATCAGTTTTTATTATTTTTGAGATGTAAGATGAGCAGAAACCATCAATTCTGGCATCTGAATTTTAAGGTTTATGGCATCCATCAGGTAGAATAAATAACACATTCATTTTATGAGTTGTTATGGATGAGGCGAAACCAATTGGGTGTTTTTTTTTTATTTATTTATATTTTTCATTATTAAGGGAACAAAAATTGTCTTTTACTTTTTCTGTAAAATCCCTTAGGTGCTTTGATCAAAGGGCAAGTATGTGGTCTAATTGATAATGGGCGGAGGGAAGTTGAGATCATAAACAAAAGTTCATGGAATCCTCTCTGTTGGGGGTCATCTGAACTCACAGGGACAGGGGAATCAGAAATCATTCTCCTCTCCCTGCAAACTAGCTCCGTATATGCAGCTCCCGCTTCAACCAGTAATAACTGGTTCCAGTGGGCTACAGGTATTATGTTGGTCCTATTTTAAACCCAAGATTCTTCAAGATTGTGGCTCTATTCCCCTTGGCTCCAGAGTTAGAGTCATTTTAGCAACTGTTTCCTTGGCAGTTTCACTGAACATCTCCTGCTCGGGCTAAACTTCTAGGTCAAAGCTTGAGCAGGAGACATTCAAAACTGTTAGGGGGTTAAAGCACCAAAAAAAGCACCAGCACCATCAAAAAAATAAAACTTAGCTTTTAATCCATATCAATGAAAACAGGAAAAAAAAAAAAAAGAGAGATGACTCTCAATGCCACCGCTTACTCATGTGGTGTATCTAACGACAGGTTTACTCTGAAACTTGAGACATGTGGGAATTATATGCTGGCCATCACGTAAAAGAATAGGTGAATATCTTTATGACATTACTATCCCATCCAGTAGAAATCTGTCAGGACTATCACAACACTTTGTATTGGGCCATTAAGGTGAGATTACATTCCTGTCAATTTCTGGTATGGAGAGGATTAAACTACCTAGGAGGGATGGGGATTGGGAACATACGTATCAGAAAACCATTCTGGATTTTGTGTCTAGATGCCAGAGTTTAAATAAGAAAACAGATCTGATGTATTTGTATTAAGGTTGGATACGTTTGTCATACCACGGGGTAATATGTTTATTTATATAATGCAATTTGTTGTGGCAATGTGTTTTATATGCTCACATCATGTTTTTTCAATTAAGGGCTGGATTTTTCACCTGGTGGAGGTACGGTTATTCATCTAAAGGTTGTAGTTTATTTTGTCCACATTCAGACCATGACTAAGAACCCATGAAGGGGTTCAAAACGCGTAGAGATTCATCTCTTTTTTTCCTGTTTTTATTGATATGGATTAAAAGCTAAATTTTACTTTTTTGTTGGTGCTGGAGTTTTTTTCCCCACTTTCTGGAACAAATTTGAAAGCCATTCCCTACCATAGCATTCACGTTGATAACCAGACAGACTACTGAACACATATATCTTGAGCTGGTGAGCTGAAGGTTTGCTTTATTGTTTTCTGAGAGATACATACTGATGACCCATCCTTAGGATAGGTCATCAGTATCTGACTGGTGGGGGTCCAAAAGCCAGGACCCCTACAAATCAGTTACATGAAGTGGCAGCAGCACAGGTGTGAATGCTACTTCTGCTTCACAGACCAATGACATCTCATTCATTTGTCATGTGGCCCGTTCTGCTATGCTTATCCTAAGAACAGAATAGGTTAACAATATATAACTCTCAGAAAACCCCTTCAATGACTGTTACAAAAGTTGTATCCACAGTTGTTATTAAAGTGGTTGCCCGATTTAGAAAAACATTTTCAAATATTCTGTCTTGCTCTGGAGGACCTGATGTGTCTTGTATTCCACAGACTACTCACTTGAATGGTACTGTGTAAGGCTTTATTTTCTGCATTGCAGGCAAACTGAACACTTACTGAAGGCTTTCCTCACAATTGCTATATTACACCGCATTATCAATGAGGTGATGTTCAATGTGTATATGTTACCGCTAAAGTGCGAAAGCCGTGAATGTGCACATTACCTAGGTGATGTGCAGATTAACTGATTTGCTCTGTTAAAGTGCGGAATCAGGACTTTTCCGCACTTTACCTAGGTAATGTGCACATTCACGGCTTGCGGATCGTTAAAATTCGGAAGTTTGTTTCTCTCGTGTCCTGTCGCTACTCCATCCCCCTCTCCCTCTACTGTTAAGTCTACTTTCTCCAGCGTCTCGTCATCGCCGGTTGTGTTTTTATGTGTCACAATTGCCGTCGGCTGCCCAGTGCATAGCATAGCTAAGACGATTTGCTTCAAAACCCATTCAACTTGAATGGATTTTGAAAGCAAATGGGCGGGTGTGCGCGCTTACACTCTCTGCGCCGCGAAGCCGTTTTATTTTTTTTTTTCGGACATGAAAAACTTTGTTTCCGACGAAAAAAAAAAAATAAATGACTTTTCGCGGCGCAGAGGGTGTAAGCACACACCCGCCTGTTTGCTTTCAAAACCCATTCAAGTTGAATGGATTTTGAAGCAAACCGTCTTCAACCTTTCCCTATACTGTCCCAATCCTTTTTTTTTTTTTTTGCTGACATTTGGGTCGGAACGTTGCTGTAGGCTTAAGTGAACATTACGTTTGCTTAAGCCTACAGCGATGTTGATCTGGCAAAACATGTCGTTATCTGCACTTTAACGAGTGCCGAGTAGGTAATGTGCACATTAGCTAGGTAATGTGCAGATTACCTAGGTAATGTCAGAAATGAAAGCAGTTTTCCGCACTTTAACGGATCGCCCTAGTTAATGTGCACATTACCTAGCTAATCTGCAGACTAACTGATTTCTGCACTTTAACGGTAACATATACATTGTGTCGTCTCCTCTATTCACAAACTACTACAAAGGGGATGTGTGACAAGATACAGATGACTATTTCTACTATTTTATCATATTTGCTATCTACTATGTACACACCAGAAAATATAGGATTTTTAAAATAATGTATATATTTTATATTCAAGTATCCTTAAGAGTGGCACCTTTAAAAGCTGCTCATTCTTTCCTTTCATAGTGAAGTATACACCTTGCTTCTCTTCTGGCATATTTTTAATAATGTCTTCAGCTGCTCGTTTCTCATGGTCGATGTCCTCCTCCACAGCTCGAATCTGATCTTCTTTTCTGTAACACAATATTACAAGAAGTTTACATACTGATAAAAAGATGAAAAATATGTCAGTGAGTGTACTAGCAAGATAAAATCCTCAAAGCCTTTTATCAACTACAGATACAAACTTTTGACTAGCAATCTGTGATTGTATTAGATGATAGTGGCGAGACTGAGCGACTGTACAGTACTCAATTAATGGACTACTAAAGTGTAAATGGACTGGAATAGCGCTACTGGGATCCAGATCATATCAGGAAATCATCTTCACTCCAAAAGGCAGACAAACCTCACATAAATCCCCTCACTAGAACAGCCATAGTACACTTCCCATCATTTTTAGCCAATTTTCAAAGTTTAGCAAGGAAGAATGCTCTCCAAATTACCAATGTGCTTCATTTCCACAGTTAGACTTGCTGCAATTTATGAATCCCATGTGTTTTCACAGAAAAAGTCCTCTTAAAAAGAGGACCGGTCGCCAGATTTGTGGCTTCTATATCAGCAGCATATCCTTATGCTGCCGGGTTTTAGGCCCGAAAACCTGGTAGCCTAAGTCCTATTCATTGTTTAGTTAAACTGTTAACCTGTCTGTATACACCAGCTCATTGTGCAAGGTGCGGAACAAAAGCAGTAAAAACACAATGCCGAAGGTCTGTGGCTGGCCACAAGCAAGCGGGCAAGGTCTTAACAAGCAAAAGATCAGGATAGGGAAATCAGGTTCATAGGTCAGAGACAGGCCAGGGTCATTCTTAAAAAGTACAAACCTCACCAGTCAAGATCTAATCCTTCTAACCAAAGGTAATGCTCATCAGCAGAATATGTTATACTCATAAAATATGGTAAAAATCACAAATGAATCAGCATAAAGGTGAGGAATATAATATAAATTAATATGCATATTTGTTAATTAAGTTGGCATTACTAACAATGAAGGTATTCACCAGGGCACATGTATAATGTAAAACAAATAAATAAAAATACCAATCAAGCTTTGGTACTCATTAGTATAAGTAGTTCCTGACATATGCCAATGTCTACTCCCCATAACCTGGCATGGGACAAATTTTAAAAGCTAAACTATTTACTTAATATAACATTTTGTCCATCCCTGCACAGGAAAATAAATAAGACCTTATTCACACATCACTCACAGCACACAGACCCAAAACACATTCGGAATTGTGATTTTATATCATATATTATACAGCTGCATATAAACATCCTAATCCTGACTGTGTTTTCAACCAATAATATCTATGGAAATAATATAGATAGCACTGCAGCCTTAGTGTAACGTAAAAGAAAAGAATCTTCTCTTTTATATGACACAAAAAAGCAAGTTTGTACAATATGGCTTTCTAGTCAAAAGCTTGATTGGAGCTTTTATATGTGGCACGAACAACACAGCAACCTCATTGGTTGGTTGAGTTTCTTCTTTTCATTTGGACTAGGCCGATTGTAATATACATAGGGAATACTACAGCAATGAAATGAATAGCAGGGAACTGGTGTCTTTAACCATATGAGGTCTTATAAAAGTACTTAATTAAAGTGTAACTAATATCAAATGTAAGGAGATGCAAGAATTTCTATTTCTGGCACTAAATACATGTATCTTGATATAGCACACCCATCGAAACACACCTATACTTAGATGTATACTTCCAGCCAAACACTGATGAAATATTCACAGATCAAGTACTGTAATAGACCTTGCTACCACTGACCTGTTTATTTCGCAGAGGTCAGGAAGTGAAAGATCTAATCAGGCTGTTCTTTTACTTCCTTATTGGCTGAAGATTGGATTATGTTCCATACAGGACAAGAAGTGACTAGTCAATCTTTTGCTAAAGAAGAGTTAACACCTGATGCTGAGTACAAAGGTTAGAACGGAAAAGGAGTTGCCATGCTGCTGCTGTCCTCCTTGCCCATGTAAACGTCAGTGCTGCAATCTACACAAACGCTTTCAGAGAAAGGCTGAATTCCCCAAAGGTAAGAGAATGTGTTATGCAGGAATATGTGCATTTGTGAAATTATTTCAATCCTTTTTAGTGTTGTACTAGTGTGAAAAATAATGTACAAGTTTTACTAAAAGCCATCTCCGATCCTTCTTATAATATACGTCATACATATTTCTTCTGGATGTGTGATAACCTTCACCACCACTTTTCCCTTTTAAGACAGTGTAATAAACAAAGGCATTGTTTTTCGGAAGGATATCTAAACAGATCACAGTGCTGAGCCTAAAGTGGCATATAAATTTAAAAAAGTCTCTTTAGGCATGGGTTGCCAATGAATATCGCTTACTTATGATCACCAAATAAAGACTCACATCACTTAAACAAAATAATATACTTTGTTTCAAGGGCTCTGACGCAACTTGGAACTTTTATCTTGATGATGTCTCACTAAATTCTCCATAGACTGCACCCTCCCACATTAAACTAGTCCAGGCCCAGTGCTACATCCTTTACTTACGTATACTAAAGTGTAGTCCCAATGAAAAGGATAGACCCAGTGCAGGTTCACAGTGATCACTGGGAGGGGAGCTCTAAACAGTACTATGCCGTACATATGCTTTTAAATGAACAATTAATAAAAAATATATATATTTATTTATTTATTTATATTGGTTGCTCATCCCAATTGGCCCAGCATCCAATGGATTAATATACATAAACATGATAATTAAATATATATAAATAAATGTACATTGCTATATTTAATTATATTTATATGAACATACACAGAAGGTCATTTGAATGATAAACATAAAGACCATTTTTTATTTTACCACTTCTAAGTCTCCTGAAGTACCCATCAGAGGGCTGTAATATAACCTTCCACATATTTTTTTTTTCTCTTTAAGCCCCCTCAGTAATTCTGTAAGGCCACAGAAGGAGTCATCCAGGAAAGGAGTCAAAGGGCTCATTTCTTTTTTCATCGGAGGTACAGGCCACACATTGTAGAAAAGCAACAGAATACTGCTGCAGAAAAAAGGCAGTAAAAACACAATGCCGAAGGTCTTTGGCTGGCCGCAAGCGTGCAAGGTCTTAACAAGAAAAAGATCAGGATGTGGAAATCAGGTTCATAGGTCAGAGACAGGCCAGGGTCATTCTTAAAAAGTCAAGATCTAATCCTTCTAACCACAAGTAATGCTCAACAGCAGAAGATGTTATACTCATAAATTATGGTAAAAATGACAAATGAATCAGCATAAAAGGTGAGGAATATGATATAAATTGACATGCATATTTGAAAAATAAGCTGGCAATTACTAACAATGAAAGCATTCATCCAGGCACATGTATAATTTAAAACAAATAAATAAAAATACCAATTAAGCTTTTACTCATTAGTATAATTAATTCTAGACATGCCTGACATTTATTTTGCAGTAATTTCAAGAATGGAATATTCTTTGTATTGCCGCATTGAACTGGCCACCCAAAGAGTCAGTTTCATGGTGCAGCCACTGGATGATCACATTTCAGCAGATAAAAGTCTGGTGAGCGAACAACCGCTCACAATTTTTTATACAATGACCAATCAAAATTGGCCATTTGTATGGGTACCTGCAGTTTCATGTAAATATGCCAATCCCGACATTGTTTTCAAGCAGTGATATCTCTGAAAATAATAGAGGTAGAAACTTGATGTTGAGGTCATAAAAACTGAGAATTTCACTTTTCATATGCCACCAGAATCACTGTTTGTTTTTTTTTTTCAATTCCCAAGATATAACTGTAACTCCAGTTGCAAGCAGTGTACAGATCTAAACTAGCAATAAAGTGAAATAAAGTGGATTGCAGTGCAGGATTTCACAGAAGAGAACCAAAATTTGTTAATAAAGTATACTATAATGTTTAGTTACACTTTAAAGATTTTCTCTAACTATCTTAGTGGTGGCAATCTTTTGTCTTCTTTGGTTGCCAATGGATACGACCATCAATGTGGGAACTTTTTATGGTCTGGCACTTGTCAGATGCCCAGCCATGATTTCCTTATTGTGGACAGGTTATCAGGCAGGGACACTACATGTAAAGAAGATAACATGGCCACAATTAAGGAATCGTGCCAGACCTTAGAAAGTTCCTGTACTCATATTCATATATATACAGTGGGGAAAAAAAAAGTATTTAGTCAGCCACCAATTGTGCAAGTTCTCCCACTTAAAAAGATGAGATAGGCCTGTAATTGACATCATAGGTAGACCTCAACTATGAGAGACTAAATGAGAAAACAAATCCAGAAAATCACATTGTCTGATTTTTTAAGAATTTATTTGCAAATTATGGTGGAAAATAAGTATTTGGCCAATAACAAACGTTCATCTCAATACTTTGTTATATATCCTTTGTTGGCAATGACAAAGGTCAAACGTTTTCTGTAAGTCTTCACAAGGTTGGCACACACTGTTGCTGGTATGTTGGCCCATTCCTTCATGCAGATCTCCTCTAGAACAGTGCTGTTTTGGGGCTGTCGCTGGGCAACAAGGACTTTCAATTCCCTTCAAAGGTTTTCTATGGGGTTGAGATCTGGAGAATGGCTAGGCCACTCCAGGACCTTGAAATAATTCTTACGAAGCCACTCCTTCGTTGCCCTGGCGGTGTGCTTGGGATCATTGTCATGCTGAAAGACCCAGCCACATTTCATCTTCAATGTCCTTGCTGATGGAAGGAGGTTTGCACTCAAAATCTCACGATACATGGCCCCATTCATTCTTTCATGTACACGGATCAGTCATCCTGGTCCCTTTGCAGAGAAACAGCCCCAAAGCATGATGTTTCCACCCCCATGCTTCACAGTAGGTATGGTGTTCTTTGGATGCAACTCAGCATTCACTCTCCTCCAAACACGACGAGTTGTGTTTCTACCAAACAGTTCTACTTTGGTTTCATCTGACCATATGACATTCTCCCAATACTCTTCTGGAACATCCAAATGTTCTTTAGCAAACTTCAGACGGGCCCGGATATGTACTGGCTTAAGCAGAGGGACACGTCTGGCACTGCAGGATCTGAGTCCCTGGCGGCGTAGTATGTTACTGACAGTAGCCTTTGTTACGTTAGTCCCAGCTTTCTGCAGGTCATTCACTAGGTTCACTAGGTCAACTAAGTAGACCTCTCATAGTTGAGGTCTACTTATGATGTCAATTACAGGCTTTTTAAATGGGAGAACTTCCACAATTGGAGGCTGACTAAATACTTTTTTTCTCCACTGAAGGTAATCTGCACATTACCTAGTTAATGTGCACATTACCTACTAGGCACTTGTTAAAGTGCAGATAACGACATGTTTTGCCGGAACAACAGCAACGTCGCAGGCTTACAGCGAACGTAATGCCGGCAAAAAAAAAAAAAGGATCGGGGACAGTATAGGGAAAGGTTGAAGACAGTTTGCTTTCAAAACCCATTCAACTTGAATCTCTGAGGATATGGAGAAGTGGACGTCATCAATTTTGATTTGGTTACGTTACATCGACGATATTTTGCTTTTCTGGAGTGGGACTGAGGAGGATTTCTGGTCTTTTGTGGATGAACTCAATCATAATCATATTAACCTACATTTTACGGCAGAAATTAATAGCAAAGAGATTTCTTTCTTGGATCTTTCCATCAAAATTGAGGAGAATGGAACAATTAACACCACTGTCTTTAGAAAGAAAACGGCAACTAATAGTTTGCTCCGTTGGGATAGTTTTCATCCTGAGCCCCTGAAGAGAGGAATACCCAAAGGACAATTCCTTAGAGTGCGCCGGAACTGTTCCAATTTGGATGACTTTCATAATAAAGCTGATGATCTTGAACAGAGATTTATCAATAGGGGCTATCCATCAACTATTGTACAGAAAGCACGTAATCATGCTTTGGCACTAGACAGAAGAGGTCTCCTCTCTCCTAAATTATCTAGTGAGACAGAAACACAGATTCGTCTTATTGGGACCTTTGATAGCAAACATAGAGAGATTAAGCATATTTTGACTTCATTATGGAAGATTTTACGTATGGATCGGGATATTCAGGGTTCTATTGCCCATGTTCCATTGATTACATATAGAAGGGGCAGGAACCTAAAGGATATTCTGACCCATAGTCATTTGAAACCTGACACTAAGAAAGACACCTGGTTAGATAGAGCTATACCTAATGGTACGTTCAAATGTGGACATTGTAAAGCTTGTCCCTTTATTAACAAAAGCATGTCATTTACGAGCGTATCCACTGGTCGTTCCTATGAAAACCGGGAGTTCATCAATTGCAAATCTAAGGGTGTTATTTACATGGCTACCTGCACCTGCCCAAAAAATTATGTTGGGAAGACTATTAGGGAACTAAGAAGGAGAATACTTGATCATATTGAGAATATTAATAGATGTGAAGATCAACCTATCAGTAAGACATGTCTGGGAGGCCCATGGGGGTGATCCGAGTCATGTCTCCTTTCAAGGCATCGAACTTGTTAAACCCAATATACGGGGGGGGGGGGGGGGGTGATTTGGACCGTCGAATCCTTCAAAAAGAAGCCCAATGGACATACCGATTGAAATCGTTTAAACCACAGGGCCTTAATGAGGTGATTTCGTTTACATCTTTTATCTGAAATTATATGAGCTATCTTTATCCCCTCTAATCGATATTTCATCCTTATTTTAAATTTTTTTATTTATTTATTTTTATTAACATTCCTAGTCCTGCTGTAGTATATTCCTAATATATAAGAGAGGTGGGAAATGAAAGATAGGCGACCTTTTGTATATGGTTTGTCCTGTCTCTGTGCATATCTTAGCCATTTTTGTGTTCTATTTTCCATATGAGTTTTTTAATTGCTTTATTATCTCTTGTCATCATTATTTTGTTCATACTCCGCTATTCTTAGTATGGTTGTATAAGTATATATGTTTTGAAACTGTTTTGATCCATTCAATCTATATTGTTGAACTATGCTAGTAGAGCATTATCTGATGATGTAATTTTGAAATCGCTGTATATCTTTAGCGATTTCACCGGCACTATGATCTGAGTGTCGTTGCATTTAGAGTAATGTCTCATTTTTTAAACTTCAATCTTTGCTATTTTAGTAATAACTGATTAACTCATTCAGATTCAGCTGATCATCTATAGGAGGTTCATCGCCGCTATGTATATAGCGTCGACGTTCTCACGGTAACAATCTCGTTCTTTTGCACCAAGGAGAAGAGGTGGGTGTGGTACCTCTGACACACCCACTGAAATGACGAGCGGGATTGGTCAGGGGTACGCAGGCTTTATCCTTTATATAGATTACTGTGCAGTGTGGTATCCGAGGCTTAACATTGAAAGTACCGGCGCCTACCATCTGGGCGTCGGGAACTGTGGTTTTTACCGCATTTTCTTTGACTATCTACACATTTTTTCTCCATGAAATTTATAAACTCCACTGATAAACCTGGTGTTAGGATTATCCACTAGGGGAAACATGTTGGGAGATGAGGGAAAGAGGAGATTCACATGTTCTATTATAAGAGAGGGACTTGACCAGGCATTTGGTTTATCATGCTCCTTATGGGGCCTATGGTCTCTTGCCCTCTGAGTATAGTCTATATAGAGTTTGGGTGTGGTGCTTTGAGCTTCATGTTGGTGATTTGAAACTCCACTACACTAATATATTATATATACCTTATCTAGTATTCAAAAGTTAAGGATACTTTGAGTGTTTTAGTGAAGTTGTCTGCAGTTTCATATTATCAATCTGCAGTGTTTTCACTTTTCACCGCAAAGATATAGTATTTTCTTGCGGCTGGTTTACCTATACTCCAATATTTATATAATAAGGGGGTTTGAAAGAATACTGTATCTACGTTTTCCCCTTATTTGGGATAGGTTTATCTGAAAGGATCACTTAGAATAATTATGGGTGACATCTTTTTTGGATGTCTGTGTTTTTAATTTTTCTAATAAAAGTTGAGTTTTATTTATTATTTCATTTCTATATTTTTGCCATTTTTTCTTTAATTGGTTTCTTTTCTGTAATGTGGTGGCAGCAGTTGTATATGCTTGGGGGAGGCGATAGACTTCCTTTAAATAAATGAAATGTTATTGCATATAGGCATATACACCCATACCCTATACATATATGACTTCTTCAGACTTGAAATGAAGCTCGTTACCAGCCTCCTTACACAAGGAAACAAATAAAGAATCTAAAAAAGACTTACTCTATAGTACAACTATACAATAACCTTTCTGAATTTACAATAAACTGGGCATCAATAAACACATTTTCGAATATTGCATCAATTTGCTCCAGGGTATGGCACCACTTTTTCCTTCTAGACCAACATTACGTCGTCTTACTCCATTGTAACAGACTAGGACTTTAGCGAAACAAAATGTTGCAAAGAGGAATGGATGTCTGAGGGTAATTTTGCACATGGAGCAATCAGCTTATTGGCCAGGCAGCTGCTTTTTGATATGTCTTGTGTCTCATGAGTCCATTAAAAAGCCTCAGAGATTACCTGGCCCATTTTCTTAGTCATTTTCAGTCCACCATTTTTAACAAATGTTCCAGGGTGACAATTGTCAATGACAGCAGTGCTAAATACTCACTGTTCCCCAGTGCACCCTTTGCTTGGCTTTATTTTACTTGCTGCTCCTTGTATCACTGTTTTTTACATGCAGTGAATCTGTGGACAAACTGCATTTCCCATGAGTCATCTGCCTGCTCTCACTCTCTATGTACCCTTCCCTTCTCCACTCTCCCCCACAATGAAACATCACAGCTTCAGGTGACCTCGGATGTGGGAGTGATTTCTTATCTATGATTTCATTGTAGGGGAGTGTGGAGAGCAAGGAGAGGAATCATGGGAAATGTAGTTTGTTCACAGATTCACTGCATGTAAATAACAGTGATACAAGAAGTCTCAAGTAAAATAAAGCCAAGAAAAGGCTGCACAAGAGAACAGTGAGTATTTAGCACTGCTGTAGATGTATGTTCAGATAATTTTTGATAGCTGGATAACCCCTTTAACTGTAGCAGAATAACAGACACAAACAGAGCCACTTCCATCTGTGTCAATTCCCAGTGACTCTAATGTAAACAATATGTCAAACACTGGCCTTCCATCATGTTTGTTTACTTCTGTAACAGAAGAAAAAGTCCTGTATGCAGGACGTTTTCTTATGTGAGAAAAGTAAAAACAAGAGGGAAAAAAGATTGTCATGTTTTTTACGTTGGGGTGAATGCAGACGGACTTCTGACGGAGGGGGGTGGGGCTGACGGATGAGAGTAATGGACAATAATGGTAGTGTGAACCTACCCCTACAGAAACTTACAAAAGGCTCTTGACAGAAGTGTCAGACAGCTCAGCTGTAGCCTAGTATGCATTAGATCAGTGGTTCTTAAAATGTGGGTTGAGCCCCTGGGAAGTCATGTGTGGAATGCCAAGGGGATTGCGATCCATCAGTGGTAATTAGGCTATGCACCGCTGCGCCATATTCCCAATATTGCGGCTGATCTTTATAATCAGCTTTCGTATTGGCAGCAGAGCACTGCACAGCCTGCACCGGTGGGCCTCCGCAGTGACCCTTGAGGTGCATGAAGTCACAAGAGGCCTTAAGAGGCTGAGAGGTAACCGCAGGATGCCACTGGATGCCCAGGAGAGGTGAAGCAAGGTGAGTATAAGTGTTTTTTACTTTTCCTCCCCTCCCCGGGGCCTCTACTTATTATACTCTGGGAGGATTATATTGTCTGGGACCACTGTGGAGCATTATATTGTGGGGGGCGAAGTATTGTGCGGAGAAGGTGTTGGTTCTTCACAGATTCATTTTATGTAAATAACAGTGATACAAGGAGTCTCAAGTAAAATAAAGCCAAGAAAATGGTACACAAAGCAACCTGAGTATTTAGCACTGCTGTGGATGTATTTTCAGATAATTTTTGGAAGCTGGATAACCCCTTTAATGAATATGGGGCTGGATTGTAAAAATACATTTCAACTTGTTCTCCTCAGGAAAGAAAGATGAAAACAATTCTTCTTATAATTTGCATGGGAAGCCTCTACAACCAGGCTCAATGCCAAGATTCACAGGTAAGCCCTATTGAAACATAGACAGTTACATTTACTTTATTGGTCATTTTCCTATTAAAGACATTAAATTTAAGGGAAAAATCTGAATCTCCACTTCTAATATTGTATAAACAATTTAAAATCTCTCCACATCAACGCTTTCATTGACAGGTGAGGCCCAAGGCAAAATTAGCAAAATGAAGTGTAGGGTAAAGACTAAATAAACAATCCTTTAGCTGACAGCTATTGGCCCTCTCTCATTCAATGAGAATTTTATTTTATGTGCTCCTTAAAAATCCATAAACACCCCCCAGCTACCTTAGAAGAGGGTCCCAAAGAATTGCCTCTTCTACAGTTATGGCCGTAAGTGTCAGCATACCTGAAATTTTTCCAGAAAATGAAGCATTTCTTCCAGAAAATTATTGCAATTACACAAGTTTTGTTATACACATGTTTATTTCCTTTGTGTGTATTGGAACAACACAACAACAAAAAAAAAAAAGTCAAATTGGACATAATTTCACACAAAACTTCAAAAATGGGCCGGACAAAATTGTTGGTACTTTTTCAAAATTGGGATTAATTAACTTTGTTTCAAACATGTGATGCTCGTTCAAACTCACCTGTCGCAAGTAACAGGTGTGGGCAATATAAAAAAAAATAAATCACACCTGAGAACAGATAAAAGGCGAGATGTTGACTCAATCTTTGCATTGTGTGTCTGCATGTGCCACACTAAGCATGGAGAACAGAAAGAGGAGAAGAGAACTGTCTGAGGACTTGAGAACCAAAATTGTGGAAAAATATCAACAATCTCAAGGTTACAAGTCCATCTCCAGAGATCTTGATGTTCCTTTGTCCACGGTGCTCAACATAATCAAGAAGTTTACAACCCATGGCACTGTAGCTAATCTCCCTGGACGTGGACAGAAGAGAAAAAAATGATGAAAGGTTGCAACACAGCATAGTCCAGATGGTGGATAAGCAGTCCCAACCAAGTTCCAAAGAAATTCAAGTTGTCCTGCAGGCTCAGGGTGCATCAGTGTCAGCACGAACTACTGTATTCATCGCCATTTAAATCAAATGAAACACTATGGCAGGAGACCCAGGAGAACCCCACTGCTGACACAGAGACATAAAAAAGCTAGACTGCAGTTTGCCAAAATATATATGAGTAAGCCAAAATCCTTCTGGCAAAACGTCTTGTAGACAGATGAGACCAAGATAGAGCTTTTTGGTAAATCACATCCATTCTACTGTATACCAAAAATGGAATGAGGCCTATAAAGGAACGAACACAGTACCAACAGTCAACTATGGTGGAGGTTCAAAGATGTTTTGGGGTTGTTTTGCTGACTCTGGCACTGGGTGCCTTGACTGTGTGCAAGGCATCATGAAATCTGAAGAATACCAAAGGATTTTGGGTCGCTATATAGGGCCCAGTGTCAGAAAGCTGGGTTTGCATCCTAGGTCATGGGTCTTCCAGCAGGACAATGACCCCAAACATACTTCAAAAAGCACCCAGAAATTAATGGAAACAAAGCACTGGAGAGTTCTGAAATGTCCAGCAATGAGTCCAGATCTAAATCCCACTGAACACCTGTGCAGAGATCATAAAATTGGTGTTGGGAGAAAGCACCCTTCAAAGACCTGGATCAGTTTGCAAAAGAAGAATGGTCCAAAATTCCAGTTGAGATGTGTAAGAATCGTGTTGATGGTTGTAGGAAGTGATTGATTTTAGTTTTTTTTTTCCAAAGGGTGTGCAACTATATATTAAGTTTAGGGTGCCAGTAATTTTGTCTGGCCCATTTTTAGAGTTTTGCATGAAATTATATAATTTTTGGCTTTTTATTCTCAGTTTTTTGTGTTGTTCCAATACAAACAAAGGAAATAAACATGTGTATAGCATAATGTGTGTAATTGCAATAATTTTATGCGAGAAATACTTCATTTTCTGGAAAAATTTCAGAGATGCCAACACTTACACCCATAACTATATATGTAATGATTTGTTATCTAAAGAAGACAACCATTATGTTTTCATTTGCTGTTGCTTTGGTGAAATATGGATTCTTTAAAATTTAGACAAAGTCAATACTATTCTTTTCTTGTTTTAAGTAACTTTACAAAACACAGACAATAGTATTTGGGTATAACGTAATGTGCATGCTATTTATCAACTAGGCACATGCTGTTTGATGAATAGGGTGCTGCAATTCCAGGATATACCTAGAGGAGCTTACCTCCACTTTTCTGTGTGAAGAGAGTCCATCTAGTTTAAAAATAAGTTAAACCGCACCCAGACTGCAAGCCACACGTCCTTTTTTCCCTTTGCAAGTGTCACAAAAAAGTGGTTCTGGGCCTTGATAAATATGCTATTTAGTCTAAGCTGTCCAGAAAACATGCACAATATTACTTATAATGTGTCCATATTATAAAAGGACAGTGTTGGGCTCAGGCCCAGACCTTGAAGAGGTTTTCCAGGATACAGGAGTAAAATCAATGACCTAATCCATCAATATCTTTTGATCAGCTGTTTGAAGAGCCATCAGCATTGGGGTGAGTGCTGCAGCCTCTTCACCGAGTGCCAAGGACAGCGCCAAACACTGCATAGCATCTGTTGCTTGATATTGCAGTTTAGCCCCATTCATTTAAATTGGACTAACCTTGCAAACAGGCCACGTCATGATCGAATGTGATGTCATTGTCGGACCTCACCTGTGTGCACTGCCAGTTCAAGCAGCTGATCTGGGAGGGTCCTGAGTATCTGTCCTAATGATAGGTCATCAATATTTAACCCACGGAAAACCCCTTTAAGGCCATGGTCCATAACAGTTCTCATCTTGTGAGCTTGACATATCGATGACACAGTATCTACACAAGAAGAATTCAGCACTGTGGTAAATTTAATACAATAACAGATCTTGGTGCATTTTTAGACTGGTCATATACATTACATAGCTGGACAGCTGAATTTTCTGACTTCCCTATAAACCTGAACGCTGAGGTCAGCCAAGTAAGAAGACTATTTCACTGAAAACAAAAGAATCAGGCAGCTGAAATTCAACATGCTCTATCCTTATCTGCCCTGATATCTGCAAAAAATTGGCTAATGTATGGCCAGTTTATATTCTAAAGGCTATAAAATAAGATAACTGTAGCATGTAAATGTGCATAATATATTAGGGTCTACAACAACCACATAAATGCATTTATTTCCTATGAGGGTAGGGATTAATGCTTTCTGCCGTGTAGTGCATGACTTATGTATTTCTTGCTTAATTTGTATCTACAGGATTGTGACTTGTCTGGGAAAAATCTCAGAGAGATCCCTATAAGTAATTTGACAAACATAACAAAGCTGAACTTAAGACACAACAACATTACCTTAACTCTAGAAGATCATGCAGCCCTAGTGAGTTATCCTAGCTTGACAGAGCTGAATCTCTCCCAGAATAACATTACTGAGCTAATAAACAGTTCCTTCAGAGAACTACGTGAGCTTGAGGTATTAATTCTCAGTAATAACTACATTACAGCTATAGGAGAACTGACATTTTTTGAACTGAAAAATCTGAAGGTTTTGGACCTTAGCTTCAATATTATTACTCATCTACCTGCGAACATTCAGATACCGTCAACCCAACTGCAAGCTTTAAACCTGCAAAACAACACCTTGACTAACCTGGATATTAAAAAGGCCCTAAAGGAACTGAAAACCTCTCTGAAAATAACACTTAGTGGGAATCCATGGAACTGTAATTGCGCCCTTATCAGTCTGTCCTTGTGGTTAAATAACAACACAGTTGTTCTCGGTAAGATACATACTGCAACATCTATAGCATAAAGAAAACTTTCAGTCAATTATCAGACACCAAACAATTTGTATGCAATGCCAATCAAAACAGAATGCTATGCTTTTCCACAAGTCACATCCCTGGCTACATACATATCTCACCATCCACTACAGCTTCGAACATGAGACTACCATCATTTTATAGACAATCATCTCATACATAAATTTGACTTGTAACTATTTAGTATATGATTAGTTATGCATATTCTTGTCATGTAACTGCATTGTTACTGTTTTTCTCCTGGTGGTGGAAAAATCTTTTTCTTCTTGCATACTACATATTACAGCCTGTTCTCACATTCCCTAATAGCTCAGTGTGTTATTAAGTTGATTCCCAAGTGAAAGGTCACTGGTTCAAATTGAGGATCAGACATGAAGAATATTTCCCAAAAAAAAGAGAAACAGCATCATCCAGCTCATCGATAGCAGTCTCTCGGCCAAGAAAATTGCCAAACTGCAACATATGAATGCCATATACATATGAGTTAGAATAATACAAAATTAAGTCCATTCATCCATTCAATTTCAAGAGGTGGACATCCAGGCAAAATATTGGTGTCAACAAGTCAGCTATCAGTTCCGGCATGACAAACAAGATGCTGGAGGTGGCTCCTATGCGTCATAATAGTGAGATCACAGATGTCCATGCAAGCACTGTGCAATGCGTGTTAAACAAGTCAGGAATTGTTTCCCAAAAAAGGTGAAGAAGCCTCAACTTCAATATCGTCATAAGAAGCGCCAGCTCAAGTTTGCAGAAAAGTGCACAGTAGAAGATTGGAAACGGATGATTTGGAGCTATGAGACGAAAGTCAATAGACTGGGCTCTGATAGGTGCACAGTGGTCTGGAAGAAACAAGGGCCTAACAAATTGAGAAATTGAAGAAACTGTCAAGTTTGGTGGGGTTGTTTCACAGCCAAAATCTTTGGATACTTGAGCAGGATCGATGGTGGTCTCACTACTGAGCTATATGTGAGTATTCTACAAGACTTATCCATACAAGGAGTTGCTTTGTACTAAGGGCATGAAAAGGATGAGCGTGTTTCCAGCAGGACAACGACCCGAAGCATACGTCAAGATTAGCGATGAAATGGTTCAATGACAAAGAAGTAGAGGTGCTGGATTGGTCCCCACTGTCCCCAGATCTCAACACAATCGAATACTTGTGGGTAGAGTTGAAGAAAAAGCTGTATTCATACCCAAGTGCCACCAGCAAGCACCAACATTGGGAATAAAAGAGACCTGGGATCTCTCGACACATGCAAATCCAATGGTGGATTTACAAAATAATAAAAATTAAAATTTAGATTTTTAGGAGCAAAACAGTAACAATGCAGTTACATGACAAGAATCTGCAATAATGTGCTAAATAGTTGCAAGTCAAATTTATGTATGAGATAGCCAAGATGATTATGTTTTAGACACGTTTTGAACTTCAATCACTTTTTGAGCCTTAGTGACAAAAGGGGGGAAGCATAAAAGGGTTGGCCAGGATTTTTAAAATTTGTGATGGGTAGTTCATGAACTATTAGCTTAAAGGGATCCTATCATTCAGAAAGGATCATTCAGACGCCTCTTCTTGACGTCCATTCGGCCATTTTCCTGTGGCCTATTATTACATACAGCAGTACGCTCGGTAGGAGAAGAATAGCCTTTATAAAGGCTATTACGGTGTGGTTTTACTAAAATTGGCCTTTCTAAATGATAGGATCCCTTTAAAATAAATTGATCTTCAAAGTGAACTGGAAAAAATTAGTTCATCAGGAATTAAAGCAAGTGGGAGGAGTGGATGGGAGGAGGCAGTGATACAGTATAGCAGCTCCTCCTGCAGGCTCACCCACTGGGACACTACTACTTGCTTTTTATCTTCTAATAATGGAAAAGCAACGTGGAAAACTTATGTGTGAGTGAGAGAGAGTCTGTGTGTGTAGCTTCAAGCAAATCACCACCCTTGTTATTCTAGAGATACAATCTACTTTTTGCCAAATATGCTAGGTGCTTTTTCAACGCTTCTCAGCTCTCTCATGCATCTGATCGAACTAGGCCTTCATTACTAGTTTTTAGCTCGTTCAGTTAAAGAGGTTGTTCAGGCAAAAATGGACAACCCTTTTAAAGTTTAAATAAGCTGGGGGCAGTGAAAAAAATAAAAATAATGTATACTCACCTGTCCCCGTTGCTCCGGTGTCCTCCCGCACCTCCTGGTTCATCTGCTCCAGCGGCGTCTTCCGGCTGAGGCCAATCAGCGAAGGGCCCGAATGTCACTACCTGTGACATCATGGGTCCTCTTCCTGAGGCCTGCTGAGGCCGCTGATTGACCTCACTGGAAGACACGCGGGAGAGCAGACGAACAGGGACGCACAGGAGAACACCGCAGCAGCAGGGACAGGTAAGTATACATTTTTTTTTTTTTCTTCACTGCCCCCAGCAGATTTAAACCTTTAAAAGTTTTGCCTGGACAACCCCTTTAAGTTAGTTCACCAGTCACATGACACATTCCCTATTAGCCTCCTTAGTATGCAGAGCTTATTGCTGTATGGCATGCTATAGGTTATACTGTGCATCTGTTTATGCCACCAGGTATTTTCTCCGCTTTCTTATTAAAATTTAATGTTTCACTACAATATATGTCACCAAACTGCTAGACAATAATTCCAGGTTATAAGGTTGACAATGAAAAGGTTATTCACTTTGCAGAGTTCAACATGGCATTGTTAGTTTGTGGTAATAGTGACTGCCCTTATAAACATTTATAATTATCAGACATATTAAATCTATCTGATCATATCAACAAAACTATAACTCATTCAAGGAGCCAGAAGTAACTGTATAATAGTCAAGATCTAAGCACCATGTAATATCTAGATCAGAGACCACTCTACTCATTTGCTTCTTCCATGGGTGACGCTGTATAAAGTTCTTTCAAATTTTCTCAGTCCAATATTATACTAATATATGTTACCTTCCTTGCAGAAAATGAGAACATCACTTTGTGTGCCACACCAAAAAAATTGGCAAACTATAAAATAAAAGAAATCAATACAGCACAAGTATTAGGTTGTAGTGGCATTGATAACACTTCATCAATCACAGCGTCAATCCCCTCCTTTAACAATTTCACATCTCTTGTGACAATGCCCCTCAATGGAACCAACACTACATCTACCAAAGGTATGTGTCTTTACACTGTTTTATCTATTTAAAAACAGGTATTCATTTTTTAATAGTGTATTGTACAGTTATTAAAGGGGATCTGTCTGAAATTTTGACCATGCAAACTGTCCTGGAGAACTGTTTGAACATACCTTGGTGTATGGTGTTAGGAATAGCATAACTGTGAAAGATAAATATTTAATGCAGGACTCAGGTCCTGGAAGAGCATTCAAGGTGTTCCTTTACCCTGAAGTGCTCTCCACATGTCCTTCCTGCTGCTCAGAATAAAGCTGTAGCATCCAACTTGAAGACTACTAAAGCCTATCAGTCATAGAGCAGTGGGCACTTGAGATTGAAAGATCACCTTCAGAACACTTGCAGGACCTACAGCCTTGCATTTCAATCATGCAGCTACTAAAAATATACACAAAGGTATCTTTAAACAGTAACATTTCATTTTTTTTTACCATTGCATGGTAGAAGTAATAACCAGTCACTTTGTAATTAAAAGGGGTTGTGCAAGATAAGAAAACATGACTGATTTCTGTTTCTCAGGAAGTGACATCATGTCCGTTGGTCACATGGCCATGCTGCAGTTCAGTCTCATACATTTTAGTGTTGGTTCACACTTGCGCCGGCACTCCGTCCGCCGTGAATCCGACCTAAATGTCAGAAAAAAAGGATTGGGACAGGATAAAGAAAGGTTTAAGACTGTTTGCTTAAAAACCCATTCACTTGAATGAGTTTTTAAAGCAATGCGCGACTGTGTGCTTACACCCTACACCCACGAAGCCGATTTTTTTTTGTTGGAAACAAAGTCGGACATGCAGGACTTTGTTACCGACGAAAAAAACCGGCTTCGCGGTGCAGAGGGTGTAAAGCGCAGAGTCGCGCATTGCTTTAAAAACTAGGACTGAGCTGTAGCATTGCCATGTGACCAACGGATGTGAGGTGACTTCCTGAGAAGACTAAATCAGTCATGTTTTCTAATCCTGCACAACCCCTTTAAAGCATTCTCATGCAAATCATCCACTGCTTGCTATGGCTGTATATGATATGGCTATACTATGGCTGTCTTCAGATGTCTCCAGCATATGGGAAATGTCTTTAGCGATATGGATGCTAAAGATGGATTTGTGCTGTGGGTAGAGCCTTCACAGAATGCATCTCCAGTGTCTTCAGTAATTGAACAGAATTCAGTGCAAACCTACTCATGACGCTGCAAGACTCTGCCCCCTCAATATAGCACTAGATCCAGAAGTAGAAGTGTGGAAAACAAGCTAAATTTGCAGGTATGAACAGCGGAATGTTGCCACTTCAGTTACATTAGGTTCACATTAGAGCTGGCTATTCGTCGTCCGTCAACGGAAAAGTGGACTGCTAAAACAGCTGATTTTCAGCCTCAAGAAGCCTATCTCCGTCCAGCACCCAGCTAGTGATAGCAGATTTTGCCCCCTCGTGTACAGCCTGTGTGGTACATTCCATGCTGTTCATACAGAAAGATTTGTTGCCAGAGATGGTGACCCCTTGAGAGAACAGAAAGCCCTGAGATCACATGACCCATATGAGGAAAGGAGACCCCGAATTTTCAGATCGAAAGGAATAATTAAAAAAGATAATATTAGCTTAGTTATATATATTGGGGGACTTGATACATAATGAATGAATAAATAATTTTAAAAAAAATAAAATCAGGAGTGCTTTCTTTAACCCCTTCCTGCCGGAGGCATTTTTCGATTTTCGTTTTTCAGTATTGACTGCCTTCCAAACCACGTAACTTTTTTTTTCCCGTTCACAGAGCCATATGAGAGCTTAAAGGGGTATTCCCACGAACATAACATATTTTTAAATTTGTAGATAATTAAAAGTTAAACATTTTTTCAAATACAACTAATTAAACATTTTGCAGAGATTTAAAGATTTCCTCTAGCCATCTTAGTGGTGACAGTCTGTTGTCTTGATCAGTTGCCAATGGATACGACCATGAATGCAAGACCTTCTAAGGTCAGAAAATCAGCCATGATTTCCATATTGTGGCTGTGATATCTTCCGATACATGTAGTGTCCCTGCCTGATAACCCAGCTACAGTAAGAAAATCATGGCTGGGTTTTTGACAAGTCCTAGGCCATAGAAAATTTCTGCATTTGTGGTTGTATCCATTGGCAACCACTCAAGAAAACAAACTAGCACCACTAAGATGGTTAGAGAAAATCTTTAAAACTCTGCAGAATTTTTAACTGCTTACATTTGCAAAAATTTTAACTTTTAATTATCTTCAAATATAGATATGGTCATGTTCATGGGAATACCCCTTTAATGTTTTCGGGACAAATTATTCTTCATAATGGTACAATTTATTATTCTGTACAATGCACTGCGAAGCTGGAGACAAATTCAGAATGGGGTGGAATTAGAGAAAAAGTGTATTAGTGCAACTTTCTTACGGTCTTCATTTTTATGATGTTCACAGTGCAGCCAAAATTACATGTCACTTGTATTCTGTGTTTCGGTACGATTCCGAATTTTGTTTTCTTAAAGTCGCCTTATTCTACACCTGTAATTTTTTTTAGATTTCCGTGTACGGGGAATGCATAGGGCGTCTGTTTTTGCAGGGCCAGGGGTACTTTTTATTTATACCGTTTTGCGGAATATCTATTGCTTTGATCACTTTTTATTAAAATTTTTATCAGAGGCGAAACTTTGAAAAAAAACGACGGTTTGACACTTTAGATTTTTTTATTCCCCTCTACAGTGTCCACTATACGGGAAAAATATTTTTTAAAGTTTGCACACCGAGTGTTTTCGGACTCAGGGATTCCAAATGTGTATGTGTTTCACAGTAGTTTTTAGTTTTATATGTATTCTAAGGAAAGGTGGGTTATTCAAATTTTTAATTAATTTTAATTTAAATACCCGACATCCGTACTATTACGGAGGATGTCGGGAAGGGGTTTCCCATGAACATAGCCATATTAAATTAAAAGTTAAACATTTTTACAAATAAAATAAAAATAAAAATACTGTCAGGCCTAAAAATTTTTTAGTTGAAGATACTCTAATCACACATCTTAGTGCTTTCTGTGATTCATACATTTCTATGGAGTGTTCTGTACCGTTCTGTTCCAATATCATGGAGCAGGACCGAATCTGCTCTATAATTATCGCATCGGAGCCCTGCTTGGACGGTACACTTGATTGTGTGCATGAGACCTTACTCCTTATGTACACAGACAGAAGCTTATGCGTTCAGGTTTCCGTTCGGGGGGGTCTGCTAGGGGACCCCCCCCGAACGGAAACCTAATCCTCTTAAAAAAACAAACAAAAACGGTTTCCCATAGAAACTTGTCTCTCTGCATTTTTTAAACGGGTACTGGGACGGAATTCCCAAACGTAGTACAAGCGCTGGTGTGAATCCAGCCTTATCCTGAAAAGGATAAATGAAACAACTGGTATGCTATAAAATAGCAGTGTACATTTTGTTTTTTTTTGTTTTTTAATTTTCCCCGCTCGTTTCTACATTGGTGGTTCAGTGTGGTGGTGTAAGGGTTAAACTTAATAGTGACCTGCTTCTAATCTGCTGGAGATCACTTATTCACTGAACCGCAATTCAAGCTTTCACAGTATTCCTATGGAAATCAGAACAAGGCTCTCATAGGAATGGATTGATTCAGTCAATAAGACCTTGACCTTTGGCAGCTCTGAAGCAAATCATTTGGGGCAGTGAGGGGGCAATATATCTGCTGAATAACACTGCACTCCACTGAACCACCAATGCAGAAATGAGTGGAATAGAAAAGTGGACTGCTTGTTTAAATAAGTTGCTTGAAAAATGTTTGTTTGCTTTATATATTAGTTCTTCTACAACGGTGCCAGCACAGACTAATTGTTTTCTACCTTCTTGACATTAAAAAGCACAAAGCACTGTAAAAGTGTAAGATTCAGAATTCAAACACAAGATTGAGATTTGCCCCTATGGTTAATGTACGGTATGTTTCTGCTTATGTGTACTTTACTGCCTATCTGATAATCATCCATCAATCTGAGGAATAGTCGACAAAACCTGTAGTAGACCTACATGCATTCTATTTTGTCACTTCATATCTTCATTTAGTGTCTTTGCCAAATCAACACAACCTCTGCTTTACATAGCTGCAATAAAGATAAGGAAAATCAGGGAGCAGTTCACAGGTTTATTGATTCTCCTCTGACACTCCACAAACGGAAGGGAAAAGAAACCACACAAACATAGTCGCTTTTCCAGAGAGATAAAAATATTTTGAAAAGGGTAAGAATGGGATAAAAAAACAAAAATGAGATTTACTGCCCGTTTCCCATAGCACCTGTTCTACGTTTACTAAGTCCCACTTGTCTCAACTTCTTAGCAAAATGACAGTAAATGTCTGCTCAGCCTATCAATGACTGCTGCAGTCTACACCAGTGAAAAGTTTTAAGATGGAATCAGGAAATAGAGTTGTAGAACGTGGCAGCAGTGGGGATTGGTAAGGCTTTTTTTTTTTTTTTTTTTTTTTTTAGTACAACCACTACCTCTACATATCTTTAAATACTGCACATAAAGCTCACTGGAAGTGCAAACAAGACCAGAAATTAGAAAACCATGAGCAAAATTTATATATACTGTATATAAAAGGAAAATTGATAAAATTGAGATCTGAATGACGCGCGTTTCGTCTATGAAAGACTTCGTCAGGAGATCTTTCATAGACAAAGTCTTTCATAGACGAAACACGCGTCTTATATTTTAGATATAGAAATTTTGCTCATGGTTTTCTAATTTCTGTTTTTTTTTTAACGCATTCTGCCCCTTTGCCATAAAAAAATAAATAAATAAAATATTGTTCTGTAAATCCTTTTAAGGCTGAGGCCCCACGTTACGGAAAAGCTGCTTTTTTGTTGCATAATTTTCTGCGTTTTTTTGTGCCAAACCCCGGAGTAGCTACAAAAGCAGTGGGGAATATAAAGGAAACACAAGGGTCAGCTGGCAGTTTAGTTTCAGACGGAGAACCAGAACTGTTATCATTATACTCTGGCGTCTCTTCAGATCTCACAGTATAATAACCAAAGGGCTATGGTGCATAAACATAACAGTCATACTCAGCCCTCCTGGGCGCTGTTGAAGCATCTGGTGCAGGTTCCCATCGTCTTCAGGACTCCTGAATGAATTCAGCGGCCCCGGGAGTCGTGTGGGGCGTGCTGGCATCATGAATTTATTTGGCTTTGAATGTCTGTCTAAGGAATGTCATTCAGATCTCAATTTTATCAATTTTCCTTCTACAGGGAACAGCTGGACATTTCTGGTTGGAGTAGTTGTTGTCGGGATTGTTACTTCATTACTGATATTAATTGCTGTTAAGTTCCCAAGATGGTATGACTTCATCCTCAGCTACAATCATCATCGTCTCAAAGAAGAAGAACCATACATGTTCGAGGAGGAGTTTAATGTAGACTTTAGCATGGGTGGCAATGACAAAAATCACGAAGATGACACTGTTGTGGTCTTTGAGCAAACACACACATTTGTGGTAGAAGAAGATGGATTTATAGAGGATAAGTACATAGATGAACGAGATATAACAGAGAGTTAATTTTAAAGGCAGATTTTCTTTTTCATGAACTATAAATAATGTATGAAGTAAAACCTTTAATACGTTATATAAGTTATCTTACATCTGGAAACTGTGGAAGGTGAAATAGTATCTGACAGGTGTCCTTCATTCATAGTGTCATGCATCAGTGTCTACAACCCCTTCTAAAATAACAGAGGTTGGTCCTTGTGTAATGGAAATGCAAAGTAATGCATCATTTCCTACAGGATCTGTCATAACCATTGTTGAAATATTTTAATTTGGTATTGAATCTATTATTACCAGCAGCAGTTTGTAATATGCCGCTACTTGAGAATGTACAGAAAGGGGGGAAGCTGCATATTTGTATATCGTGCACAAGGCTCCTCCTCCATTGAGTTATTACCCCCTACTTGTTCAGAAGTGTGCCATCTTGAAGGAGTGCTCCCCCCAACACACAATCTAGCAAAATGGTAAGGAGAGTGGCAGCATTAAAGGGAATCTGTCAGGTCAATCTGGGACACTAAACCACCCACAGGTCCTTATAGCCCTGGGGTTTAGTGTCCCAGATCGCCCTGTTGTAATGCAATCCGCAGGCGCATTAAAAACAAAAAACCTTTATACTTACCTAGAGAAGGGTCCAATCGACGCTGTTTGGTGAGAAAGTCTGGCTTATTCATGAGGCACGCCTCCCGGCGCCTGCGCTGTTCTTCAGTGAAGCCAAAGATGGACACCCCGGCTTCACTACGTAATTGCGGGGCATGCACACTGAAGCAGAGATGTACTCCTCTGGCTTCATTGAAGAACTGCGCAGGCGCGGGGAGTACAGCGGCAGGGTGAGTATAAATGTTTTTTATTTTTAATGCGGCCATGGATTGCTTTATAACAGGGTGATTTGGGACACTAAACCCCAGGTCCACATGGACGTGTGGGTGGTTTAGTGTCCCAAATTGCCCTGACAGATTCCCTTTAAGACAGAACCTATTTTCCTGGCTAATATAAATATTTGTAACAGGATTTCAGCTATGGAAAAATATTTTGAGCTATTTTTAGAATGGAAGTATAAGGGTATGTTCATGCAGAAAAATTTGCAGCTGATTTTGAGGCAGATTCTGCCTGGAAATCAGCTCCAAATGTTGCATGAAATCTGCCTCCCATTCATTTCAATGGCAGATTTATTTGTTACAGCTGATTTTTTTCAATTGAATTTCAATTTGAATTTATCAAATATCATTATAAACTGGAGAAATGTGACATCCATGGAGAGGTGTGAAGTTATATGGCCAAATAAATGGCTAAAAAATGGACCCTTAAGCAAGCTTGGTGCATGCACAGAACAAAAATTATTACCCTGCCCACGCAAAGACAAGAAAATTGTGCATGTGCCGCTTTCAGCTCTGCCCTGCGAGCATAGGACACTGTGCAGCTGATGGATGACACTGAAACATCATCTGCATCAGCATCATTCAAAGGACCAGAAGAGGGTCTGAGCAAGTCAAGTTAAAAAGGTACTACATCTGTATACATATATACAGTGTATATATTGCCAGCAGGGAGTAAATACTTAGTGTGCCAAAATGTATCCCTCACACAATAGTCTGGGGATAGTGTTACATGAGTGTTCTACCCATTAAAGTAATTCTACCCAACACAGCCCCCATGGTGCCTTTATTCTTGTACGCTTTCTTGAATAAGATTGGTGGGGGGAACATATACTAAAAATGGCAAATTATTTGTCAGACGGGCATTTTGCCACGAAAAAAGTGTGTGTGTGAGTGTCAACACATTTACTATAATTTGCACCAGAATAGCGGCGGGGATACTATTTGTGCAGCATGTGCATTTGCACAGGGACCCAATAAGTCAATATGCTATCACCTTAACAGCAGATTTCTACCGTCTATAAGAATGTGGGTAAATGCCTATACTAATGATATGGCTAACAATTACTCATGGATTGTTAGAGAGATGCAAGGAGGATGCTCTATGTTGAGTTACTGGAAAACAAGGGGTCCAGAACTGTTTTTACACAGTGGCTTTCAGCTGTCTAGCCACCCCTACACCAAAAAGCTGGTGGGTTATAACTGAAATCTATGCCAGTTCCTGGATGACGTAGGTTCTTAAAGTGGTTACCCACTTTATCAAATTGATGGCCTATCCTTATGATAGACAATCAATATTAGATGTCTGTGTGTCAGACCCCCCCAGATCTCCCGTACAGAGGCAGAGAGGCATTGAAGTGTATGGAACATCACTGCATTACCTGCACTCGCCACTACTGTTTGAACAGCAAGCATGCTAGCTTGGTAATGAAGATCAGCAGGGACCCCGGGTGTCAGAACCCCGCAGATCTAATATTAATGAGCTATCCTAAGGATAGGCCATCAATTTGAGAAGGTGAATAACCTCTTTATTTCTGCCACATGGCACCTCCTGAGATGCACCAGAGTTATTAAAGGGCCAGTGCCTCTTAATAAGATTCTGATGCATCTCACGGCAGAGGAGGAATTGATTATGATTGGTATAGGAAATGCCAGTCGTGATAAATTTCCCCCACTGTGTTTTAAAACTGCACTCAATGTCCATTTGTGAACCTAATTTATAAATTATAGCACCTTATCTTTCAATCACTACGAGGTATTCCTGACAGATCCCCAACTAAGACTTGTAAGACATCAACCTCAAATGTCTATTGCCTGCTATATGTAATACTTCAATGCTGTCTTTTAACAAAAAAAAAAAAAAAAAAAAAAAGTAAATTACTTTTCTAACCAATTTAATAGTTAATAAAGCTACAACAGAAATGTACTTATGCAAAAAATGGTTTCAAATTTTTTTGGCAATGCATTTTAAAAACAGCTGCTCACATATTTACACATTATAGTAATCTAAAGTAGTTACATGCCTTACAACACATTTATTAACTTGTCTAACAAGGGGGCCTACCAGTCATTTCAGGATAGGCTGTTATGTGTCTGTACATGAGGAGTAACAGTATATTTTTATTTGCATTATTTATCCTCTCTAAGCTGGTGAGTGGAGACTAGCTGCCATACACTGCATACAGTGAATAGAAAAGAATCTGCTTTATAACTGTCATGCTCAAGGGTCATACAGGACATGTACAGAGAAGTCCTGACATGTAGTGATGTGAATAAAGTGCTTTGGTTGTGATAGAAATCTTCATATTTAGTTCCAGCATGAAACTAAGGCTATTTTTCTTCTCTTATTTCATGCAGTTGGTACTTACTCCTCTCCCTCACCTTTCCATAGACCCAAGTAATTCCGAGCCCTGTGATCTGCAGTCCATCAGATCTGCAGTGATGGTCAGAGTGAAGGACAGTATAGCAGAAGGAGGGGAGCAGCAGATAACAGCAAAAAGACGGATTTCTCTCTGGTGTAATATATTACACAGTTTCTTATAAGTGACATTTATGCAAACTTTGCAGAAAGAACAGTGCCTATTTAAGGGCATGTTCAAACGGAGTTTTTTGCAAGCTGAAAAAATCTGCTTCAGGAATTAGGAAACAGTTTTTTGACGCATTTTTTTACATGATGCTTTTTTTGTCGCGTTTTTCCACGTTTTTTTTTTTTTTACTCCAGCACACTGTATGGACTTGGAAGCTTCTCTTTAAAAAAAACGCTAGCGATTTTTGAGACGGTTTTTGCAAAAAACGCTAGCGGTTTTTCCGCCTCCCATTGACTTCAATGGGTTTTTCAAGGCGGAATCCGCCTGAAGATAGGTCATGTCACTTTTTTTTTTCTGCTAGCTGAAAAAATCAGCTAGAGGAAAAAAAACTGCTACTGACTTCCATTGAAATGAATGGGAGGCATTTATTCAGGCAGATTTTGAGGCGGATTCTGCGTCAGAATCCATCTGCAAAAAACTCTGTGTGCACATAACCTAAAATGCATTATCACATGGAAAAGAATGAGCCAAAAGTTTAACACATTTTTGGCATAAACTAACAAATACAGTGGGGAAAAAAAAAGTATTTATTCAGCCACCAATTGTGCAAGTTCTCCCACTTAAAAAGATGAGGCCGACCTGTAATTGACATCATAGGTAGACCTCAACTATGAGAGACAAAATGAGAAAACATATCTAGAAAATCACATTGTCTGATTTTTAAAGAATTTATTTGCAAATTATGATGGAAAATAAGTATTTGGTCACCTACAAACAAGCAAGATTTCTGGCTCTCACAGACCTGTAACTTCTTCTTTAAGAGGCTCCTCTGTCCTCCACTCATTACCTGTAGTAATGACTCCTGTTTGACATTGTTATCAGTATAAAAGACACCTGTCCACAACCTCAAACAGTCACACTCCAAACTCCACTATGGTGAAGACCAAAGAGCTGTGGAAGGCCACCAGAAAAAAAAATTGTAGACCTGCACCAGGCTGGGAAGACTGAATCTGCAATAGGCAAGTAGATTGGTGTGAAGAAATCAACTGTGGGAGCAATAATTAGAAAATGGAAGACATACAAGACCACTGATAATCTCCCTCGATCAGGGGCTCCACGGAAGATCTCACCCCGTGGGGTCAAAATGATCACAAGAATGGTGAGCAAAAATCCCAGAACCACACGGGGGGACCTAGTGAATGACCTGCAGAAAACTGGGACTAACGTAACAAAGACTACCGTCAGCAACACACTACGCCACCAGGGACTCAGATCCTGCAGTGCCAGACGTGTCCCCCTGCTTAAGCCAGTACATATCCGGGCCCGTCTGAAGCTTGCTAGAGACCAGAAGAGTATTGGGAGAATGTCATATGGTCAGATGAAACCAAAGTAGAACTGTTTGGTAGAAACACAACTCGTCGTGTTAGGAGGAGAGTGAATACTGGGTTGCATCCAAAGAACACCATACCTACTGTGAAGCATGGGGGTGGAAACATCATACTTTGGGGCTGTTTCTCGGCAAAGGGACCAGGACGATTGATCCGTGTACATGAAAGAATGAATGGGGCCATGTATGGTGAGATTTTGAGTGCAAACCTCCCTCCATCAGCAAGGGCATTGAAGGTGAAACGTGGCTGGGTCTTTCAGCATGACAATGATCCCAAGCACACCGCCAGGGCAATGAAGGAGTGGCTTCGTAAGAAGCATTTCAAGGTCCTGGAGTGGCCTAGCTAGTCTCCAGATCTCAACCCCATAGAAAACCTTTGGAGGGAGTTGAAAGTCCGTGTTGCCCAGCGACAGCCCCAAAATATCACTGCTCTAGAGGAGATCTGCATGGAGGAATGGGCCAACATACCAGCAACAGTGTGTGCCAACCTTGTGAAGACTTACAGAAAACGTTTGACCTCTGTCATTGCCAACAAAGGATATAGAACAAAGTATTGAGATGAACTTTTGTTATTGACCAAATACTTATTTTCCACCATAATTTGCAAATAAATTCTTTAAAAATCAGACAATGTGATTTTCTGGATTTGTTTTCTCATTTTGTCTCTCATAGTTGAGGTCTACCTATGATGTCAATTACAGGCCTCTCTCATCTTTTTAAGTGGGAGAACTTGCACAATTGGTGGCTGACACAATACTTTTTTCCCCACTGTAGGTGGTATAAAGTGAGATTAGACAGACAAAAGATCACCAGATATCAAGTAGCATCAAACACTATAAGAAATCAGTCACATTTTAAGACTTTCTGGTCTAAGTTGACAATCTCTAACTATCAGACAGTATTAGTAGATCTCCCCCATTTACTTTAGATAAATCCAGTCAATAAATATAAACATTTGTATATAGACTGGTAAGCATTGTAAAAAGCTGGTCATATCCCCAGATATTCCAGAAATAATGTTAGTATATGTCCAACTGCCTTTTTTCTATGACTAGCCTTTGCTATGTCCATGTATGCCCTCTTTCGCTTCTCTCCCTACTCCACCGAGTATACAGAGGGTTCCCTGTCATGGTAAGCTGCCTGTTTCTAAAGCTGCACAATTTTCTGTGCTTGTCAGAGGAGATAAGAAAGTCAGACAGCATTACTGAAATTGCAGAGCAGAAACTGCAGCTTTCAAAGCATGTGGCCCACAAAACCAGGGATCCCTCTGCAACTCTTTGGAAAAGCAACCCTGAGCACGTGTCCACATTGGCATTTAATTGAGGTGGACACAGTAAAGGATATTCATAGAAAGAGCAGGTGGCACTCTTCTAACATTATCCCTAGAATATCTGGTGATATCTTTAATAAGTGTAAATACAAAAACATATTTATAATTAGGCCAGAATAATTATAAACACAATTCCTTGTGTGACAACCCATTTAAAGGGGGCCATCTAGATTCAGAAAAGAAACTAGAATACAACACTAGCATTGGTTAAACTATACAAGTCTTTTAATTCAGTCTTCTTTTTTCAGGTTTTTACTTACGCTTGTCTCTCCGTAAAAATCACATCTATGCTCTGGGCTTCCCGATCATTCTGCGCTTTTAACTATCAAAACAAGAAAATATTCACATGAAGAACAAGAAACCTTTACTTTACCCTACTTCAGAAAAAAAAAACAAAAAAAAAAAAAAAACACAACAATGCATTCCTGTTAACAATTAATTAAAAAGATAGTAAAATGTACCAAATGTAACATATAGAGATGTGTTTAACGCTGCCACGCTGCACTAACCGTTGTACTACTACTCTTAGCAGGCCACTTCCCTGGTTACCTTGGCTTCTTACCATGCAGCCCGTGTTTCTCCATGTAGCCATCCTCCTGTTACTGATGCACCTGGGACTGCTAATAGGGTGGGCACACCCTCTTTCAGCCACTTGAAGGTACGTCCCAGCCAATTCCAGAATGGTCTGGTCTTCTTATACCTGCTCAGTCCTGAGCAATATAGGTCTCTAGCCTGGCTAGTTTTTGCATTCTGTCTGTTTATTTGCATATGACCTCTGGCTTGTTGGTTGAGTCTAGAAAGGAGTGGTTTAAAATCAGCTGTGTCGTGGATCCAGTAGGCGGCGCTGCCTCGTCTCTGGGAGTGTTAACTGTACGGTCTGGTGGGCTCTGTCCGCCAGGCAGTCACAGCTAACACACCCAGAGCCAAGGTATTTTCAGGTGTTGCATTGTTGCTGTAGAGGCTAACTATGCCTCTCTTATATGCAACCATAACATAACAGACCTGGTATGACGTGGAGAAAACAGATGGTGCCTCATACTAACAATCCCAGGAGCCAGAGCCACCTACTGGATCCACGGCATACCAAGCAGCATCTAATTTTACCCACTCCATTTTAGTATCTAACCTCGCTTGCTCTTTCACTCTGTTCCTGCTTGTTTGCCCTGATCTGCCTTATTTCTGTGTATGACTTGGCCCCAACCTGAGCTGCCTGTCCTAACCCTTTGGTTTGTTTTACAACGCTGCATTACTGTTGCCTGCAAGAGATCTTCATACTGGACTCGACCACTCTTTTGCCTGAACTTCTGGATCTTTACACCAATGTCTCTCTGAACTTTGGGGAGATGCCACCTACACTGGAACCACTTTAAAAGGTAGCAACCTTGTAGTCTCACCACGACAAGTTCCTCGTACATGGGTTAAGGGGTGAAGACAGGGGAGGCTACTTAGATAATGTCCTTGGGAGTAGCCCAAAGTGAAACAGGTTAGGTTGCACAGCAGGTCCACTTCCACTGTCCGTTACAATGTACTTGTTAATACAACTAACTAGGCACAGTGATGCATCTATTCTTTTACACAATATAACACAAATTTATATCTAAAATATCCTACCTGACTGGGGTTGTATATCACTTGTCTGGTCTACAATAAAACACTTCTGTAATTTCATTCTTATAACATTTATCCTTAAGGTTGGGTTGATACATGACTTGTTTTTACTGAAAAACTGCGTGCAGATTATAATTGTAGCAATAAGTAGCACATGTTGCTCTGAATCTGACCTGTATATTAACGGCCAACTGATTCTAAACATATTTTAGGTTTACTGGTCATTAGCACAGGGGTGAAATACATAGTAACGTGCTAGGCTTTACTGCAATTAAAAACTGCACGCAGTTCCTCTGCAAAAAAGCACTGTGTAGACCCAGCCTCAGGGTGCCCTTACACGATGCAGCTCCACCACTGCTGTTTGCTAATTATGGGGGGGGGACTTGTACTTTCCATTTGAAGCAATAGCAAGTATGGGTATAGACTGACAAATAGCAGATTTGTTCCGGATAGTGGAACATGTGACCACTAATTTCAGGGCTGCGTCTGTGCTATTGCTGTTGCTACAAATATAATGGGCATGTGTGGCCAGGCTATGTGTGCATGCTGGCTGCACTGCACCATGCCAGGGCATCCTAGGGCAACATGCAAACGCAGCAGAATTATTGCAGAACTTTTTGCTGCTGTCCCCCTTCATTTGAAAAGGGCTTGCAGAAATCCATGTGCTTGCCCACGAAACAACCCCCTTCAGATGAATGGAACTGATTATCCACTGTAAGAATTTGTGCAATAACTCTGCCATGTGTGAATCTACCCTTAACCACCTCTGCATTCAGATAATAAAACTTAAATGTACTCATGTATGATCTTCTCTCATTTAAATAGTAACAATAATACATTTTATTTATATAGCGCCAACATATTCCGCAGCATTTCACAATTTGTAGGATCCAAGTACTGACAAAAAGATACATTACAGAGAAATAGTCAATTCACACAATGGGACTGAAGGCCCTGCTAGCAAGAGCTTGCAATCTATGAGGTAGAGGAGGTTACACAAGAGGTAGCAGGGGCGGCATCAGAGGTAGCATTGCTTATACAGTGGTCCAGACATTTTTGTGATAGAGGTTATTTTCATTACGCATAAAAAAAGCTGTATGAGCCGTTACCAGTCAGTGTCCTTTAATGTGCAGATGGTACCTGGACATATAAAGTTACAGTTCGATACGACATCATATTCTGTGGGCTAATGCAGGAGTGTGAACAGAGAAGGGATTGTTTTAAGGATTCTAACTGCGGAACAGTTTACATTAGGAATTGTGATAGGCCTGTCTGAAAAGATGTGTCTATAGTTTGCACTTGAAGCTGTAGAAATTGGGAGTTATTCTGATTGTCCGGGGTAGAGCATTCCAGAGAAGTGGTGCAACTTGGGAGAAGTCTTGTATAAGGGAGTGGGAGGTTCTGATAGTAGAGGATGTGAGTTTTAGGTCATTGAGTGAACGGAAAGTACGGGTTGGGCGATAGACAGAGATGAGGCAGGAAATGTAGGGAGGTGCAGCATTATGGAGAGCCTTGTGAATGAGGGTGATAAGTTTATATTGTATTCTGTATTGAACAGGCAGCCAATGTAGTGACTGACACAGACCAGAGGCATCGCTGTAACGTTTAGACTGAGAGATGAGCCTGGCCGCTGCATTCAGAATAGATTGTAGAGGGGAGAGTTTAGTAAGGGGAAGACCGATTAGTGAGGAGTTACAGTAGTCAAAGCGAGAGTGAATCAGGGCAACAATAAGTGTCTTTAGTGTATCTCTGGTAAGGAAAGGGCGGCTTTTAAGGTGGAGATGACATGAGCGTGCGAGTGATTGGATATGGGGGGTGAAGGAAAGGTCTGAGTCAAACAAACCCGAGGCAGCGGACATACTGCCTAGGAGTTATAGTAAGGCTGGAGACTGCAATGAAGATATCAGTGATAGGTCTATTAGATGGTGGAAACAGCAGTAGTTCAGTCTTTGACAGATTCAGTTTCAGATAAAGTGAAGACATGATATTAGAGACAGCAGAGAGTCAAGTGACTGGTGTTCTGTATTAGTGCAGGGGTGATGTCATGGGATTGTTCAATAGGGGCAGTATAGAGAAAGAAGAGCAGGGGGCCTAGGACTGAGCCCTGAGGAACCCCAATGGTAAGGGGAAGAGGTGATGGAGACAGAGCCTACAAATGATACACTGAAGATACTTTCTGAGAGATAAGAGGAGAATCAAGAGAGCGCACTGTCCGTGAAGCCGACAGAGTGGAGCATAGTGAGGAGGCGATGATGGTCAACAGTGTCAAATGCTGCTGGGAGATCCAGAAGAACAAGAAAAGAATAGTCATGATTGGATTTAGCCATCAGGAGAACATTGGAGACTTTTGTGAGCACTGTTTCAGGAGAGTGCAGAGTGCGGAAGCCAGATTGTAAGGGGTCAAGAAGAGAGTTAGCAGTAAGACAGCGGATTAAATGAGAATAGACAAATATGCAGAGATTTTGGAGATGAAGGGAAGGTTAGAGACAGGTCGATAGTAAGCAGCACAGGACGGGTCAAGGGAGAATATCTTCAATAGCATGGTTATGACAGCATGTTTGAAAGAGGAGGGAAAGATTCCAGAAGAGAGAGAGAGGTTAAATATTTTAGTAAGGTAAGTCGTGACAGCAGGCGACAGAGACTGTAGAAGGTGTGAGGGGAAAGGGTGACTACTGCAGGTAGTAGGGCGAGAAGAAGAAAGGAGCTGAGAGACTTCCTCTTCTGTAACTGGTGCAAAAGATGAGAATGAACAGGATGACATGCAGTAGGTGAGGGAATCAATGCCGCCTAGAGATTAGGCAGTTATTTCCTGACGGATCTTATCAATTTTCTCATGGAAATAGGTGACCCGATCCTCAGCACAGAGGTCTATGAAAGGCACCTGCACCTTGGGAGTGAGTAAGGAGTGAACACTATCAAAGAGTCTTTTAGGGTTACAGGAGAGAGAAGAGATGAGAGCGGTAAACTAGGCTTGTTTGGCGAGGTGAAGGGCAGAGCTATATGTTTTGAACATAAACTTGAAGTGGAGGAAGTCTGCAGGTGTACGTGATTTTCTCTACAGACAGTCATCACACCTAGAGCACCACTGAAGAAAATGTGTCTGTGACGTGTGCCAGAGTTGCTGCCTCCTGCGTCAAAATTTTCGAGTGTAGGGGGGAGCCGCCTCATCCAGTGCACTTTTAAGGGTTTTATTATAATGACTGGTGGCCAGATTTGGGCAGGAGAGTGAAGAGATGAGGGACAGAGAGGACTGTAGAGTATCTGCGAATCTGAGAGGTGCTGGGTGTTAATAGCACGTAAGTTATATATATGATGGATAGGTGTGTCCTGTGAAGGAGAGGAAGCACTGATGGTGAGAGACAGAAGGTTATGATCAGAGAGGGGCAGAGAAAAGTTAGTAAATTTAGAAACTGTGAGGAGTTGAAGGAAGACAAGATCAATTGTGTTGCCATCTACAGGTGTGGCGGAAGAGGAAAGTTGTGAAAAACCAAAATCTTACTACAGGTTGCTAAAAAAACTATTGTATAAAACTTTATATAACAGGAAAGTGATCTTGGGGACCACTATTGCAGGAATCAGGCCAAGCTTGCTTATACTTATACACACAAACACTTTCCTACATTATAGAAGGAGCAGAGACAAGCTTCTGAATTCAACTAAGAGCCAGTTCACATAATGTTGTGCTTGTAAGCCAAGTGTATGGGTCTGAATTTGAAACTGGAGTTTTCAAACATGTTCCTCCATTCATAGACTTTAATGGTTCAGACAAGAACCTATAAGACAGCTGCAGGATAACTGATCAAATCATTATCTATGTAATAGGGGCTTTAGTAAACAGGGGCCACTTACCATATTATAGTCATTTAATACTTCTTCCATGTCTGTGTTAGTATTCAACTTGTCCACCAACTGAAAAATAAACAAAAGATCTATTGTAGCCAAAGAGAAAGAATTAGTTTTTCACTTGTGTACATGGAGCCTAAAAGGGGTATTCCCATCTCAAAGACCCTATCTATATTCCAAGCTTATGTATATTCAAGAATTTTCCTATATACATTGCTTTAGAAATGCTGCTTTGTTTGCCTGCTATGTAAGATTATTCCTCCCATTGTTTACACAGTGTTTCCTTTGGTGCCTGGCCTATAGCTGATAAGACAGGACATTCTGCTAGGTTTCTAAAACAATTCGAATCGATCCGAATTAATTTGCGACAAAACACGTTAACCCCTTCCCAACATCCGCCCTAATGGTAAGGCGCTGCCGGGAAGGATTTCCCGCAAACCACGGTGGAAGCATGCTGCGCAGACAGAAACTGTATGCGCACCCTGCTTTGCGGGTGTCAGCCGTATGTAACGGCTGACACTGTCCTCTAACACCCACGGTCGGAGCTGAGCTCTGATCGTAGGTGTTAACCCCTGAGATGCCACGGTCAAACATGACTGCGGCATCTCAGGGGGTTTTATTATATATTGGGGTCCCTTTCGCGCCCCTCCCCCCCGTGACTTTTTTGGGGGGTGCCGCTGCTCCTATTCAGCAGCCCGGGGTCTGACCAGTGACCCCAGGTCTGCCCCATCGCTGTCTCTCCACATACCTGGTTGATCCTGCCTTGAATGGAGACTCTCAGCCTATGCGTCTCCACGGGCTGACATCCTCCTATACACTGCAATACACGTGTATTGCAGCGTATACCTATTGAAGCAGTGATCAGAATATCGCTGCTTCAATCTCTCCCCCTTCCCCTTAGAGCTGGTGCTATTATTATACTCTGGTGTCTCCTCAGACCCCAGAGTATAATAATCAGAGGCCCAGGGGAAGTGATTAAAAATAACAAACACTTATATTCACCTTACCTCACCTCTCCTGGGAATCCGGCTGTCTGAGCGTCCTCCTCGCTCCTCTTCTTCCTTGCGAATGAAGTCCTGCTCCCCAGATGTGAATGCTGGGGCCTGTGATTGGGCCTCAGAGGTCACATGGGGGCGTGATGACGTCATTACGCTGGCGTATTACGCCAACGCCGATGTCATTACACCCAATCACAGGCACCAGCAGTAAGGCCTGGGGAGTAAGAGCTCCGGAGTTACTGCTGAGCCCAGGACAAGTGAGTATCAGATTTTTTTAAAATTTTTTAATCACCGTGGGGGGTTGCCGAGGGGAACAGGTAGCATGGCGGAACCCCTTGGATGCTGTGGTCATGTTTGACAACGACACACAAGGGGATAAAACCCCTGATCGGAAATGTGCGATTCGACACATCGAAGCGTTAGGAAATCCAAAATCGATGCAAATCAAAGATTTCCTGAAATTCGGATCGAATTCCACTTCGTCAGCTTTGATTCGCTCATCTCTAGTCACTGCTCTCTGGGGGTCTCAGTTCTCTTCCTGGTTATGTACAGCACTGTCATCAGGACAGGAAATCTGTCTCTATGATAAATCTCTGTATATAAACACAAAGATTGAGTTTACTGCAAATCCGGTTTCTCATGTAACTTTTTTTTATCTCCAAACCTGTGTAAAGTTATATATATTTACAGTGCATATTATCTTTATCTGCATTTATATTAGATTTCTAGTTATCATAATAAATAATATTTAATGGTAAAGGTAATGTCACTGTGCATATTTGATCTGTATTTAAATTAGACTTCTAGTATTTATAATAAATAATCTTTCATGGTAAAGGCAATGTCTCTATCTTAATGTCCTGTCCATCAAACAACAAAAGCCCTCCCCCCAGCTTGCTGAAGAATACATGAAGTGAGAAGAAGAAACAACAGGTAAAGCTGATGAGGGAGATGGGAAAACCCCTTTAAAAACTCTCACTCATCAGACATTTATGCCAAAACCTATCAAAAAAATTCACAGAAGAAAAGTCTGGAGAAAATAAATACTAAAATTTAACTTTTAAAATATATTTTAAAATGATAAATAAGGTGCAAATCCACACCGTCACACCAGGTTGTAACTCAAGGAGTTGGTGCAGCTCAAATCATCACACCTAGAGAAACACACGAAATAGGGTAACTGTCTAGGTCACTTAGTATAAACCTGAGGTGGCTGGGACAACCTGATCCTACACAAAGAAGTGCAATGGATCTACAGTGAAGGAAATAAGTATTTGATCCCTTGCTGATTTTGTAAGTTTGCCCACTGACAAAGACATGAACAGTCTATAATTTTAAGGGTAGGTTAATTTTAACAGTGAGAGATAGAATATCAAAAATAAAAATCACATTGTATACAGTGGGGAAAAAAAGTGTTTAGTCAGCCACCAATTGTGCAAGTTCTCCCACTTAAAAAGATGAGAGAGGCCTGTAATTGACATCATAGGTAGACCTCAACTATGAGAGACAAAATGAGAAAACATTTCTAGAAAATCACAGTGTCTGATTTTTTAAGAATTTATTTGCAAATTATGGTGGAAAATAAGTATTTGGTCACCTACATACAAGCAAGATTTCTGGCTCTCACAGACCTGTAACTTCTTCTTTAAGAGGCTCCTCTGTCCTCCACTCATTACCTGTAGTAATGGCACCTGTTTGACATTGTTATCAGTATAAAAGACACCTGTCCACAACCTCAAACAGTCACACTCCAAACTCCACTATGGTGAAGACCAAAGAGCTGTGGAAGGACACCAGAAACAAAATTGTAGACCTGCACCAGGCTGGGAAGACTGAATCTGCAATAGGCAAGCAGCTTGGTGTGAAGAAATCAACTGTGGGAGCAATAATTAGAAAATGGAAGACATACAAGACCACTGATAATCTCCCTCGGTCAGGGGTTCCACGCAAGATCTCACCCGTGGGGTCAAAATTATCACAAGAACGGTGAGCAAAAATCCCAGAACCACACAGGGGGGACCTAGTTAATGACCTGTAGATAGCTGGAACGAACGTAACAAAGGCTACCGTCAGAAACACACTACGCACCAGGGACTCAGATCCTGCAGTGCCAGACGTGTCCCCCTGCTTAAGCCAGTACATATCGGGGCTCGTCTGAAGTTTGCTAGAGTGCATTTGGATGTTCCAGAAGAGTATTGGGAGAATGTCATATGGTCAGATGAAACCAAAGTAGAACTGTTTGGTAGAAACACAACTCGTCGTGTTTGGAGGAGAGTGAATGCTGAGTTGCATCCAAAGAACACCATACCTACTGTGAAGCATGGGGTGGCAACATCATGCTTTGGGGCTGTTTCTCTGCAAAGGGACCAGGACGACTGATCCGTGTACATGAAAGAATGAATGGGGCCATATTGTGAGCTTTTGAGTGCAAACCTCCCTCTATCAGCAAGGGCATTGAAGATGAAATGTGGCTGGGTCTTTTAGCATGATAATGATCCCAAGCACACCGCCAGGGCAATGAAGGAGTGGCTTCATAAGAAGCATTTGAAGGTCCTGGAGTGGCCTAGCCAGTCTCCAGATCTCAACCCCATAGAAAACCTTTGGAGGGAGTTGAAAGTCCGTGTTGCCCAGCGACAGCCCCAAAACATCACTGCTCTAGAGGAGATCTGCATGGAGGAATGGGCCAACATACCAGCAACAGTGAGTGCCAACCTTGTGAAGACTTACAGAAAATGTTTGACCTCTGTCATTGCTAACAAAGGTTATATAACAAAGTATTGAGATGAACTTTTGTTATTGACCAAATACTTATTTTCCACCATAATTTGCAAATAAATTCTTTAAAAATCAGACAATGTGATTTTCTGGATTTGTTTTCTCATTTTGTCTCTCATAGTTGAGGTCTACCTATGATGGCAATTACAGGCCTCTCTCATCTTTTTAAGTGGGAGAACTTGCACAATTGGTGGCTGACTAAATACTTTTTTTCCCCACTGTAAAACTAAAAAAATATAGTGTGAAACAATACAAATTAGGTATCTCTGTGTCCACAAACACCCAGTCTACAAACTTATAAAAATATTTTTCCTGTACGGTGAACGCTGTAGTGGAAAAAAAAAAATTAAAAAGTGCTGAACTGCTGTTTTTTTCACTGTTTCGCCTCTGATGAAAATTTGAATAAAAAGTGATTAAAGCAACAGACATTCCCCAAAATGGTATAACTAAAAAGTACATATGGCCCCGCAAGAAAAATACCCTATTCATCCCTGTACACAGAAATCTAAAAAAGTTACAGGTGTCAGAATATGGCAACTTTAAGTACATTTTTTTTTTTTTTTTTGCAAAGTTTAGCATTTTTGTTAAGGGGTTAAAACTTAAATAAAACTATGGAAATTTGGTATGCCCGGAATCATTCCCAAAACCTAGAATACAGGTGACATGTCATTTTGGCTGAACTGTGAACGCCGTAAAAACGAAGCCTCTAAGAAAGTCGCACAAATGCACTTTTTCTCCAGTTCCACCCCATTCTGAATTTTTTTCCAGCTTCTCAGTACATTGTACAGAATAATAAATGGCAATATTGTGAAGAACAATTTATCACGCAAACACTAACCCTTCATATGGTTCTATAGATAAAGAGAAAGAAAAATGGTGGCACTGCTAGAACCTAGTTTGTATATACCGGTATACATGGAAACATATCAAGTCAGACAGGAGTTGCATAATAATTATGATGCCCAAGTAGGTGGTGCTCACACCCCGTAGAAAAAGAAGCACATGAAAAAAATCTAGAGAAGAAATGAAGGGGGCACTCACCCAGGTGTGGATTTTTTCATAAAAACATCCTTTTATTCAGTCCTAGATAAAAACATATCCATAGGATTAGACAGGGAGAGAGGAACTGCACATAGAATGGCTAGGCAACGTCCGTTTCGCGCAGGGCGCGCTTTTTTAAGCCTCAAATGAAAAAGCGTGCCCTGCGCGAAATGGACGTTGCCTAGCCATTCTATGTGCAGTTCCTCTCTCCCTATCTAATCCTATGGATATGTTTTTATCTAGGACTGAATAAAAGGATGTTTTTATAAAAAATCCACGCCTGGGTGAGAGCCCCCTTCATTTCTTCTCTGCATTTCTTCATATGGTTCTGTGAACGGAAAAATAAAAAAAGTTACATCGAATAATGCCACCAGCAGAAAGGGGTTAAATCAGAAATATACAATGGTATCAGTCAGTATACCCTGGGAATGCTTATTAGAAAAAAAAAAAAGTATCATGTACCATGTTGTAGTCGGCGAGCTGACCCTGTTGTTCTTTAATTTCATGAGCAAGAACTTCAGCTCTGAGAAAAGATTAGAATAAATTAATTACCTTTTTTTCCATTGTGCAAATAACAGGACAGAACAAGTTTAATCCATACAGTTACACAAAAATTATGGTATATTCTAATGGACCTGATAGACCTGTGTCTATTCAACCATGTCACTATTTTCTAAATAGCCTGACTACTCCTTTTACAGCAGTTTTTAATGCTAGGCTTGTTTTGTTTCACCTATCAATAACTGACATAAAGGTACATTAAAGTGGCACTTCTATCACTGGCATGTATGGCTTACATGCTAGGTCAAAGATGTGAATACAGAGAGCAGGGCCCACCCTTCCTGAGGATATGTCAGAAGTTTCCCAAATAGGATATACACCTTTAATAAATCAGCTCCAATCTTTATGTCTCCTATTTTATTTCACATAACAGCATTAGTATGTCTAAAATAAAATCATGATCATTAACAGGTATCTGTAGCAATAACATTTCTTTCAATTTTCCCTGTAATATTCACTGTGATCAATTCTGTCAATTTTCAACAGGTTCTCAAAGAGGTTTTACAGCATTAAGAATCTGTGCTCAATGAAATAAATACCAAGTGTGATGTTACCCTATATTCATAATACGGCAGTGGTCTCCAAAATCCAAGCTTGGTATATTAAAAATGATCTCACATTTAGCATTCACAATATGATTTCTACCTTTTTTCAATGGAAATTAAGACTTTAAACAACTTTCCACAAAGCAACAGCTCAAGACTTGACTTGCCTTTTCTCATACGACAGATACACAGAATTCTCCTGATTATATGTATCAATATCTTTTTTCAGTTTCGTCATTTCTGCAGTAAGTTCATTGATTTTGCTCCTAAAGATAAAATTAATTAATATCAATTGCACAAATTTATATATCTTTTTAGCTGTATAAAGAAAATAAATCCAAATGTCCCCTTAAAAGGTAACCAAAGCTCAAGCAATTTTTTAAAAATATATATCAATATTCTCTTATTCATAATCTTGACCAGTAACATATTAGAAGTGACCAGACCAGTGTACATATAGGGGCACCTCTACATAAAAGAAAAAGATCAAAAAAGATAAAGAGGTTCTAGAGACACACTCTCTTTTCTCAGTCTGACATTGAGCATGGACCTTTCCTTAATGCTCAGCGCTGACATGTCGTTGGTTCAGGAAATCAGCTAGCACCATAAGCAGTGGGTCTCAGGTGTAACTTACAGTTGTTTATTATTGTGGTCACCCTCATCTGATCTCCTGTACCGTCATCAGGGAAATCAATATGCTGCTGTTGGAACCTGGGGCCTGATAAAGGCTTCCGAGTCCATAATCTTTACTTGTCTATCAGATTACACTGCAATACATTAGTACTGGGATCAGAAAATCCTATGATCTATCCTCTAATGGAACTTAAAAATGTTGAAAAAAAAATTCATTATAAATATGTCCCCATTTTTATTATGTAAACAAATAATAAATAAAAAATACAGGCTTAGTATTGCCATGTTCGTAACAACCTGTACTTTAACAATAATACATATTTTTTCAACAGGGTAAATTCTGTGAAACATAAGGCTAAAAAACTGAATACAAAGTGAAAACATCATATGTACTCTAAAATGGTATTAATAAAAAGTACATCTTGTCTTGCAAAATACAAGCCTTCAACCAGCTCCATTACATTACTAGAAAAATAAAAAAAGTTATGGTTCTCAAAACACAAATGATTGAGCAAAATGAGTAAAATACCAAATAAAAAAAACTATGGTTTTAGGTATCTCTATATTCGTAATGACCCACAGGATTAGAATATGTTAATAATTCTCAACGGTAAATAGCACAAAATTGATAATGTAAAAAACAGTGTGATAACTGGCGTTTTTTTTTCAACCAAATCCCTCTGAAAAAGTTATAGGCTTCCCAAAAAGCTATTATAATATATAATGTATCCCGCAAAATACAAGCTCACAAACAGCTACATTGGTATAAAAAGAAAAAGTTATGGCTTTCTGAATTTTGCAAAGAAAATTGACACTCTTTAAGGCCAAAGCTCACTGAATCATTGTGGGGTTTATAGATCCAGTTACTCTCTAGGAGCACTGTCAGTGGTTCTAGGGAAATAACTGTTAGAGTAATGCAATGGTTATTCTTATATATTACTATATATTTTACTATGAGCCAATATATGATTTAAATGTTTGAATATATCTTTGAATAGATCCTTGTAATTTCATACTGACAATGACCATTTCCACTCTTTTCCCTGTTTTTACCATTTTGCACATATTCTCATTTTTATAGAACAATAAACTGTTTCTACTGAAAACTTTTTGAGACAGTGATACTAGACAGATATGTATGAAGAATGTGAGGGAGTCAAGATTACTTCATCCATCATTGTTATAGAAATGTGAGAATGATTGTGAAACATAGTTAAATATAAATTCTCAGAAATCAAGAAATTATGTAAAATCCTATATTTGTATGGCAATAACCTATCACTGATTTACGTAATATGATTGATTGTTGCTGTTGTTTTATATCCTATAAAATAAAGGACCAGTGGTCTTCCAGCAGGAGATCTCTGGCAGTTACAGACAAATCTGTGTCGTCTCTGCCTTACTTGCTTATACACCGGTACCGGGTCCACCTAATCTACCTGGGAGTTTGTTTACTCTATCATAACTAAGTTCGATACATATGCCATCTGAAGGAAAATCATGCATTCTGAACTATCTGGATCCACGAGAGTACAAACTTGTAAGTACAAGAAAATATAAACAACCCCATTGATTAACACTGTCTATGAATGTGAAGGTAAGACTTAAAGGGGTATTCCCTTGAACAAAACCATTTTTAAATTTGTAGATAATTAAAAGTTAAACATTTTTGCAAATATAAATAATTAAACATTTTGCAGAGTTTTAAAGATTTTCTCCAAATATCTTATGGTCACAAATTGTTGTCTTGATCGGTTGCCAGTGGATTCGACCATGAATGCAGGACCATTATAACGTGAGAAAATCAGCCATGATTTCCTTATTGTGGCCGGGATATCTTCTGATACATTTAGTGTCCCTGCCTGATAACCCAACTACAATAAGAAAATCATAGCTGGGTTCCTGACAAGTACCAGACCATAGAAAGTTTCTGCATTCTTGGTCGTATCCATTGGCAACCGATCAAGACAACAGACTGTCACCACTAAGATGGTTAGAGAAAATCTTTAAAACTCTGCAGAATTTTTAACTCCTTATATTTGCAAACATGTTTAACTTTTAATTATCTACAAATAGAGATATGATTATGTTCATGGGAATACCCCTTTAACAATCTGCCCAAAAAATGCTTATGGGCATGAGACCTAAAAACACAAAACAATCCTTTGCGACCCTTAAAAAATGAAAATGATTAATATATATCCTTGACGTACCTAAGGAGCCCAAGAAAGTAAGATTTGTCCATAATTTGTCTTTGCGGACCTAAAAAAGTGAAATAGCACAAACTTTATATGTAAACTATATATATAAACTGTATATATAAATTATATTTCCATAATAATTCCATAATATGTTATTAGCATTACCAATTTTATGGTTGCTGCTTTCCAAATCAATATCCCTATTGTCAATCAATTAATTCCAATTATAGCACAATTTGCAGAACAGACAAAAAAAACTTTATACAATGCTAAAAAATAAAAAAACAACTCAATTAACACGCCCATCCTGCGCTCAGGTCTTCCCACTGGGCAGTTGGAGGATCAATTCACACTGCCCAGGGGGACGAGTTGAATGCAGGATGGGTGTGTTTAGTAATGATGCAGCAGTGCTCAGTAATAGAAGAAAACTCCCCCTGTGCTCCAAGATCCTCATTTGAATAAAGAATAAAAGTGCTTTTTCTACGCATCCCTGGGGCCATGAAACATAAGAATGGTATCATTTTTATTCTGCTAACAGCATCTACAGCACTATGGGAGCGGTTTAAAGTAGCTGGGGCAGTGATAAACTCCCTTTAAATCCCACACTGCTCCAGCACCAACTGTATTTGTTTACCCCCTTGGAGAAATAACATGCCATACTGGTAACATGACCACTAAAGTCAAACATCTACCCTCAGTTGTGATACCAATAAGTCCGGTATGCGACTGCTGAGTCCAATGATTGGCTCAAGAGAGGTAAACAAAGAGTGATGGACAACTGCCAAAATATTGGTGCTGCAGAAGAAGTGTATTTTTTATTTTTATATTTTGCAGGATTATAAATATTTGTCTTTCTCTCTCTACACGTATAATTTTTAACTCTTTGGAACTGCTGACTAAAAATGTGTAACCCAATTACAAGATTTTATTTTTTAATCAATATAAGGACATTTTATATCAAGGTAAAAAAAGGCTCTGTTACATGTTGCACTGACATTGCGCCTCCAATCTCAAGAACATCCATCAAATCCGATCCTTCCTCCTAAAACCCCTAAAACTACAAAAATGCTAGTCCATGCCCTCATAATCTCCCTCTTAGACTACTGTAACACCCTTTTCCACGGCTTCCCATAAATGCTCTCCCCCCCCCCTCCAGTCCACCGGAAACTCTGTGAAACTCGCTTAAATCAACCTCCCCCCCCCCCCCGTTTTTCAGCCACTCCCCTATGGCAATCCCTTCACTGGCTACCCATCGCTCAGTCAATAGAGTTTAAAATGTTAAAACTAACATACAAAGCTATCCACAACCTGTCCCCTCCAAACATCTATGACCTAATCTTCTGCTACCTCTGATTCTCTCATGACCACCTACTCCGCTCTGCTCTTATCCGCTCTTCGCACAATGGCCTCCAAGATTTCTCCCGTGCATTCCCTATACGCTGGAACTCACTACCACGACACATAAAACTGTCCTCCACAATCACAAGCTTCAAAAAACACCTTGAAGACTCACCTATTCAGGGAAGCCTACAATCTCCAATAACACTACTGCCACCACACCACCATCTCAAAATTTTATACCCTCACCTACTATCTCTATCCCTTTTTCCCTCATATACTGTAAGCCCTTGCGGGCAGGGCCCTCTATCCCACCATTCCAGTGGTCACTATTAGTATTGTACTTGTTTTGTGTATTGTATGTAAACCCTAAAATGTACAGCGAAATGGAATTAATGAATGCTCTATAAATAAATAAATAATAATAAAGTGCTTGCTATCAGTAATTGGTCTCCTCACTTCCCAGACATTTACAGACTGTAAAAAGAAGAGGGAATGATGGCCCTGTCCCAATTTTTCTTGAGATTTGTTGCGGTCATCAATTTTGAGTTCATTTTTTGACAGAAAATGGAAAAATGTCTAATTTTCAACTTCTGCTATATATTCTATGTTCTACTGTGAATAAAATATGAGATATTATTGCATTATTGCTTTCTTTGCATTTTATACAGTGCGCCAATGTTTATTGAATTGGGGTTGTATATTTTGAGGAAATTATCGGGAGATTTTTACCTTTCATTCCAGTTTTCATTCCACTAAGGCCCTGCTGAGTGACAGGCCGATCAGCTACTTTGATTTGAGCAGAGAGAACTCCACCTGTTGCAGAAGGTCCCCCACGTGTTCCAGGTCTTGCAGTACCCGGTGGCATCTGTCGTGAGAGAAAAAGATTAACTTCTTTCATAAAAACATTTATTTTTAAAATTTAAGGGCCCTGTAACAATGACAAGTAGACACTATCATCTACAGCTTGAGGAAAAACAGTTTCACCATCATCACATACAGGGATTCTTTACTGTAAGAATAGTGAGACTAAGGAACTGTTTGGCCCATTGTTAAATTGAAGAGGGGTCTGGATGCCTTTCTTGAAAATAAATGTATCACAAGTTATGTGTAATAAATTTTTTGTGATGGGATGTAGATCCAGGGATTTAGTCTGATTGGCATATTTGGAGTTGGGAAGGATATTTTTCTTCTAATAAGAGACATTTGGTATCTGCCACATGAGAGTTTTTTATCTTGTCTGGATCAACATGGTGGGTTTATATGTAGGGCTGTGGAGTCGGTAGGCCAAACCACCGACTACTCTATTTATCTACACCAACTCCGACTTCATAAATGGCTGACAACCATGGTCAGTGAAAAGGAGTAAAGATCCTTTAATTCATTAAAACCTAGGGATTGACTTCCAATGTCTGATAGCCACAGGGCTGTGGAGTCAGCAAACTAAACCACAACTCTGACTCCTCTATTTTTCCACAGCCGGACTCCGACTCCAACTCCTGTTCCAACTCCTCCTGCTGACAGCCATGGTCAGTCAGAAGCACTAAAGTTCCTGTAATTCAGTGAAAAGCTAGTGACTGAATTCATATGAATGGAAATATGTAACAAACTATGCATCTGATTAAATATATGATATTTTAAATTGTATAATATCATTGAAAGTAATGAATAATTTAATTTGGAAGCCAGAATCAGAAGCAGTACCTTTTTTTTTTTTTTTTTTTTTGACTCCGGCTCCACAACTCCAAATCCACAGCCCTCTATATGTTGGATTTAATGGACCTGTGTCTATGCAATTATGTCACTATGAAAACAGCATCATAAGACTTAATATGGACCTATCACCACATCTACCAACTCCAAGTCTTTAATAGGCGCCTCGTTACTGATTCCGGAAGCTGAAATTTTTTCTCTAGCCCCTACCATTCCCAAGCTATCACTTCTGTCACTTTCAGCACAATTATGCTCTCTACTGTCAGGTAAGCGATCCCTGTCTGTTTGCTCCTTCCTGACTCTGCCCACTTGACAGTAGAAAGAATAATTGTGCTGAAACTAACAGCTTTGATTGCACTGGAATGGTATGGACTAAACAAAAAACTGTTGGAATCTGGAGTGACACCTAATGAAGGATGCATAGAACTGGAATTGGTGAAAGGTACTCTCGAAGTATTAAGGGTTAGACTCTGCCACGAGATTAACAGTAAACATAAAATCAACATAAACTGTAGGAAAAATAATAATGAAATATTGACATGATTAGCATAAACAAAGTATAATTGGTGGCACCTGTGTAAGAATAACTTAATTTGCTTATGTCACTTACGGACTAAAATCCATAAGCAGTCCCAGATTGTAGATATAAAAGAGGGGAATTCACTGAGACAAACAGCTCCTTGCTGCCTAATGGGAGTTATGTAAGCTGACAATCACTTCCCTCCAATATGGACTCACCGATGTAGAAAGCCTATTTGCTGTGGGTGGAACTCGGATTCCACTTGGAGGTCTGTTAGAAATGGAGCCAATGCCAGCCCTTGAAATGGGTCGTGCTGATGGAGGCCTCTGGTTGCTTGCCATATTAACTAACTGTGGAAAGAATATTTAGATGTGGACAGTGATATATAGGAGTACAGTTGGACAGCAGCACTGTGCAGCTAATACAGAACATTAAAGCGTAACTAAATTTTTGGACAACTTTTGATTTTCTGGCAGTATTTGAGTCATAAATAAATTTTGTAAAATATTTTATTAACAAATTTTGGATCATTTCTGTGAAGTCCTGCATTTTTTTCACTCCTTCCCTTGTTTCTGTATTGAGAGCTGTTCCTGCCTCTCACTGAATGTTATTGTGTAGGGAAGTATGGGCTGTGTAACGGGCTGTCAGATCTTCTGACTTGTATTAAAATGGACCTTTCAATTAAAAAACAACTTTTCATAAATGATTAGTATGGGTGGATATAAGAAACTTTTAAATAATATATATTTCATGGGGATTTCCCAACATACAACTCTTTTTTAAAAATTTAGCAGCCATGCAGATAAACCATCTCCACAGTATATGTGACTTCAACCAGCCCCTATGTGCCCTCTCTTTTAAAATCTGCACCCCACCATTACATTTTCATCTTGCAACAGCCAAAGTGGGTAGTCCTTACTCTTCAGTGACTAGTGAAAACCACATTTCCCAGGTGCAACTTGCTCTGTGTGATTCCTAACTGTCCATTCTTCCTAACAAAAAACATTCATGCAACAACCTATTAGGAATGGCGATACCATAAATAAATTAACATAAAACACCAAATATAATGAAAATATCAAAAAGTCATTTTATTTCATACAAGAAAAGACATAAAAAAGTATTTTTTAAAAACAAAATGTGTCATAAACACAGACAAGAGGCAAGGTCATGGCTTTCCCAGGCAGGCACATCACAAAGAAAAGCTATATATATGTAGTATCACAACATATGCAAAAGTCCAAGAAGCATATATATCATATCATGCACAAAACATAGTTAGTGGACAAATGCATATATATGGCACATCAGAAGCATTATTTCAAGATATATATATATATATATATATATAAGTAAACATTAGTCACCAATATCAGACAGTCTTACCAATGAGCAAATATAAATATGCAAGTGAACGCCGTGACCTCCACCCGCAGCCCCTACGTACGTTTCGTCCCAGCTTCGTCAGGGGGCTGCACTACATATGCCCCATTTGTTAGGAGTGGAGCACGTGTAGTTATGTAGCTCAGATCTAATGAGCAAGCTATAGGGACGTCAAAGACAAATGGAGCATGCTTGACTTGAATGAAGATGACTACAGTTTGTATCCATTGGCAACAGTGGAAGAGGTTTGAATTTACTAGCGACATATACTATTGGGCTAATTACTTTCAATCAGTGACTGATATTTTGTAAAGTACTTTTAAATGAAATATGATTGTTGTTGTAGGACTACCCCTTTAACACCTTGGGGATGAAGCTCAAAAGTACCTTAAGGACAAGGCCTCATTTTTCAAAACTGACATGAGTCACTTTATATGGTAATAACTTTTTATTGAACTTACACAAGTGATTTTGAGATTGTTTTTTCGTGACACATTGTACTTTATGTTAGTGGCAACATTGATCAATATTCTAGTATTTATTTATAAAAAAAATAGGAAATTTGATGTAAATTTGGAAAAGATCGCAATTTTCAAAATGTGAAATGCTCTGCTTTTCAGACAGATATACCACCCAAATACATTAATAAATATTATCTACCATATCTCTGCTTTATATTGGCATCATCTTTTAATCATCCTGTAATTTATTTTGGACGACGTTACAAGGTTTACAAGTGTAACTGTGATTTTCCAGATTTACAAGAAAATGATTCAAACTAATTTTTTATGGACCAGTTCAGTTTTGAAGGGGACTATAAAGGCCTATATATTAGAAACCCCCCATAAATGACCCCATTTCAAAACTGCACCCCTCAAATAATTCAAAACAGCATTTGGGAAGTTTGTTAACCCTTTAAGCATTTCACAGGAATTAAAACAATATGGAGGTGAAATTTAGACATTTCATTTTTTTTTCAATAATACATTCATTTAGCCCTAAAATTAACACATTCACAAGGGGTTAAAGGAGAAAATGTACCTCACAGTTTTTTTCTGCAATTTCTCCCGAGCACAGAAATACCCCATATCCCATGTGGATGTAAACTGATGTTTGGGCACACAGCAGTGCATGGAAGGGAAGGAGCGGCACCTGGCACTTGAAAAGCAGATTTTGCTGGAATAGTTTTCAGGTGCCATGTCTCATTTGCAGGGCCCATAGAGTACCAATACAATGGCAACCCCCCCAAAAGTGACTCCATTTTGGAAACTACACCCCTGAGAGAATTCATCAAGGGGCATAGTGAGCATTTTGACCCCACAGCTGTTTCACATATTTTATTAACATTGGGATGTGAAAATGAAAAATTATTTTTTTTCCAATAAATTGTCAATTTAGCCCCAAATTTTTCGCTACACAATTTCTCCTGAACACGGGAATACCCCATTTGTGGTTGTAAACTGCTGTATGGGTACATCTGTAAGGAGTTTTTATGTTCTCCCCGTGTTTACGTGGGTTTCCTCCGGGTACTCCGGTTTCCTCCCACACTCCAAAGACATACTGATAGGGAATATAGATTGTGAGCCCTACATGGGACAGTGACTGTCAATGTCTGTAAAGCACTGCGGAATATGATGGTGCTATATAAGTAAGCATAATAAATAAATAAATAATACATGGAGGGGCTCAGAATGGAAAGAGCGCTATTTGGCTTTTGGAGGGCAGATTTTGCTGAAATAGTTTTCAGGTGCCATGTCGCATTTGCAGAGCCCCTAAAGTACCAGTACAATGGAAACCTCTCAAAAGTGACCCCATTTTAAAAACTACACCCCTCAAGGAATTTCTTTAAACTAATTTTTATTGACTTTTTCAAGTGAAGAGAAATTACAAGAAAAAAGCAACACCAAATCATAGGGTAAAACAGCATAACAGGTGCCATCGAAAAACAAGTATAGGTAGGAGTCAATGTAAAAAAGATTAACAGATAACACAAAGGACACAGGGAAGACAGCATAAAAGAAGGGAAAAGGGAGGAAGTGTAAGCGTCAGAGACCTCGTAGGCTACAGTAGGTATCCCAGTGAGACCAGACAGATTTGAAGGCCTTCAACGTGTGATTAAGCGAGGCTGTCAAAAATTCCAGACTGTGGATATCTTTCATCTGAGCTATCAATGCAGGAGGAAGCACATTATTTGAGTGTAGGGCATAAAGAGTTTTAGAAGGGGCGGATCAGGGGACATTCCCAAAAAATTTAATACAATGTACCTGACGTTGAATAACAACGCCAACATGTAGGGGGAATATTAGGGTTGAGGGTATGAAGTAGGGCCCGAGTGTGGTACCAATGCATGAGAATTTTATATTGGGTCTCCTGGAATGTTATGCACGTGGAGGATTTAGCAGCAAGGGACCAAATGATCTGCCATTGGCCAGGCGAGATCTGCCTGCCTAGAGCCTCAGCCACTTAACCATGTATGTGTGGGCCAGGGGGACCCCGTCCCTCCGGGGATGACAGGAGCCTATAGATATCAGAGATTAGGCCCTTTGTAGAGGTACCAGCCTGACACAATCTTTCAAAAACGGCAGGGACAGAGACCCGCGGAGACCCAAATAGAGCTGTCAGAAAGTGGGCTATTTGCTGATAGTGGACCCTCTCAGAGGCGGGTAAGTGCAAAACAGAAGTAAAGTAGTCAAAGGGTCTGAACTCTAAAGTCAACGGATCAATTAAGTGAGCAACATGAAATAAACATAATCAACTCCAGGGGCGCATCATGGCATACAACAGTCCCGGGAGGAGCGGATTATAGAGGAAAGATATCGTGGAGGAGTGATGAGAAGTCTGATGAAAATGTGTAGAATATGTAATCCAAATAGCCCTTGTGAAATGGAGAGGACCTAGAAGGGGGATGGCAGGCGAGGGAGAAGGGCGGGACCATAGAAAAACATTAGGGTGAATTGATGCTAACCAAATCTTCTCAATTTCGACCCATTTCGTGTAGGCTTGAGGCGCTGCCCAAAACGGAATGCAACGTAAATGGGTCGCCCAGTAATAATGAAGGCTATGCGGTACCGCTAATCCCCCATGAACCATGTAAGCCAACATAACAGAGTGGGGGATGTGATGGTGTTTTGCATAAGAACTGGAATATTTCATTTTGAAGGGAGTGCAACTCAGAGTGAGGGACTGCTAGAGGAAGGGTCTCGAAGAAGTAAAGGAGATTCGGGAGGAGGGTCAATTTGACCGCTGTTATGTGGCCAATGAGGGATATGGGAAGCGGGCGTCACTTGTTCAGGAGAGAGCAGAGATCATGGAACAGGCAGGGGTAATTAACCAAGTATAGTGAAGTGTAAGAGGTGGACAACTAAAGCCCCAAGAGAAGTCTCTCCACTGAAAATCATAGTTATGACAGCGCAATTGTACAGCAGAATCTGGTATGTTTAAAGGCAGGGCTTCCGTCTTAGTGGGATTGACTTTATAACCGGAGAAGCAGCCGTATTACCACAGGACATTCAAAAGGTTCGGAAGGGTAGTGTGGGGGTTAGTAAGAGTCAGCAGAACATCCTCAGCAGAAAAGCTGATCTTGAATTTCCTGTCTTGCACCGTCACCCCTGATATCCGGGTTATAACGGATGGGGAGAGAGGAAGAAGAGGCATTAGCGAGTTTAACGACGGCCGAGGGAAGGGAGTAGAGTGCTCTAACCGCTTAGAGGAAGGCCCCTGAGAAGTCAAAACTTTCTAAAGGTAGTAATCATAAACAACCAATCGAGACAGTCAAAGGCGGTAGGCTACATAAAAAAAAACAAAAAAAAACAATAGCCTTTTTGGTGTGGTCTCCCCCCTGACGACATGGGAGAAAACCCACCTGGCCCTTGTGGATAAGAGAGGGGAGCCAAGTGTTAAGACTATTAGCTAGGATTTTCATAAAGAGTTTGAGGTCAGAGTTCAAAAGAGCAATAGGCCGGTAATTAGAGCACTCTTGATGGTCTTTATTGGGTTTGGGGACCAGGGTAATATGAGAGTGAATCATCATCTGGGGGATAGGGGCGCCGTCTAAGAAAGAGTTCAAAAGATAAAGATGACGCATGTGGGGAATGAGGTCTGCCTGAAAAGTTTTATAATATGAGTAAGTGAAGCCGTCTGGGCCAGGGACTTCACTGTTATGGAGGCCTTTTAGGATGTCTGTGAACTTCTCATCTGTAATAGGGGCATTTAGGGAGTCAAGTGCCAACGAAGGGAGAGTAGAAAGGCGACATGTGTCCAAGTAGTCACACACATCCTGAAGCGCTGAATTGGGACTGGACCTATTGCTCGAGGGCAGATTATACAGCTTGGTATAATAATCTTGGAACACAGCGGCGATAGCGTTGGTATGATGTTGGAGGGTACCATTAGGATCCCCGACCGCTTGGGGAGTAGAGGAGGCTTGATGGTCATGCAGGGTTTTAGCGAGTACTCCAGGAATTTCTGAAGGGGTATTATCATTTTGAACCCAAGAGTGCTTCCCAAACATGAACGCACAAAGTGAAAATTTACATTTTTAAAGAAATATGCAATTTCTTTGCCCAATATGTTGCGCCCACTATGTGTCTATGAGACATGCACTCACTCTTAAAACTATTAAGTGCACTATCCTGGGTATGAAAAAGTTGTATATGTGGGTGTAAACTGCCTTTTGGGTGCACAGCAGGGCTCAGAAGGGAAGGAGAACTGCGCTTTTTAGCTTTTGGAGTACAGATTTAGAGGGACTTTCTGGACACCATGTTGTTTTGGAAGAGGACCTGGAGGTGCCAGTAAATAGGAATTCCCCACAAAGTGACTCCATTTTCTAGGGGAAATTTTAGGGTTTGTGCAAATGTGACATGGTGTCCAAAAACTAACAATCTAAATCTAAAAAAGCCACATAGCGCTCCTCATATCTGCACCCTGCTGTGTGCCCAAACGGCAGTTTATGCCCACATGTATGACACTGTTGTACCCAGGATAACGTACTTAATGTCATATGTGGGTATAAACTGCTGTTTGGGCACAGAAGGGAAGGAGCACACTTTTGGAGCACAGTTTGTTTTTTGGACATCATGCCACTTTTGCAGAGCTCTGAATTGGAATCCACAAACATGTGACCCCATTTTGAAAACTACACCACTGAATGGATTTATCAAGTGGCATAGCAAGCATTTTTACCCCTTGAGAGTTGCATTAATTTAAAGAGGACCTTTCATGTCCTCATCAATGTGCGGTTCCATATACCGCTAGAAAGCCGATAGCGCACTGAATTCAGAGCACTGTTGGCTTTACCGCTATGTGCCCCTGTGGTGGAGATATCGGTGCTGCTAATTTCGGCACCAATATCTCCCTACTGTCTGAAGGGCGTTCCTAACAGCCTAGCGTCTTTGCTGTGAGGAACACCCCTTCTGACTGTACTCTAACATAGCCCTGTACTGAGAGGGTGTTCCTCACAGCTCAGCGTCATCACTGGGCGGTAAGGAATGCCCCCTCTGACAGTACAGGGCTATGGGATGAGTACAGTGAGAGGGGGCGTTTCTTACCGCCCAGTGAAGACTCTGAGCTGTGAGGAACGCCCCCTCAGTACAGGGCTATGGACGAGTACAGTCAGGGAGGGCGTTCCTCACAGCCAAGCTAGACTGTCAGGAACGCCCTTCTGACAGTGAACGGTGAAATTTAGATCCCTGATATCTCCAGCCCCGGGGCATATAACGGGAAAGCCAACAGAAAGAGCTGAATTCAGCTCTCTGTCGGCTTTCTAGCGGTATGTAAAACCGCATATACACGAGGACATGAAAGGTCCTCTTTAAACCTATTTGGAGACGTAAATCAATTATTTTTGCATCACCATCTTCTGAGATGTGTAAAATTTTTATTTGTAAGTTGACAAAGTTTTTCGAGGGCTTACTTTTTGTGGAACGCCCTGTGCTTTTTATTCGTACTGTCTTGGAGTACATTTGACTTTTTTATCACTTTTCATAGCATTTTTTTTGTAAGGTGAGACGAAAAATCATTATTTCTGGTGTGTTTTTCCCCCACTGTTCATCGTGCAGGTTAAATAATGTTTCAGTTTTATTGTACGGATTGTTACGGACGTGGTGATACCAAATATGTATTGTTTTTATTAATTTTTAGGATATTTTATATAGGATAGGGGCATTTTAGGACTTTAGTTCATTTATTTAATTTTTTCACACACTTAACTTTTTTAATTTCAACTTTTTTTTTTTTTTTACTGTTTAATGATGTCCCACTAGGGGACCTGAACCAGCAATGCTCTGATGGTTGGTTCAGTACGATACACTTCAATACACGTGTATTGAGGAAGTCAGCCTGTGCAGATGCATTTGCTCCCCTCTAGGCAGGACTCCATGAAGGCCAGCTCCCACCAACTGCTTCAATTGCTTAAGACTTCAAAGACATGCATGACAAAGGTATAGTACAGACCAAAAGTTTGGACACACCTTCTCATTCCAAGAGTTTTCTGTATTTTCATGACTATAAAAATTGTAGATTCACATTGAAGGCATCAAAACTATGAATTAACACATGTGGAATTATATACTTAACAAAAAAGTGTGAAACAACTGAAAATATGTCTTATATTCTAGGTTCTTCAAAGTAGCCACCTTTTGCTTTGATTACTGCTTTGCACACTCTTGGCATTCTCTTGATGAGCTTCAAGAGGTAGTCATCTGAAATGGTCTTCCAACAGTCTTGAAGGAGTTCCCAGAGATGCTTAGCACTTGTTGGCCCTTTTGCCTTCACTCTGCGGTCCAGCTCACCCCAAACCATCTCAATTGGGTTCAGGTCTGGTGACTGTGGAGGCCAAGTCATCTGGCGTAGCACCCCATCACTCTCCTTCTTGGTCAAATAGCCCTTACACAGTCTGGAGGTGTGTTTGGGGTCATTGTCCTGTTGAAAAATAAATGATGGTCCAACTAAACGCAAACCAGATGGAATAGCATGCCGCTGCAAGATGCTGTGGTAACCATGCTGGTTCAGTATTCCTTCAATTTTGAATAAATCCCCAACAGTGTCACCAGCAAAGCACCCCCACACCATCACACCTCCTCCTCCATGCTTCATGGTGGGAACCAGGCATGTAGAATCCATTCGTTCACCTTTTCTGCGTCGAACAAAGACACGGTGGTTGGAACCAAATTGGACTCATCAGACCAAAGCACAGATTTCCACAGGTCTAATGTCCATTCCTTGTCTTCTTTAGCCCAAACAAGTCTCTTCTGCTTGTTGCCTGTCCTTAGCAGTGGTTTCCTAGCAGCTATTTTTCCATGAAGGCCTGCTGCACACAGTCTCCTCTTAACAGTTGTTGTAGAGATGTGTCTGCTGCTAGAACTCTGTGTGGCATTGACCTGGTCTCTAATCTGAGCTGCTGTTAACCTGCGATTTCTGAGGCTGGTGACTCGGATGAACTTATCCTCCGCAGCAGAGGTGACTCTTGGTCTTCCTTTCCTGGGGCGGTCCTCATGTGAGCCAGTTTCTTTGTAGCGATTGATGGTTTTGGCCACTGCACTTGGGGACACTTTCAAAGTTTTCCCAATTTTTCGGACTGACTGACCTTCATTTCTTAAAGTAATGATGGCCACTCGTTTTTCTTTACTTAGCTGCTTTTTTCTTGCCATAATACAAATTCTAACACTCCATTCAGTAGGACTATCAGCTGTGTATCCACCTGACTTCTGAACAACACAACTGATGGTCCCAACCCCATTTATAAGGCAAGAAATCCCACTTATTAAACCTGACATGGCACACCTGTGAAGTGAAAACCATTTCAGGTGACTACCTCTTGAAGCTCATCAAGAGAATGCCAAGAGTGTGCAAAGCAGTAATCAAAGCAAAAGGTGGCTACTTTGAAGAACCTAGAATATAAGACATATTTTCAGTTGTTTCACACTTTTTTGTTAAGTATATAATTCCACATGTGTTAATTCATAGTTTTGATGCCTTCAGTGTGAATCTACAATTTTTATAGTCATGAAAATACAGAAAACTCTTGGAATGAGAAGGTGTGTCCAAACTTTTGGTCTGTACTGTATGTCTTTTATCACTGTAATGTGCTTTGTAACTTGGTTGTGGAGGTTGAATATCCTTGGAGGAGGTGGTAGACTTACTTTAAGAAATATGTTTCCTTCTCCATTTATTAAGATGAGTTACTTTTTACATATTAGTCTATGGAAAGGGAGAAGGAGGCTGCACACAATAGCTGCAGTTGCTACACTCTGCTACTCTGTGAGTGGGGGAACCCTCTAACACTGTTGTATCTTCAAGATAAGACTTTTCTCTCCACATTTTTCAATTGGAAACCCGGGGAACCCCTTTATAGTCTTTGGTTTCCGCGGGTAACCATAATTTTTAGCGGATAGGGTTTCTGTTTTTCAAGTCCCCTAGCGGACCCGAAGAACAGAGACCTGAGGGCAGGTGTGAACCTAGCATAATGCAGGTGGGACTGCCGAGACTTCAGCAATAAAACACCCGCCTTTGACACAATTTTTCAGTAGTACATACTGTTAAAGCATAAGTAAAATTGTATTTATATTTTCATAAATCAATAGTGCACGTAAAGGGAACAGAGATATGTGTAATTTCTGTCAGGAGAAGGTTGAATAGTAATTCCTGATAATCAGGTGTGTTGTGAAAAAGAACTGTCTCCATATATTGATGATGTCTTTCTGATGAGCTCACCTTTTCATCCCCCTCCATAGGCTTCTATTGTACAGATTTGATCAGTGACAAAAAGAGGCAAATAAGTAAAGAAAAGGATACTTTTCTTATGTAAAAAATATTAGAAAATTTGCTAGCTCCACCTGGGGATCAATAAAAGTTTAGTCCTGCTTTAGATGTCCCTGTAGATATTCAGCTGTGTTTTCTCTATGTGTGTTCTGGATTCACACAGAAAGAGATCGCAGTGGTTTAGATGCCACAAAAGTGACTGGTGGCTACTCTGCAGAGATCCACATCTGTAGTGTCAAGTGGCTGATGCTGGGGCCTAAGCCTTCCCATGTCAATTATTGGTGCATCTTTCATCCCTGGCTTTTAACATATAGTCAGCAAATGTACCAGCCTTTTTTCTCCTAATGTCAGTGCCGATGTAATGACTCAGGTACTGTACCATCACCCCAACTGTTCGTTGTAATGGCTACTACTCTCCCAGGAGAAGATATGGACAGAAACCTTCATACAAACAATGCTCAGCATATATTATATAACACTGGCATAACCGCCCCCACTAAGAACAAAAACTAACCGACACGATTACCGGGCCAAACACAACTCACCCTGACTCCCTCCGCTTCTTGCAGTCTTATGGTCTCCAAGCAACCAAATCACGTGTAAACACACAACCAACCACAAAACAGCACAGCAGACGGCGACATGTACTTAAGTCTCGCGAGACGAACGCGGTCATGTGGCTTGTTCCCAACAGGGTCGTGTCTAGAGTGGAGTTGCTCCTGGTAGGTATGATGTCACAGTAAGGGGCGGAGCCTTTCCGATGAGGGCGGGGTTTCTTCTATCACAACTTTGTGCTGTATAGAGGAAGCAGGAGTGGAGCTTGTGTAGATGGAGAATACAAAGCTGTGAGGACAGTTTTGTGGGACTGCATGATGGAAGGGGAGTGATAGGATTGTTTTGCATGGGACTGCATGTTGGAGGAGGCTGAGGGGAGGGAGTGATGTATTTACATGGGACTGTAAGTTGAGGGGCTGAAAAGAGACTGATGTTTTACATGGGACTGTATCCTGGAGAGTCTGGGGGATTGGGTTGATGTTTAGGGTGGTATAGGAGTTCCTAGGGTGCCATTGGCATCGAGGGAGGCAGGGTCTTTTGGGTGCTGCTCTCATCTGAAGGAGAGCAGGGGTCCTTGTGCTGCTGGCATCTAAGAGGTGGGGGGGTCCTTCTGGCATGTGAAGGAGAGCAGGGGTCCTTGGGGTGCTGTTGGCAACTAAAGGGTTGTGGAGACATGGGTCTCTGGGGTGCCATTGACAACTAAATATGGGAGCATGCGTCCTTGGTGTACTTCTGGTATCTAAAGGGGGGGGGGGGAAGGGGCAGGGGTCCTTTGGGGTGCTGCTGGCATTTAAAGGGGGGCAGGGGTACTTGGGGTGTTGCTTGCATGTTATGGGGGCAGGGTCTTGTGGGCTTCAGGTCCCTGGGGGGTTGCTGCATGTGTCTGTGTGGGGTTCCTGGGGTATTGCTTGTGTGTAAGAGGGGGTTCTGGAAGTGGTCTTGGGGTGCTGCCACCTGTGTGCATGTTTGGGGGTCCCTGGGGGTGCTGGTGGAGGGTCCGAGTGGTGTGCAGGTCTCATCTTCATGTAAGTGGGGGATTACTGTGGTGCTTCCTCTGTTTGTGTGGGGGGGGTGATGATGGTGGTCCTTGGGTTGCTGCCGCCTGTGTATGTGTGGGGGTGCTGCCTGTGTGTTGGAGGGGTCTGGCCCCTGGGATGTTGCCACCTATGTGTTGGGGGGCTCCCGCCTGTGTGCTGGGAGAAGTCTGGTCCCTGGGGGCTCCCGCCTGTGTGCTGGGAGAAGTCTGGTCCCTGGGGGCTCCCGCCTGTGTGCTGGGAGAAGTCTGGTCCCTGGGGGGCTCCCGCCTGTGTGCTGGGAGAAGTCTGGTCCCTGGGGGGCTCCCGCCTGTGTGCTGGGAGAAGTCTGGTCCCTGGGGGGGCTCCCGCCTGTGTGCTGGGAGAAGTCTGGTCCCTGGGGGGCTCCCGCCTGTGTGCTGGGAGAAGTCTGGTCCCTGGGGGGCTCCCGCCTGTGTGCTGGGAGAAGTCTGGTCCTTGGGGGGCTCCCGCCTGTGTGCTGGGAGAAGTCTGGTCCCTGGGGGGCTCCCGCCTGTGTGCTGGGAGAAGTCTGGTCCCTGGGGGGCTCCCGCCTGTGTGCTGGGAGAAGTCTGGTCCCTGGGGGGCTCCCGCCTGTGTGCTGGGAGAAGTCTGGTCCCTGGGGGGCTCCCGCCTGTGTGCTGGGAGAAGTCTGGTCCCTGGGGGGCTCCCGCCTGTGTGCTGGGAGAAGTCTGGTCCCTGGGGGGCTCCCGCCTGTGTGCTGGGAGAAGTCTGGTCCCTGGGGGGCTCCCCGCCTGTGTGCTGGGAGAAGTCTGGTCCCTGGGGGGCTCCCGCCTGTGTGCTGGGAGAAGTCTGGTCCCTGGGGGGCTCCCGCCTGTGTGCTGGGAGAAGTCTGGTCCCTGGGGGGCTCCCCGCCTGTGTGCTGGGAGAAGTCTGGTCCCTGGGGGGGCCCTCCCGCCTGTGTGCTGGGAGAAGTCTGGTCCCTGGGGGGGCTCCCGCCTGTGTGCTGGGAGAAGTCTGGTCCCTGGGGGGGCTCCCGCCTGTGTGCTGGGAGAAGTCTGGGGGGCCCCGCCTGGTGTGGGAGAAGTCTGGTCCCTGGGGGGCTCCCGCCTGTGTGCTGGGAGAAGTCTGGTCCCTGGGGGGCTCCCCGCCTGTGTGCTGGGAGAAGTCTGGTCCCTGGGGGGCTCCCGCCTGTGTGCTGGGAGAAGTCTGGTCCCTGGGGGGCTCCCCGCCTGTGTGCTGGGAGAAGTCTGGTCCCTGGGGGGCTCCCGCCTGTGTGCTGGGAGAAGTCTGGTCCCTGGGGGGGCTCCCGCCTGTGTGCTGGGAGAAGTCTGGTCCCTGGGGGGCTCCCGCCTGTGTGCTGGGAGAAGTCTGGTCCCTGGGGGGCTCCCGCCTGTGTGCTGGGAGAAGTCTGGTCCCTGGGGGGCTCCCCGCCTGTGTGCTGGGAGAAGTCTGGTCCCTGGGGGGCTCCCGCCTGTGTGCTGGGAGAAGTCTGGTCCCTGGGGGGGCTCCCGCCTGTGTGCTGGGAGAAGTCTGGTCCCTGGGGGGCTCCCCGCCTGCGTGCTGGGAGAAGTCTGGTCCCTGGGGGGCTCCCGCCTGTGTGCTGGGAGAAGTCTGGTCCCTGGGGGGCTCCCCGCCTGCGTGCTGGGAGAAGTCTGGTCCCTGGGGGGCTCCCGCCTGTGTGCTGGGAGAAGTCTGGTCCCTGGGGGGCTCCCGCCTGTGTGCTGGGAGAAGTCTGGTCCCTGGGGGGCTCCCCGCCTGCGTGCTGGGAGAAGTCTGGTCCCTGGGGGGCTCCCGCCTGTGTGCTGGGAGAAGTCTGGTCCCTGGGGGGCTCCCCGCCTGTGTGCTGGGAGAAGTCTGGTCCCTGGGGGGCTCCCCGCCTGCGTGCTGGGAGAAGTCTGGTCCCTGGGGGGGCTCCCCGCCTGTGTGCTGGGAGAAGTCTGGTCCCTGGGGGGCTCCCGCCTGCGTGCTGGGAGAAGTCTGGTCCCTGGGGGGGCTCCCCGCCTGTGTGCTGGGAGAAGTCTGGTCCCTGGGGGGCTCCCCGCCTGTGTGCTGGGAGAAGTCTGGTCCCTGGGGGGGCTCCCCGCCTGCGTGCTGGGAGAAGTCTGGTCCCTGGGGGGGCTCCCGCCTGCGTGCTGGGAGAAGTCTGGTCCCTGGGGGGGCTCCCGCCTGTGTGCTGGGAGAAGTCTGGTCCCTGGGGGGCTCCCGCCTGCGTGCTGGGAGAAGTCTGGTCCCTGGGGGGCTCCCCGCCTGCGTGCTGGGAGAAGTCTGGTCCCTGGGGGGGCTCCCGCCTGCGTGCTGGGAGAAGTCTGGTCCCTGGGGGGGCTCCCCGCCTGCGTGCTGGGAGAAGTCTGGTCCCTGGGGGGCTCCCGCCTGCGTGCTGGGAGAAGTCTGGTCCCTGGGGGGGCTCCCGCCTGCGTGCTGGGAGAAGTCTGGTCCCTGGGGGGCTCCCGCCTGCGTGCTGGGAGAAGTCTGGTCCCTGGGGGGCTCCCCGCCTGCGTGCTGGGAGAAGTCTGGTCCCTGGGGGGGCTCCCGCCTGCGTGCTGGGAGAAGTCTGGTCCCTGGGGGGGCTCCCGCCTGCGTGCTGGGAGAAGTCTGGTCCCTGGGGGGGCTCCCGCCTGCGTGCTGGGAGAAGTCTGGTCCCTGGGGGGGCTCCCGCCTGCGTGCTGGGAGAAGTCTGGTCCCTGGGGGGGCTCCCCGCCTGCGTGCTGGGAGAAGTCTGGTCCCTGGGGGGGCTCCCCGCCTGCGTGCTGGGAGAAGTCTGGTCCCTGGGGGGGCTCCCCGCCTGCGTGCTGGGAGAAGTCTGGTCCCTGGGGGGCTCCCGCCTGCGTGCTGGGAGAAGTCTGGTCCCTGGGGGGGCTCCCGCCTGCGTGCTGGGAGAAGTCTGGTCCCTGGGGGGCTCCCGCCTGCGTGCTGGGAGAAGTCTGGTCCCTGGGGGGGCTCCCGCCTGCCTGCTGGGAGGGGTCTGGGGGGGGTCCCGCCTGCGTGCTGGGAGAAGTCTGGTCCCTGGGGGGCTCCCGCCTGCGTGCTGGGAGAAGTCTGGTCCCTGGGGGGGCTCCCGCCTGCGTGCTGGGAGAAGTCTGGTCCCTGGGGGGGCTCCCGCCTGCGTGCTGGGAGAAGTCTGGTCCCTGGGGGGGCTCCCGCCTGCCTGCTGGGAGGGGTCTGGTCCCTGGGGGGCCCCCGCCGCGGCGGGAGGTCTGGTCCCTGGGGGGCCCCGCCTGCGTGCTGGGGGGTCTGGTCCCTGGGGGGCTCCCCCTGTGTGCTGGGAGATGTCCGGTCCCTGGGGGGCTCCCGCCTGCGTGCTGGGAGGGGTCCGGTCCCTGGGGGGGCTGCCGCCTGCGTGCTGGGGGGGTCTGGTCCCTGGGGGGCTGCCGCCTGTGTGCTGGGGGGTCGGTCCCTGGGTGGCTGCCGCCTGTGTGCTGGGGGTCTGGTCCCTGGGGGGCTGCCGCCTGTGTGCTGGGGGGGTCTTTTCCCTGGGGGGCTGCCGCCTGTGTGCTGAGGGGAAGTCTGGTCCCTGGGGGGCTGCCGCCTGTGTGCTGAGGGGGTCCGGGTCCCTGTGGCTGGGCTTCCAGTACCTGGCCTGTGTGCTGAGGGAAGGTCTGGTCCCTGGGGGGCTGCCGCCTGTGTGCTGAGGGTCGGTCCCTGGGGGGGCTGCCGCCTGTGTGCTGGGGGGTCCGGTCCCTGGGGGCTGCCGCCTGTGTGCTGAGGGGGTCCGGTCCCTGGGGGGCTGCCGCCTGTGTGCTGAGGGGGTCCGGGTCCCTGGGCGGGTTTCCGCTGGGGGCTGCCGCCTGTGTGCTGAGGGGGTCCGGTCCCTGGGGGGCTGCCGCCTGTGTGCTGAGGGGGTCCGGTCCCTGGGGGGCTGCCGCCTGTGTGCTGAGGGGGTCCGGTCCCTGGGGGGCTGCCGCCTGTGTGCTGAGGGGGTCCGGTCCCTGGGGGGCTGCCGCCTGTGTGCTGAGGGGGTCCGGTCCCTGGGGGGCTGCCGCCTGTGTGCTGAGGGGGTCCGGTCCCTGGGGGGCTGCCGCCTGTGTGCTGAGGGGGTCCGGTCCCTGGGGGGCTGCCGCCTGTGTGCTGAGGGGGTCCGGTCCCTGGGGGGCTGCCGCCTGTGTGCTGAGGGGGTCCGGTCCCTGGGGGGCTGCCGCCTGTGTGCTGAGGGGGTCCGGTCCCTGGGGGGCTGCCGCCTGTGTGCTGAGGGGGTCCGGTCCCTGGGGGGCTGCCGCCTGTGTGCTGAGGGGGTCCGGTCCCTGGGGGGCTGCCGCCTGTGTGCTGAGGGGGTCCGGTCCCTGGGGGGCTGCCGCCTGTGTGCTGAGGGGGTCCGGTCCCTGGGGGGCTGCCGCCTGTGTGCTGAGGGGGTCCGGTCCCTGGGGGGCTGCCGCCTGTGTGCTGAGGGGGTCCGGTCCCTGGGGGGCTGCCGCCTGTGTGCTGAGGGGGTCCGGTCCCTGGGGGGCTGCCGCCTGTGTGCTGAGGGGTCCGGTCCCTGGGGGGCTGCCGCCTGTGTGCTGAGGGGGTCCGGTCCCTGGGGGGCTGCCGCCTGTGTGCTGGGGGGAGTCTGGTCCCTGGGGGGCTGCCGCCTGTGTGCTGGGAGAAGTCTGGTCCCTGGGGGGCTGCCGCCTGTGTGCTGGGAGAAGTCTGGTCCCTGGGGGCTGCCGCCTGTGTGCTGGGAGAAGCCTGGTCCCTGGGGGGCTGCCGCCTGTGTGCTGGGGGGGGTCCGGTCCCTGGGGGGGTCCGGTCCCTGGGGGGGTCCGGTCCCTGGGGGGTTGCCGCCGGTGTGCTGAGGGGGTCCGGTCCCTGGGGGGCTGCCGCCGGTGTGCTGAGGAGGTCCGGTCCCTGGGGGGCTGCCGCTTGTGTGCTATTGTGATCTGGACCCTAGGGGGATGCCGCTTGTATGCTGAGGGGGTCTGGGACCTGTGTGCTAGGGTCTCCAGTACCTGGGGGGCTGCCGCCTGTGTGCTGTTGTGATCTGGACCCCGGGGGGCTGCCGCCTGAGGGCTGAGGGGATCCGGTCCCCGGGGGGCTGCCGCCTGAGGGCTGAGGGGGTCCGGTCCCCGGGGGGCTACCGCCTGAGGGCTGAGGGGGTCCGGTCCCCGGGGTGCTGCCGCCTGTGGGCTGAGGGGGGGGGGCGTGCTCTGGTCCTTGGGGGGCTGCCACCTGTATGCTGGGGCTCCAGGACCTGGGGTCTGCGCCTGTGTGCTAGGGTCTCCTTTACCTGGGGAGCTGCTGCCTGTGTGCTGTTGTGATCCAGACCTTGGGAGGCTGCCGCCTGTGTGCTAGGGGGGTCCAGTCCTGGGGGCTTGTCGTCTGTGTGTGTGTGTGGTTCTGGTCCCTAGGGGCTGCCATTTGTGCTTTGGGAAGGGGAGTCCCTGAGAGGCTGCTGCCTGTGTGGGGTGCCTTCTTCATGTAAATGGGGGGGGTCTCTGGGGGTGCTGCCTGTGTGTGAGGGTAGGCTGTGGAGGTCCCTGGGCAGGCTGCTGTCTCTGTGCATGTGGGGGATCCATGAGGGACTGCCGTCTGTGCAGTGGCATAACTAGGAATGGCTGGGCCCCAAGGCGAACATTTGACATGGGGGTCCCCCCCTGAACTGCCGCCCCCCACGCACAAACCGCATTCCTGCACACAGTATTATGCCCCATAGAGGCCCCAGCACACACTATTATGCCCCATAGCGGCCCCAGCACACAGTATTATGCCCCATACCGGCCCCAGCACACAGTATTATGCCCCTTAGCGGCCCCAGCACACAGTATTATGCCCCATAGCGGCCCCAGCACCCAGTATTATGCCCCATAGCGGCCCCAGCACCTAGTATTATGCCCCATAGCGGCCCCAGCACACAGTATTATGCCCCATACCGGCCCCAGCACACAGTATTATGCCCCATAGCGGCCCCAGCACACAGTATTATGCCCCATAGCGGCCCCAGCACCCAGTATTATGCCCCATAGCGGCCCCAGCACCCCCCCCCCCCCCCCCCCCCCCCCCCCCCCTCCCCCCCCCCCCCCCCCCCTGCCCCAGTATTATGCCCCATAGCGGCCCCTGCACCCAGTATTATGCCCCATACCGCCCCCTGCACCCGTTACCCCATGCGGCCCCTGCACCCAGTATTATGCCCCATAGCGGCCCCTGCACCCAGTATTATGCCCCATAGCGGCCCCTGCACCCAGTATTATGCCCCACTGTGGACCACCCATAAACAATTATTATACTCTAGGGTCATTTCAGACCAGGGGAGGATACAAACAAAAAAAACCAAAACAAAACAATGTCACTTACCTCTTCCTGGCTCCGGCGCACTCCCTGCTACTTCGGCCATTTTCAATGTTGGACCAGATCTCGCGTGAGTCGGGCCGGCGTCGCGATGCACAATGACGCAGGCCCGGCCCACGTAACGTCACGAAACAGGCCCGAAGTCTTCGGAGCGTGTGAGAGGTAAGTAATGTTGTTTTTATGTTCCCTCACCTCCCCTGGCCCTCCGATCATTATACTCTGGGGTCTGAAATGACCCCAGAGTATAATGATAGCAGTGTTTGTGGGTTTTGGCCCGCGGCCTCACTTACCGCTCCTGCTCACAGTCACCTCCGCTTCCGCAGAATGGGAAGCGCAGGCGGCCATGAGCAGGAGTGGGGATTGGTAAGTAAATAGGGCCCGTTACCTGCTGGGGTTACTCCAGAAGGTAACAGCCTATTAAAAGAAAAATGTCCTGGGCCCTGTGGCAGCTGCTACTGCTGATACCCTGGTAGTTACACTCCTGCGTCTGTATGTTGTTGGGGGAGGGGGTCAGGTCCTTGGGGGGGTTGCCATCTGTGTGTTGGTGGAGGGTTCCCGGGGGAGAGTCGCATTTCGAGTGTGTGTGGAGTCGCTGCATGTGTGGAGGAGGTGGTTGTGGCGGTCCTGGGGGAGGGGGGCTGCTTGTGTGTAGGCAGGGTTGTGGGGCAGTGTAAATCACGTGGTTTTGGTTACATAGCACAGAGACACTGGAGGTATAACATACAGTAGTGCCCTCCTGTGCCCCTATGCTAAATGTATTCCCACTCCTCCTGCATTATAAATAGAATGGCCCCCACAGCCTAATGCATCACCCTTTCATATCCAGGGTGTGAGCTGTATGCATAAACACTTTCCAACCCTGCAATGATTGCTGGCACCAAACTGACGCTCATTGCTGTATAAAGAGGTTACCCACAATGTAGGGACTCCTTTAGAGCAGGAGGAGTCCCTGCATTAGAAGGGGCGAATCCAAGACATAACTTGTCTGTGTTTCTTGACCAAGTGAAAATCCTTGACCGTGACTAACCTCTGCACTTAGGTTTAGTTGTGGTCAAGTTATGACTCCAATTAACCCTTTCTAGTCCATGAGTTAGCAACTCTAACAAATGTTAATGTAACTATAATCTTTCTGTATAGCAGGTGCAGCCCTAAGGTACATTAGGGCTGCTATACTTTATTTGCATAGCAGGCTGTCTGTGTTCTGCCTGCGTATTCATTAATATAACTTGACCCCCAATGTATTCACCAAGGACTCCCCAGACCTCCTGCAACCATGATTCCATCTAAGTTATTGAATTGCTGATTACCCAAGAAGGGGTTAATCACAAGCTTGACATGACTGTGGTTCAGGCTAAGGGCCTACGTAGCGTCCCGCAGCAAAAAAGCTGCAGGAAAAGCTGCAGATTTCCTCTGCGGACTTTCTGCTTCAATTATACACATACGGAAGCTTCCGGCGTTTCTGTAGGTAGAATTGACATGCTGCGATTTCCAAAACCATGATGGTGTGTCCGCTGCGTGTATTTTACTGCAAAGTGGGGACAGGATTCGCATTTTTTTTTGCCACGTTTCTGCCGCTGGCAAACCGTTGCGTATAGGCCACATGGGGCGCCTCCCCTTAAGGATTTATCCGCTTTCTCAGGATAGGCCAGGCCCAACACCTGATACCCCTACAGATCTCTGGTACAGAGACTTTAATGGGGCAGCGCTGCGGTACCTACACTCGCCACTACAGTTTGTACAGCAGCGGAGATCTGCAGGGGACCCCTGCATTCATTGCCTATCCTGAGTTACTGTCCTTTCAGTAGGAGTCCTCACATTCTGGTGCTCAAATAACCAAAAAAGGGGGGTTTTCTAGATTTCATTTGAGGCTAAGTTCACATTGGCCACAGAAATCGGTAGAGGGGAATTTTATTTGGCTATGATAGACTACGTTGATAACCAGTGGAGGTGGGTTTTTAAAAAATAAATAAATAAATAAAATGGTTAATGAGGGTTGTGCAGAGGGTTTTATTTCAATCAAATATATTTTTTAAAATGTCGATGTTGTTTGTTTTATTAATATTACTGTATGGGGAGCTTAGTGTTAGATATAGACCCTATACTGACCAACCTGTACCGAATACACCGAGACCATGAACCTACCTAAAAAAAAAAAAAAAAAAAACACCAACAAAAAAACCACCCGCAACAGCCCCCTTTTAGAGAGGGGAGGAGGGGGAAAGCAAAAATGGAGTTGCTGTATGGGGGACCCACCTATAGCAACTACAGAATACACCCAGACTATGAACCTACCTATAGTAACTACAGAATATACCGAGACCATGAACCTACCTATAGTAACTACAGAGTACACCCAGACCATGAACCTACCTATAGTAACTACAGAATACACCCAGACCGTGAACCTACCTATAGTAACTACAGAATACACCCAGACCGTGAACCTACCTATAGTAACTACAGAGTACACCGAGACCATGAACCTACCTATAGTAACTACAGAATACACCGAGACCATGAACCTACCTATAGTAACTACAGAATATACAGAGACCGTGAACCTACCTATAGTAACTACAGAATACACCCAGACTGTGAACCTACCTATAGTAACTACAGAGTACACCCAGACCGTGAACCTACCTATAGTAACTACAGAGTACACCCAGACCGTGAACCTACCTATAGTAACTACAGAGTACACCGAGACCATGAACCTTCCTATAGTAACTACAGAATACACCCAGACCATGAACCTTCCTATAGTAACTACAGAGTACACCCAGACCATGAACCTTCCTATAGTAAATACAGAATACACCGAGACCATGAACCTACCTATAGTAACTACAGAATACACAGAGACCGTGAACCTACCTATAGTAACTACAGAATACACCGAGACTATGAACCTACCTGCTGCAACTCCATTCTAGTCAATTCTGTAGTGAGACAGCTAGAATGGAGTTGCTGTAAGGAGGACCTACTTATAGCAACTACAGAATACACCAAGACCAAAAAAACAACCCCCCCCAAACCCCACCAAACCAAATCTTTAAGAAAAAAACCAAGAAAGAAGTTGCTGTAAGGAGGCCCCACCAAAACCAACCACAGAAAACACCAAGACTATGAACCTACCTGCAGCAACTAGACCCCCCGCGCACCCATTCTAGTCAGTACAGTAGTGAGACAGCTAGAATGGAGTTGCTTTAAGGAGGACCTACCTACAGCAACTACAGAATACACCGAGACTATGATCCTACCTGCAGCAACTACAGAATACACCAAGACTATGAACCTACCTGCAGCAACTCCATTCTAGTCAATTCTGTAGTGAGACAGCTAGAATGGAGTTGCTGTAAGGAGGACCTACCTATAGCAACTACAGAATACACCGAGACTATGAACCTACCTGCAGAAACTCCATTCTAGTCAGTACAGTAGTGAGACAGCTAGAATGGAGTTGCTTTAAGGAGGACCTACCTACAGCAACTACAGAATACACCGAGACTATGATCCTACCTGCAGCAACTCCATTCTAGTCAATTCTGTAGTGAGACAGCTAGAATGGAGTTGCTGTAAGGAGGACCTACCTATAGCAACTACAGAATACACCGAGACTGTAAACCTACCTATAGTAACTATATACTCATAAATCAGGCACACAGCGATACGTTAGAATCTAAGATCTTTGTCATTAATGAATTGCCATAGATTTCCATTATCACTTACAACAAAAAAGTGGCGCGAGATATAAAAAAAACACGTCACCGCCATGTTCAGACCATATTTGCGTGATGTCTCAGAACTGGTCTGGTGCAAATTATATATACATATGTCACACATAAATTATATATATTATATATATTTAAAAATATAAATAAAAATATATATATATATATATATATATATATATATAAAAAAATTTATATAACTTATAAACAGATATATATATATATATATATATATATATAACATACAAATAATTTATGAGTGCTATATGTATATATGTCCGGGAATGTGTTTTTCCTCCATTCATATTAATAATCATATATATATCTAATGTCCCTCTTGGCCAGTTATGGATCCTCCCTATAGAAACTCCGCTCTAGCTTCTCCTGTAGTGAGGTGACTAGATTGGAGTTTCTGGCGGCAGCTCCTGTAAGCAACTCCATTCTAGTCACCTCAGTAATGAACTGTCTACATTGGAGTTGGTTCTAGCAGGTCCTCCCTCCAGCAACTCCAATCTAGTCATCTCAGTAATGAATTGTCTAGAATGGAGTTGCTCCTGGTAGGTCCTCCCTACAGCAACTCCATTCTAGACCGTTCACTAGTGAGGTGACTAGATTGGAGTTTCTGGAGGGAGGACCTACCAGGAGCAACTCCAGTCTAGTCGCAACCTTCCCAACAGCCAGCAGGTATCGGGATGATGTCATGTGGAGAGTTGTTAAACAGCTAATGCCACACAATTCATCTAAGTGCGTACCTACAGAGTGTGAGTGAGTGAGTGTGTTGCTACATACACGTTATATAGTCTGTATGTTCTATTACTTTATATAGCGAGAGCTCTATTTATTGATGTTGTGTGTTGGGTTTGATTCCTGTAGGGACTGATGCAGCTACATGATAATGGGGACCATGGAGAAGATAAAGGACTTGCGTTATAGGCATGGTTCTAGTAGCCACGACCCACTTATAGAAAATGAACAATTACTGATGTGAAAATTATTTCTGAGGATGTGATGATACAACTGTGAACAATACTGGATTCACCCATTCATATAAGCCAGAAAATCTCAGCTAAGGTTTAGTTCTCATCTGCGTTGGAGATTCCATAGCGTGAAGAAAAAAAAAAAGAGTAATGCAACAGTTGTCTGGGATCATGAAATGCAGGCAGCAGGGGAGAACTAGAAAATAAAAATGCATTCATACTTACACTAGGTTCACACTAGCGTTCAGCTTTGCGTTCTTTGGATCCGCTTGGGGAAACTAGACTATAATCTTGCAGGACTTTTCTCTCCGCATTTTTCAAGTAGATTCGGGGAGGGAAACCCTGAACGTAGTTCAAATGCTGATGTGAACCCAGCCTTACCTGCATCCTTCCCTCCGTTTCTGTGTTGAGTCAGCCGTTGCTATGCGGTTTGTGTACAGAGATGCTCAACGTGGATAGGATGTTGACTGGACTGCAGAAAACAATCACCCACCTCAGCTTAGAGCAGTGACTGACTGTAGCGGTCCAGTTGATAACTGCAGCCACTTGCAATACAGAGCGGCAAGGGGACGGCTGTCTCAGCGCAGGAATGGATTGGAGGATGTGGATAAATATGAATGCATTTTTACTTTGAATGCACGCACAACTTTTTCATCCGCTGATTTCAGTTTAAAAACAATGGGGTCAGTAGAGCTCTGTATGTGTCCGATCTAGTTGTGATCCTCCTAGCCGATGTTCTTATCCTCCAACACAGATGTGAACTAGGCCTTAAGGGGGCTGTCCAGGATCATAAAATTAAATGCAGGCAGCAGGGGAAGCCTAAAAATAAAAATGCATGCATATTTACCCGCCATCCTGTTCTGAGACAGTCTTCCCCTTGCCACTCTGTATAGCAAGTGGCTGCAGCTATGACGTCACATCAACTGGACCACTACAGTCAGTCACTGCTGTCAGCTAAGATGGGTGATTTCAGCGATCCAGTCAACATCCTGTCAACGCCGAGCATCTCTGTATATAAAACGCATAGTAACGGTTGACTCAGCGCAGAAAAGGAGCGAAGGATGCAGGTAAGTATGAATGCATTTTTATTTTCTAGTTCTCCCCTGCTGTCTGCATTTAATTTTATTATCCCAGACAACTGTTGCATTACTTTTTTTTTTTTTTTTTTATAAAGTAGAAAACAGGCTCTAAAGTTCTCCTAGTACAGATGGAGATGGAGGTGGGATTCACTTAAAATAGCCGTTTCTCTGGTTTTATACCAACAGTGGTTCTGGTGTTAATGCTGAGAGTTATTTCATCCTGCTTATAAAAATCACTTTCCCAACTGTGGTTTTAACTAGTGATATCTTCAGTTTCTTTATAACTAGAACTGTGATCTTGTATCATATGAAAGCTGAGAACTCTAAGCACTGTTTAAGGTGGTATAAAATATGAGATACGGCTATTTGAAGTGCCGCCTCCTTTTGGCAACTGCTACACCTGAGCATACTGGCAATACACAGTGAGTACAGGGTTGACTCTACCTCACATCTTCAGATTTTTCATATGTGCGGTTTTGAGGGCCATAACATTTTTATCATTTGTGTTATTTATCTAATTTTTGCGTCTTTTTTTGGTGACATATAGGGCTTTATTTTTATGTTCTTTTTATTTTTGCATGTCTTTAAATTTTTTTATATCCGGGAAAATATAAACAAAAGAGGAGGTAAAAAAAGTGTCTGTTTTTCACTTTTCATTTTTTTTTTTTATTTAATAACACAAAGTGCTACTAAAAAACTTTATAAAATAGTTTTTCCTCTCCATTACGGTAATTTTTATTTTGTATGGTGTCGTCGGGGGTGGGGCTAGAACCTGTGATATGGGCATGGTATTGGCGTATCATTTTATTCATTTTTTTTAAATTATTTTACTTTAATTTTTTTTTTTTTTTTTACTTTTCTATTAATTTTCTTTCTTTATTTTTTTACATTGTGTCCCCATAAGGTCATAATAGACCTTTGGGGACATCTGAACACAATTTTTTTTTTTTTTTTTTTTGGTGGGGGAGGTTGATTTCCCTGTAACTGGGCCTGATACCTTAGCCCCAGTTGCAGGAGGAATGCAGCCTCCTTCCCTGACTGCAGAGCTGATCTGGGTCTTCTAGGACCCAGCAGCTATAGCAGTCCCTGATCCCTGGTGGATCACGTGACCGCCGGGTCAGAGGGGAGCCATAACATGGCAACTTCCAGTTTCTGCAGCTGCACAATTTCGTGCAGCTGCTTATAACTGGCAGGATGTACCGGTACGTCCTTGCAGAACAATAAAGGGACTGACCAGACATATACAGTCTATGGTCGGTCCGGAAAAAGTTAAAGGGATTGTCCAGGCAAAAATTTTATATTTTAAATAGGCCAGGGGAGGTGAAAAAAAAACTAAAAAAAATAAAATCATACTCGCTGTGCTCTGGTGCCTTCCAGCGCCGTCCGGTCCATTGTTGTCTTCCGACGGAATTCCCTGCATGACAGCTGAGACCAATCAGCAGCCTCAGTGAAGAGCCTACGCACGTCACCACCTGTGACATCCCAGGGTATCTTCCTAATGCCGCTCATTGGCCTCAGCGGTCACATGACCGTTAAGGCCAATCAGCGGCTTCAGTGGAAGGGATCAGGGACGTCACAGCCAGCAAGAAGTTTAACTTTGAAAAGACAGCCCAGCGGAAGGACTGGACTGCGCTGGGAGGACACCAGGGACAGGTGATTATGGGTTTTTTTTTTGGTTTTTTTTTTTTTACTTTTTTCACCTCTCCCAGTCGATTATAAAATATTTTTTTTGCCCAGACAACCTCTTTAAACTTTAATAAAAATAAGATTGCCTGACTACCTCTTTGAAAGGCAACACAAAGGTTTTGGATGTCAAGCTTCTTTCACATCACGTTAATGCATGCACTAGTGGATGTCAATACTCAATTTCAAACTGTCAATTTCACTGTACAAATCTGTATACATTTTTACTGTGTATAAATGTAGCAGTCGCCAAAGGGGAAGTCCACTTCAGATAGCTGTATCTCTGATTTTATACCACTTAGAACGGTGGTTCTGGTGTCATATCAAACCTAAGATTCTCACATCACAGTTTTAGCTATAAAAAAAACCTGAGTTATCATTTGTTAAACAGAGTAGAGAATTTTAGCTGTATATGCAGCAGTTTACATATATATATATATATATATATATATATATATATATATAAAAAATCATATTTCAACTGTGTTTAATGAGTAATATCTTTAGGTGTTTTACTAGCTACAGCTATTTGATGTGACCTTTGGCAACTGTTACCTCTATACATACTGGCAATAAACAGTGAGTACAGATGTAGATGTAGCAATTACACTTTAAGCTGATTGGAAAAAAAACAGATATGAGTGGCATCTGTCCTTCATGGGCATCCTTATAAAAAAAAAAAAACGTATACCATGTGGTATACTTTATATTTCTAACTGCATGAAAAATACAGTCTCTGCTGGGTGAATGGGGGGGGGGGTATGGATCAGTTTAATGGAGCTTTCCTAGTGCATACAATAAACTGATATACGGTAAATACTGTTGTGTAAAAGCTGACTCAGTGACTTGTAAAGGTTTACCAGGTTTTAACTCTAATGACCAGTGGAGCTTACATCCTATAGGATGCAATAGGGTGCAAGTACATGCTGGCGCAACACAGCCTCTTCATTGTGTTAGAGTAATCATTTTATAGTTAATCTTATATATATTCTCCATTATAATCTCATATAACCAAACATATATACTCATGTATTGTGAACCAAAGTTTCAAAAAGACCTTGTATTCTGTATCATATGACATTCCTTTGTTTTTACCATTTTTGGACATATTCTCATTTTTATACCGTAAACAACTTGTACTGCCAAATTTGGTGGAGACAGTCTGACCAGATATGTCGCAAGATATGGGTGAAGGATGCGAGGGAGTCAAGATTACTTCGTCCATCATTGTTATGTAACATTACAACTATTGTGTGACATGGGTTAAATATAATTTGAGATGAATTCCCAGAAATTCTACAAAAGTCCCATATTTTTATGCCAATAAACCATCCCCAATTTACGTAATTTGATTGATTGTAACTTTTGCTCAATACTCTATAAAATAAACGACCAGTGATCCTCCACAGGAGATCTTTGGCAGTTACTGCCAAGCCTGTGTCGTCTCTGTCTTTTTGCCGGTACCGGGGTTTTATCTGATTTATTTACCTAATCTACCTGGGGTTATTTTTAACTCTTACAATTGCTTTATTATCCTTTCTTTATATGGCTGCGTCTGGTACTGCAGCTCATCTGGACTTACTTTATAGTACAGATATGAACAGCTCTGTGTTAGGTGCAAGCACCATAGCTCCTTTATTTTGCTAATTGTGGCAAGACCCAGAGATCACGAATTTTAGGTAGAATGTACCAGAATTCTGTATTCATTTAAACAAAAAAAAAAACTGGCCTACTTTTTTTTTTTTTTTGCCTTGTCCAAAGAAGACACTTAAAGGGGAGGGACTTAAGATGCATCTCAACAGTGCAGCAGAATTGCACCAAAAAGTAAGCCAACTATTGGTGATATCCTAGACAGATTGTGTTCTCATTCACAGGAAAGGATTCCATTCTGTTCTATTAACAGCCAGAACACGGCCAAACAGATATTAATGGATCAGTTCACACGAGCATTGTTTTAACCCCTTAACGACCTTGGACATACTATTACGTCCTGGGCTCTGAATCTGCACTCCAAAAGCCACATAGTGCTCCTTCCCTTCTGCGCCCTACTGTGTGCCCAAACCGCAGTTTATACCCACATGTATGACACTGGTGTACTCAGGATAAGGTACTTAATGTCATATATGGGTATAAACTCCTGTTTGGGCACAGCCGGGCACAGAAGGGAAGGAGCGCTATTTGGTTTTTGGAGCACAGACTTGGACGGTTTGGTTTTTGGACGCCATTGCACTTTTGCAGAGCTGAAATGCCAGTACAGTGGAATACCCTGACATGTCACCCCAATTTGGAAACTGCACCCCTGAAGGAATTTATCCAGGGGTACAGTGATCATTTTTAACCCCCAAGTGTTGCTATAATTTATTATCCGTAAATGAATACGCAGCTGACGATGAAAGGTGAAAATGACAATTATTCCAGGAATACATCATTTCAGTGTGTAATATGTTGTGCCCGGCTTGTATCAGAGATGAACGCTCCAAAAGCTGTTGTGCCCAGGATCCCCGCTCACCAGTTTTTGGAGTGTGTGTCTGTGCAGACATAAACTGGGCACAACATATTGGGCACTGAAATGGCGTATCTGTAGAAAAATTTCATTTTTAGCTTTTTATTATCAGCTGCGCATTCATTTTTGGAAATTAAAAGAATGCAACACTTAAGGGTTAATAATGCTCGCTACCCCACTTGATAAATCCCTTGAAGGGTATAGTTTCCAAAATGGGATGACATGTCTGCGGATTCCACTTTACTGACAATTCATGGGCTCTGCAAAAGTGGCATGGTGTCCAAAAAGCAAACTGTGTTCTAAAAACCAAAATAGCGCTCTTTCCCTTCTGTGCCTGGCTGTGCCCAAACAGCAGTTTATACCCACATATGGCATTGTTAAGTACGTTATCCTGGGTACACCAGTGTCAGTGTCATTTGGGCACACAGCAGGGCGCAAATGTGAAGGAGCGCTATGTGCTTTTGGAGCGCATATTTAGATTGATGTTTTTTTGGACGCCGTGTCACATTTGCAGAGACCCTAAAATTGCCCCTACAAAATGGGGGTCACTTCTTGGGGAATTCCAATTTACTGGCACCTCCAGGGCTCTGCAAAAATATCATGGCGACCAGAAAGTCCCTCTAAATGTGTACTCCAAAAGCTAAAAAAAAACCACAGTGCTCCTTCCCTTCTGAGCCCTGCTGTGTGCTCAAGCAGCAGTTTATACCCACATATATAATTTTTTTGTCCCCGGGATAGCCCACTTAATAGTTTTAGGAGTTCATGTCTCTGATGCCACAAAGTGGCCGCAATGTATTAGGCACTGGATATTTCTTTAAAAACTTTAATTTTCACTTTGTACATAAATTTTTGGGAAGCATTTTTAGGCTCTAAATGATAATACCCCTTGATACATTCCTTGAGGGGTGTAGTTTCTAAAATGGGGTCACTTTTGAGAGGTTTCCATTATATTGGTACTTTAGGGGTTCTGCAAATGCGACATGGCATCCAAAAACTATTCCAGCAAAATCTGCCCTCCAAAAGTTAAATAGCGCTCTTTCCATTTTGAGCCCTGCCATTTACCCATGCAGCAGATTACAACCACATATGTGGCATTTCTGTGTTCAGGAGAAATTGTGTAACGAACTTTGGGGTGCTTTTTCTCCTTTGTCCTCTTGTGAAAATGAAAAATTTGGGGCTAAATTGACGGTTTATTGGAAAAAAAGTAATTTTTCATTTTAATGTCCCAATGTTAATAAAATCTGTGAAACAGCTGTAGGGTCAAAATGCTCACTATACCCCTTGATATGTTCTGTGAGGGGTGTAGTTTCCAAAATGGGGTCACTTTTAGGGGGTTTCCACTGTATTGGTACTTTGGGGGCTCTGCAAATGCGACATGGTACCTGAAAACTATTCCAGCAAAATCTGCTCTTCAAAAGCTAAATAGCGCTCTTTCCATTCTGAGCCCTGCCATGTACCCATACAGCAGATTACGACCACATATGGGGTATTGCTGTGTTTAGGAGCAATTATTTTGCAAACGGTGGGGTGCTTTTTCTCCTTTAACCCATTGTGAAAATGAAAACTTTGGGGATAAAGTGACATTTTAGTAATGTTTCATTTATACATCCCAGTGTTAGCAAAATCTGTGAAACGACTGTAAGGTCAAAATGCTCACTATACCCCTATATGAATTCTGTGAGGGGTGTAGTTTCCAAAATGGGGTCACTTTTTGGGGTTTTCCTTTGTATTGGTACTTTAGGGGCTTTGCAAATGAGACATGGCACCTGAAAACTATTCCAGCAAAATCTGCTTTTCAGACGCCCAGTGTCACTCCTTCCCTTCCGTGCGCTGCCATTCGCCCAAACATCAGTTTACACCCACTTGTGGGGTATTTCTGTGCTCGGGAGAAATTGCATAACAAACTGTGAGATGCATTTTCTCTTTTAACCCTTTGTGAATGTGTTAATTTTAGGGCTAAATTAAGGAATTAGTGGGAAAAAATTAAATGTCTAAATTTCACCTCCATATTGTTTTAATTCCAGTGAAATTCTTAAAGGGTTAACAAACTTCCCAAATATTATTTTGAATTATTTGAGGGGTGCAGTTTTGAAAATGGGGTGATTTATGGGGGTTTCTAATATATAGGCCATTATAATCCTCTTCAGAACTGAAGTGGTCCCTAAAAAATTAGTTTGGGAAATTTTCTTGTAAATCTGCAAAATCGCTGTTACACTTGTAAGCCTTCTAACATCCAAAATAAAATTACAGGACGATTAAAAGATGATGCCGATATAAAGCAGAGATATGGTAGATAATATGTATTAATGTATTTGGGTGGTATGACTATCTATCTGAAAAGCAGAGCATTTCACATTTTGAAAATTGCGATTTTTTTCCAAATTTCCATCAAATTTCCTATTTTTTTATAAATAAATACAAAAATATTCATTAGTGTTTACCACTAACATGAAGTACAATGTGTCACGAAAAAACAATCTCAAAATCACTTGTGTAAGTTAAGACGTCTCAAAGTTATTGCCATATAAAGTGACACATGTCAGTTTTGAAAAACGAGGCCTGGTCCTTAACGCACTTTTGGGCTGGGTCCTTAAGGGGTTAACAGGATGTGTGACCGAACCAAGAAGGAATAGAACATGCCATTTCCTTGGTGGATTTCACTTATCCATGAGGAATCCGTGAAAAAGGGTTACCCACGGGAGCACTTTTTCAAGACCTGTAACCTGCACCCCTCACCTGATTGTCTTTCCAATCTGCACTTCTTTTATTTATATTGTACAATTTTTTGCTTCTGACCAGACATCAGCTTGATTTTTAGATGTGTCTTTCTCTGTACAATACTGTCAATCCCATGTCTCAGCACAGGATCACATAGCCAGCCAAAGACAGCTGCGGACAGTACCATCTCTACCTGCTGGAAGGAAAGGGTAAAACCAATAAGACCATATATATAGAGTCATCTTCATTATAGCTGTGTGACAGGAGCCTGTGTAATTATTAGTAGTAATTGTCATAAGAGTTTGCACTCCACCCTCTGGAGAGCCTGTGTGGTACAGTCCATTATATATAAAATTCTGATGGGAAGTTTGCATAGCAGAGAGTATAAAATCACATGACTCAATTGAATAGAAGGACCCCATGAATTTTAGTTTCAATATTTTTTATTCAATTTTTCAAAATACAAAAACAGAGAACAAAATGAGTAGATATTGCGATGTACAGTAATAGACATTGTAATACAGTTTCAAGATACATTCTTAGAACCACATATCTTTAAAACCAAATATAAAGATTACTTTTAAAGTGAACATTAGTAATAACATATAGGCACATATACTAGGCTGTAGATATCTATATCTAGGGTGTATTCTCCGTAAACAGTTTTCTCTTCTACATGAGATGTTTAATTGTGCAGAGGACGTTTGACTCGTACCCGCAACATTGGCTATTCCTCCCCAGTTCCCCTTTCGACGGGGTTGGCGAGCTTCATATCCATCTCTATTTCTGTCCCAGCCCCCACTATTGGGTTTCATATACCATTCAGTTCCCTTTACGTGACAAATCTAGAATGTATCCACGCATCCCAAATTATTTTGAATCTATGAAACGAGTAATTACCCATTGCGATTACCCTTTCATAGGAATATGTGTTGTTAATGGCTAGTAACAGGGCCGACATAGGCGGGGAGGCTGTTGCCCTCCATCTCTGTACCAACAGTAGTTTAGCCATCGTTAGAATTTTACAAATAAGTTGCTTATGCCTATTCAGTTCTCCGGGAATGCCAAGTAGCAAAATCGCCTTTTGTGCAGTAGGGGGGAGACGTACATCAAACAATTCAGAGAGCATTTCAAAGACACTATCTCAGTAACCACGAATTATAGGGCAGGTTCCCAGAATGTGAAGAAGGGTTCCTCTGTCTCCACATCCCCTCCAACAATTCCCAGACATGGAGGGATACGCTAACTGCAAAGTAGATGGGGTTCTATACCACCGTAAAATGACCTTCATTGCTGTCTCTATGTGGGTGCTACATTTTAAAGACAGATGGATCAGTTTAATCGTTCGTTGCCAGTCGTCTGAAGTAATGACCATTCCTAAGTCTCTCTCCCAACAACGGAACGGAGTGGATCTAGTAAAAGTCGAAATTCCATCCATTTTATCATAAAGAAATCGTAATCCCCTCACATTGGTCGACAACCAAGCAAAAAGTGAGCCGTTATGGGGCAAGGTCGTCACAGGGTGTTTAGATATGAAGTGCCATATCTGAAAATATTTAAGGAAATCGCCTACGTGGATTCCGTATTTTTGTCTAAGATCCACAAACGGTATAGGCTGTTTAGAGTCAGAGTATAGTTGAGAAATCTGCGTGATCCCCTTCAATTCCCAACCCGAGACCCCCATGCCATCAATCATCCAGGCCATCAATGACAGAGGCATTTCCGCAATATGAAAATGGTTCACTGGGTTTGCTTTCCCATGGATTAGCTTCCATGCCATTAACAAAGCGCACATGACCGGGGGAGAAGGATCCCGGAGCCGGAATGTTCCAGAAGGGCAGCCACAGCGCATCCTCCAGCTTTAGGGGAGATATAAACGCCTGCTCTATATGTAGCCATGGAACCGAGGTATCCATTGACTTCCACCTTGCACACTGAGTGACCAGTGATGCTATATAATAATTCCTCACCACTGGTACTCCCAGCCCTCCTGCCTCTCGTTGCTTAAATAAAAAGCTTTTATTGATTCTAGGTCTCCTACCATTCCACACATACTGTACAGTCATGGCCAAAAGTTTTGAGAATGACACAAATATTATATTTTCACATGATCTGCTGCCCTCTGGTTTTTATGTGTGTTTGTCAGATGTTTTTATCACATACAGAAATATAATTGCATTCATATTATGAGTAACAGAAGCTTATATTGACAGTTAGAATGAGTTAATGCAGCAAGTCAATATTTGCAGTGTTGACCCTTCTTCTTCAGGACCTCTGCAATTCTCCCTGGCATGCTCTCAATCAACTTCTGGACCAAATCCTGACTGATAGCAGTCCATTCTTGCAGAATCAATGCTTTAATTTTGTCTGAATTTGTTGGTTTTTGTTTGTCCACCCGTCTCTTGATGATTGACCACAAGTTCTCAATGGGATTAAGATCTGGGGAGTTTCCAGCCCATGGACCCAAAATCTCTATGTTTTGTTCCCTGAGCCATTTAGTTATCACCTTTGCTTTATGGCAAGGTGCTCCATCATGCTGGAAAAGGCATTGTTGAGCGCCAAACTGCTCTTGGACGGTTGGGAGAAGTTGCTCTTGGAGGACATTCTGGTACCATTCTTTATTCATGGCTGTGTTTTTAGGCAAGACTGTGAGAGAGCCGATTCCCTTGGCTGAGAAGCAACCCCACACATGAATGGTTTCAGGATGCTTTACAGTTGGCATGAGACAAGACTGGTGGTAGCGCTCACCTCTTCTTCTCCGAATAAGCTGTTTTCCAGATGTTCCAAACAATCGAAAAGGGGATTCATCAGAGAAAATGACTTTATCCCAGTCCTCAGCAGTCCACTCCCTGTACCTTTTGCAGAATATCAGTCTGTCCCTGATGTTGTTTCTGGAGAGAAGTGGCTTCTTTGCTGCCCTCCTTGAGACCAGGCCTTGCTCCAAGAGTCTCCGCCTCACAGTGCGTGCAGATGCACTCACACCTGCCTGCTGCCATTCCTCAGCAAGCTCTGCACTGCTGGTAGCCCGATCCCGCAGCTGAAACACTTTTAAGAGACGGTCCTGCCGCTTGCTGGTCTTTCTTGGGCGCCCTGGAGCCTTTTTGGCACCAATGGAACCTCTCTCCTTGAAGTTCTTGATGATGCGATAGATTGTTGACTGAGGTGCAATCTTTCTAGCTGCAATACTCTTCCCAGTTAGGCCATTTTTGTGCAGTGCAATGATGACTGCACGTGTTTCTTTAGAGATAACCATGGTTAACAGAAGAGAAACAATGATGGCAAGCACCAGCCTCCTTTTAAAGTGTCCAGTGGTGTCATTCTTACTTAATCATGACAGATTGATCTCCAGCCCTGTCCTCATCAACACCCACACCTGTGTTAATGGAGCAATCACTGAAACGATGTTAGGTGGTCCTTTTAAGGCAGGGCTGCAATGATGTTGAAATGTGTTTTGGGGGATAAAGTTCATTTTCTAGGCAAATATTGACTTTGCAAGTAATTGCTGTTAAGCTGATCACTCTTTATAACATTCTGGAGTATATGCAAATTGCCATTAGAAAAACTGAAGCAGTAGACTTTGTAAAAATTAATATTTGTATCATTCTCAAAACTTTTGGCCATGACTGTATTTTGAAATCACCCTTTGTGCTGTCTCAAAAAAGGAAACCGGAATGGATATTGGGAGCGTACGGAACAAGTACAATAGTCTAGGCAATAAATGGAATCCTGGATTTTGCCTGCTTTTGTTTCAGCTTGGATGCTAGAAGTTTGCCCGCTTTGTTAGATTGAGAGTAATATGTAGCTCTAATCTTTTTCAGGTTTTTCTCATATTTATGCAATAAACAAGCAGTTAACTGCTGGCGTAAAGCTATTAATTCCGTTGCACGTGAGGGAGACGGAGATTGTTTATTGCTGGTGTTTATAATTCTTATCTGACGGAGCAGACGATCTATTTCTGCCATCCTATTTTTCTTTTCAATATGCCCTAGGCGAATAAACGTTCCTCTAATAAAGGCCTTGTGAGAATTCCACAATATTTCAGGGCCAGGAGCAGAGGGGGTATTAATCTGAAAGAATTCCTTCAAGTCATTCTCTAACGTTGCTTTTAACTTTGGCTGTGACATTAAAAAGTCACTACACCTCCACAGATATGTTCTAGCAGATTCGTATTTTTCAGCTATGGACAGGGTTATCGCTGCATGGTCTGACCAAGTTATTTGAGATATCTCGGACTGCTTAGCAAGGGGAATGCTAGATTGCTCAACCAGGAACAAGTCTATTCGTGAATAGCTATTATGTACCGTGGAATGATACGTATAATCCCTTTCAGAATTATGCAAGATACGCCAGATGTCAAATAGTTCATAGCGCCATATAGCCTGCGATAAGGAGGGGTGACGTGTTAGTATACCAGACGTGGTATCTACTAGCGGGTCCGGGGCCATATTGAAGTCTCCCATTAATATTAAACATCCCTTCTTCCTCTTTCCTACTGCCCTCACTAGTCTCCCTAGAAACGCCACCTGCTTCCTATTTGGGGCATAAACTGATACCAGCGTATAGGTGACATTGTTAATAATGCATACTACTATAACAAATCGCCCTCCCGGGTCAGCGTATTGAGATAACAATTGAAACGCTACCGAGTCCTTAATACCAATCAATGTGCCCCTACGTTTTGAGGAATAGTGAGCATGAAACACTTGTGGGTATGCTGGGTGATTAATGCGAAAAGCGTCTGCCCTTAAAAGATGTGTCTCTTGTAGTGCAAGAATGTCACAGTTCTGCCCTCGGGCCTCACGCCATAAATCGGCTCTTTTCTGAGGGGAGTTCAAACCTCTGACATTCATGGACATAATCTTAAGTACCATGATGCACAGTTAGAAATGCTTTGAGATTCTTACCACAACCACGTATACCAGTAGGTGTCACTGTTGGCTTGAAGAGAAACTGTTTCCACCCTTCATGTTCACTATGCCCAATGTGCCAGAACCAGTAATAAAAAAAAAAAACAAAAAACATGCAAATTACAAAACCAATGGGTAAACCTTCGTGGCAAAACCAAACAAAGAGAAAAAAAAAGAGTATGGTACAGCAGACCAGCGGCTGTCGCAATCCTGGGGGGATAAGTTCAACGACAGTGGACATACGAAATCCAAGAAAAGGTGAGTCTTTAGCTTTGTAGCCCTTTGCGTGGACGTCTTTGGGCCCTCACTTGGTGCCAACCATCTGACACAGGACCAGGTGGTTGTTTGGGTAGTATCTCGACAATCGGAATGTTCCAGTTGTGAAGCAGACGATTTCCTTCTTCCAAAGTTTTAACGACATGCACCGTGTTGTCTCGGGTAATGATCACACGGACCGGAAATCCCCACTTGTATAAGATATGGTGTTGGCGTAAAGCTGCTGTAATAGGGATGAATTGCCGCCGCAATTGCAGTGTCGTGGCTGATAAATCCGAGTAAATAGATACTTTGTGATATGGTTCAGGTAGGTGCCCCAGCTTTCGGGAAGTCATCAAAACCAGATCTTTAGTGCGATAAAAATGGATTTTAGAAAGAACATCCCTGGGTATTGCTTCATCTAGATGAGATGGCTTGGGGACTCTATGAGCTCTATCAATAATTAAATCCATCTCTGTAAGATTCGGCAGGAGCGAGCGGATCAGATCTTGGAGGAACGTCGTCAAATTATTCGCGGGAGACCGACTCCGGAATCCCTCTAAATTTCAGATTATTTCTCCGTGAGCGATCTTCTAAGTCTGCTACTTTAGCTTTCAAAAACGACACATCTGACTCCATCTCATAGTGAGCATCTATTAACGCATTATGTGATGTCGCAAATTCCGCCATTTTGGATTCAACATGAACTGTACGGTTTTTCAGTTCCTGAAGATCTCTATCTAGCGGCTTTACCATGAGAGACATGTCCAATCTTAATGATTTGCAGAAAGCCATGAGCATATATTTCATAGAGGCCTCAGTGAGTGGGTTCTCTGTCTCTGGGATTTCTGCAAAAAAATCAGTGGGCGGGGGGGTAGGCTGCACATTGTTGCTCACCTCGCCATCCTGGGAGTCGCTATCCTGGAGTCTTGGTCTCTGCTTAGCAGGGCTGGCGGTAGGCGACTGGTTTGTCCCCAGGCCAGATAGGCCCGCAGATCCCGAAGCGCCGCCCTGCGGAGGCCCGCTTCCATTGTAGGCCCCGGCCTGCCGGGGAGAAGGCCCAGGTAGCTCCGCGGCCGCGCCGTCCAGCAGTTGCGGTAAGGATGGGGCAGAGAGCGCTCTCTTGTGAGCGGAGAGCGCGCTTGTTTCCTCCGGAGGGTCGCGCGGTGGAGTCGAGGCCCTAGATTCTGTTTCCAGGCGCGGGCCGTCTCCATGCTGGTCCTCCCTCCCCCATGGGGGAAATAGAAATCCGAGATTTTATGCGGTCTCACCGCCGACTTCTTTTGTCTCGGCATCCCTGGAGGTAAGGCACCTTTTGCTGTCAATTTCACGGGCTCGTTGCATGTGATGTCGCTGTGTAGGACTCAGACCAAGAGCTCTGAGACTATGCGGCCATTACAGTCCACAGCTCGGACCCCATGAATTTTAAGATGCAAAGTAGTAACTAAATAAGGTAATATTCAATTAAATATATGTATGTCCCTGCTGCAGTCAGGCTGTACAACCAACACCGACCTAAGTGGAGATCATTCCACACAGAGAACTGAAATTTCTTTCTGTTGTGATACCCCCCCGCTACTCCTTTACCTGTACCTTTCTATTTGTCTGTCTACTATCAATGGGATGCCTCTACCTTGAAACGTTTTGTATATATTGTATTTGTATTAAAGGATTATTATTATTATTATGTTATTAAATTGCTTATACAGCAATTTCCAAAAATGCAGAATCTAGCAGATAACAGAGAGCAGTAGAACAAGCTACCTAAATCTCACACTGCCCTAGGGGATAGAGTCTAAGGCTACCCAGACATCTTTACCAGAGCCCAGCAGGTTGGTCTTGGCCGGATCTAGACCCAGGTTATTGGTCCAGAAACTCGTGTAAAAAATAGATGCACTATAGTCTAAAATCAAACCAGGAACCACAGCAAAAACTCACAAGGCAGGTCAAAGCAGGACAGCAGAACCAAAGAAATAAACATGTCCAAGCCAAGGTCAAGACCAAGAGTTAACAGTCAAAGCCACATCAGTAAGCAAGTGAATATCCAGTAAACAAGCCAAGGTCAGGAGTACAGCAAACCAACAGATATGTGCAGCAGACAGGAACCTAGCTAATAACAATAAATTAATAGTAGGCACATGGGGAGTTCCAAACAGACTTTAAATATCCCTCCTCAGCTGCCGACTGATTCAGCGTCTCAGAGCTCTAATTAGCTGCAGAGTCAGAGAAAGTATCACATATAAAGAATAATATGAGAATCCTAACATATTAATGGAACAGGTACAAAAGCCACTTTTTCACTGCATGGCACTGGAGTGCCTCTGCTTACCTTCGACTGCTTTTGCTGATTTTCCATTGTGGAATAGCACCGAAAAGCAAGAGGTACTTTTTTAATACTTACTTTAGGGAAGGTATCTACTGAGCCAAAGCGATACTAGAAACTTATGTGTCAAATCACTACTCAGCTGATGACAATAGATTACAGCCAGCAATATAAGGCAGGTACTTTCTTCAGTGGAAAATAAACTACAACGTTCCCCAACCTAACAGAGTCAATTCGGTGATTTGTAGTGAAAAGTAGAGTCCCTGTTGTTGACTGTACCAATATTACAGTAATTTGTATTACAGTAGATTTTTATTCCATTGTATTTAAATAATGATAGGCTGTACAAACAGATACCTCCTTATTTTATTCAGTGCTTGTTTACCCTTTAGAAAGTGTCTGATTTTGGGAGGATGTAAAAACATCCTCACAGAACAAATATGCTAGAAATGTTCCATCTGTATTTTAGCATGTATTTCACACTGAAAGCCACTTTTCCACCAAGCATATTCAACTGTCATCACTGTGTTACAGAGCACCTTATAGTGATAAATAACAAAGATAGGTTGTTTATATCACTATTGTAGATTTGGACAAAACCAACTTTGAAGGGTTATGCAAATGAGTTGGTGCACTGTGAGTGGGCCTTCAGCTCCCAGAGCACTTCTTTTAAAGATCAGACCCCTAACATCCCCTGCCTGTACCACTCTCTGCAGTGTACCACCCTCTGAGCAGAGCAACAGCAACTCCTAGGGCTGAAGGCCCATCCACAGTGCACCAACTGCCTCATACATAACAAAGGTAAGTTGTTCATCGCTGTAATATGCTCTGTAATTCTGTAATGAACTGATGATAGTTGGATATACTTGGGTGAGGTGGTAGGCTCTCTTTATTCATGACTGGCATAAGCACATGTCTATCTGAAGATAAAATGGAATTATAAGGACAGACTCAATGAACTATGTGGTCTTTTGTACCATTAAACTATGTTTCTATGTGTCAAAAAACACTTAAAAGGTACCTGAGTTTTCATGAAACGTTTAAATATGTTTAGGGCAGTCTGTTCTATGACTGTATAAGCCTTCATACATGGTTTTCTATCAGATTTTCTGCAACTAATAATCATATTATGGCTAAAACACATTTTACATCTCTCTCAGTCTGCCCTCCTCGCCTTTCCATTACTGATACTGTTCTGGTGACAAAGAAGTGAACTGCAAACTAGCGAGAAGGGAGACACCTAGTAGCAAGAACTTTCAGGCAGATAACAGCCACACTTTTAATTAAACTGCATTACATTTTGGTCCAAAACCAAATGCTCTATGAAATGAGACTAAATTGAACAGTTAGTGTCCATTTAAAGAGAGTCTGTCTGCAGTAGATTCCTTATAAACCTAATCACAGTACCTTGTTGAGTTTATTCTACAGTTTCCAAATATGTCTCTGCTATTCAGCTTTAGAGCCCCATTTTAAATGTAAATCCCCATGTTATTCCTATGCAAATGATGGGAAAATGCTTTGGGAGTGTGCATTAGCTTGCCCAGGCTTCAGTTTCCACTATAGATTTCCTGGAAAAGCACTTTTCTTCTCATTTCCATATGAAAAGCAGTTTATAAGAAAATGGCCTCCATATCTCAATAACAGAGGCATATTTAGAAACTATAGAATTACCTCTACAAGGTACTGATGATAGACTCCCTTTTAAATACATTACCATTTCAATGGGAAACTTCAACATTGTTGCATGTGACACAATTTTTCCCAATGTTAACAAATGAAGCAGCATATCAATTTGTTGTGTGGTTTCTAGGCATAAAATATGGAAACTGTGCTGTATAGCTACAAGCAAATTAGTCTAATGTAATGGAACCAAACTATGTAGAAATCTGCAGCAGTGTAAATCACAAAATCATGGCAGAAATACGAGAGTGACCCTTTGATTTCTACTGCGGATTTCAATGCAAATCCACATTAGATTTTTCCAAAGTATACTTACAAATGTGTAAACTTTTGATACTTCTCAGGTTGACACAGTAACCTTAAAGGAATAGCAGCTGAATTGAGATTCCTGACATCATTATACAGTCATGGCCATAAGTGTTGGCACCCCTGAAGTTTTTACAGAAAATTATTGCAATTACATGTTTTGTTATACACATGTTTATTTCCTTTGTGTGTATTGGAACAACACAAAAAACAGAGAAAAAAAAAGCCAAAAATGATATAACTGCATGCAAAACTCCAAAAATGAGCCGGACAAAATTACTGGCACCCTCAACTTAATGTTTGGTTGCACACTCTTTGGAAAAAATCACTGAAATCAATCTCTTCCTATAACCATCACAAAGCTTCTTACATCTCTCAACTGGAATTTTGGACCAACTGAAAACTGGAGCTCCTTGTCAGAATGTCCAAAACTGCCTTCGACACGAAGGGGTTAAATAGATAGGTTATACCCCAGAAAATTCTTTATTAGTATCCACTGCACTGAGCTGACAGTGCAGTAAATACTAATTAACCCTTAGGCGCACCAAGATGTACAGTTACGTCCTGGTGCGCGTGAATAAACATGGCGGCCTCTCTGAAACATGGTGGCCGCACTACCTGTTTCATACAGTGCTGTTTCATACAGCAGAGACCCAGCAGCATTGCCTGTGATCAGAGATTACTCTGATCACGGGCATTTAACCACTCAGATGCCGTGCTCAAATGCGACCAAAGCATCTGAGTGGTTACTTTCACTTTCTATTTGATGTTTGGCAGCAGGGAGGCCCCGCCCCCCCACGTGGCGTGATCGCAGGAGGCTCCCAGCCCTGCAGTAGGCTTCAATAGTTACATAGCTAATCTAACATAGACTGCAATACAGTAGTACTGCAGTCTATGGCACAGGTGAGCTAAAGATCACATGTTCAAAAAAATTAACCACTTCAGTACCAGGCCATGTTTTAATTTTTTTTTTATAACCAGGAAAATATAAACAAAAGAGGAGGGAAAACAGGTCTGTTTTTCACTTCTCATTTTTTTTTAAATTTAATAACACAAAGTGTTACCAAAAAACGTTATAAGGCTACGGCCCCACGTTGCGGAAATGCAGCTTTTTTTCTTGCAGATTTTGCTGCAGTTTTTTGAGCCAAAGCCAGGAGTGGATTTAGCAGCAGGTAGTAGTATAAGAACTTCCTATATATTTCCCATTCCTTTTATAGCCATTCTTGGCTTTGGCTCAAAAAACCGCAGCAAAATCTGCAAAAATAAAAAGCTGCGTTTCCGCAACGTGGGGCCGTAGCCTAAAATAGTTTTTACTCTCCATTACGGTAATTTTTATTTTGTACGGTGTCTCCATAAGGTCATAATAGACCTTTGGGGACATTTGATCACTTTTTTTTTTTTTTTTGTTGGGAAGGCTGATTTCCCCTGTAACTGGGGCTGGTACATTTAGCCCCAGTTGCAGGAGGAATACAGCCTCCTGCCAGTTACTATAGAGCTGATCTGGGTCCTGTAGGACCCAGCAGCTCTTGCAGATGCTGATCCCGGCGGGTCAGAGGGGAGCCGCAAGATGGCGGCGCCCATAGCGCTGTATGCAGCACTCATTGAGCGCTGTATACACAGCGATCGGTAGGTAATAAACCTTCCGATTTCGTACAGCTGCTGAGTTCTGCTTGGATGTACCGATGCGTCCTTGCAGAACCAGACAACCACCTTCCGGACATATATAGTCTATGGGCGGTCCGGAAGTGGTTAAAAAAAAAAAAAACTGTTTAAATCACCCCCCCTTTCCCTAGATCACATATAAATATAAATAAATAAAAATAAACATAAATATATTAGTCATCCCCAAGTCCGAAAATGCCCAAACTATTAAAATATAAAAACATTTGTTCCATACGGTAAACGACATAGCAGGAAAAAAAAAAAAAAATCAAAATGGCTGATTTAGCGTTTTTTCGCTAAATTAACTTCCCTAAAAAAATTGAATAAAAAAGTGATCAAAATAGCATAAATAGCCCACCATGGTGTTAATAAAAACTACATATTGTCCCGCAAAAAAAAAGACACCTTACACAACTCCATACACTGACATATAAAAAAGTTACAGGTGTCAGAATATGGTGATTCAAAGAATTTTTTTTTTTCTTTAAAATTTTTGTAAAGTTATTAAAACATGAAAAAAACTATATAAATTTGTTATCAATGTGATCATACTGACCTGCAGAATAAAGCTAACATAGCATTTTTACTGCAGAGTGGAAGCCATAAAAAAAAAAAAAGACATAAGGAAGCGGCAGTACTGCTTTTGTTTCTCAATTTCACCTCATTCTGAATTTTTTTTCCCGCTTCCTGTTACATTGTACAAAACAATAAATGGTATCATTTTGAAGTACAACTTGTCACACAAAAATCAAGCCCCCATATGACTACCTAAACAGAAAAATGAAAATGTTATGGCTTTTGAAATGTAAGGAGTAAAAAACGAAAACACAAAAATTAAAAATGTGTGCGTCTCCTAAGGGTTAAGTGGCTGGACAGGAGAAAGTCAATATTGATTGAGTGACCATGGGAGGGGCTCAGAAAACCAAGAGACTCCTGGTGAGATGACATGTCTGCATAAATTTACATGGTGTGGATATAAAGTGAACCTGTCACCTGGATTTTTACCACTAAACCCACAAAATCATCAGGTAGGGTAGGAAATATCCTTTTTAACTTCCCCTTGTTATCTTAAAAATTGTCTCAGAATTTTCTATGTGTATTAGCTAAAAAGAGTTGCACTGGCCTGTTATCTGAGGCAGAGTCATGTTGAGAGGTTGGGGGGGGCGGATAACTTCAGATGCCAATATGTTGGGCTCTGTAAAACCTAGAACCATGGTTCCGTTGTTATTTAAAGCTGAAAATTCTAAAACCACACCAGGATAGCAGATAAAGGGTACAAAGGGAATTTTCATCAAAAGTTGAAGGGTCTTGATGGGCAATCTGTTCTATGTCTTTATAAGCCTTCATACATGGTGTCATATGAGTTTTTCTGCTGCTAATAGTCCCATTATGGCTGCTGCACATTTTACTTTTCTCCTAGGTTCACACTAGCGTTCGTCTCTTCATGGTTCTGGTCCGTATGGGGACCCGAAAGATAAAACTTTAATTTACCCAAGTGATTTTGAGACTGTTTTTTTTATTTTTGTGTCATATTGTACTTTAAGATAGTGGTGAACTATGGTCTACATTTTAGCATTTATTTATGAAAAAATAAATTTGCTAAAAATTATCAATTTTCAAAATGTGAAATGCTCTGCTTTTCAAACACATAGTCATACCATATATATATATATATATAGTTATACAGTGTGGAAAAAAAAGTATTTAGTCAGCCACCAATTGTGCATGTTCTCCCACTTAAAAAGATGAGGCCGGCCTGTAATTGTCATCATAGGTAGACCTCAACTATGAGAGACAAAATGAGAAAACATATCTAGAAAATCACATTGTCTGATTTTTAAAGAATTTATTTGCAAATTATGGTGGAAAATAAGTATTTGGTCACCTACAAACAAGCAAGATTTCTGGCTCTCACAGACCTGTAACTTCTTCTTTAAGAGGCTCCTCTGTCCTCCACTCATTACCTGTAGTAATGGCACCTGTTTGACATTGTTATCAGTATAAAAGACACCTGTCCACAACCTCAAACAGTCACACTCCAAACTCCACTATGGTGAAGAGGGGTTGAGATCTGGAGACTGGATAGACACTCCAGGACCTTGAAATGTTTCTTACGAAGCCACTCCTTTGTTGCCCTGGCGGTGTGCTTGGGATCATTGTCATGCTGAAAGACCCAGCTACGTTTCATCTTCAATGCCCTTGCTGATGGAAGGAGGTTTGCACTCAAAATCTCACGATACATGGCCCCATTCATTCTTTCATGTACACGGACAGGGTCGGACTGGCCCACCGGGGAACCGGTGAATCCACCGGTGGGCCCCGAGCCCCGACTATTAGTCCTCACCTCATGGGGGCCCGATCGGGATCCTGACCATCCCGATCGGGCCCCTGACCAGTGGCGTAATGATCACGGTCGCAGGGGGTGCGACCGCGACCGGACTCGGCAGGGTACCGGGCCCGCGGCCAGCTGGAGATGGCCGGGGCTCCGGACCACTATGATAGCGGTCGGGGAACCAGGCTTTAAATACTGTTATTGGAAAGGGGCCCAGGCATATTGCAGGCCCCTTTCCAATAGATGACAGGGCAGGGCACCCAGGGGAGGTGACTGAAAATAATAAATAGATATTCTCACCTCTCCTGGGCACAGCGTTCTCTCCGGCGCTCTTCCGTCATGTGACTGAGGCCTGTGATTAGGCCCCGGCGGTCACATGGGGCGCGACCGCGTATTGACGTCAGTGCGCCCCCACGTGACCGCTGAGGCCCAATCACAGGCCTCAGCAGTGTCGTCGGAAAAGGGCCTGAAGACACTGAAGATGACAGGATGGAGCGAGGATGCCAAGGAAAGGTAAGGCAAGGTGAGTATGAATGTTTGTTATTTTTAATCACTTCCCCTGGGCCTCCGATTATTATACTCTGGGGTCTGATGAGACCCCAGAGTATAATAATAGCACTGAAGCGGAGCGGAGGGGGCTATTGGGCGCATATAATACTGGGTGGGGGCCACTATGGAGCTTATAATACCGGGTGGGGGCCACTGTGGGGCTTATAATACTGGGTGGGGGCCACTGTGGAGCTTATAATACTGTGTGGGGGCCACTGTGGAACTTATAATACTGGGTGGGGGCCACTTTGGAGCATATAATACTGGGTGGGGGCCACTGTGGAGCTTATAATACTGGGTGGGAGCCACTGTGGAGCTTATAATACTGGGTGGGGGCCACTGTGGAGCTTATAATACTGGGTGGGAGCCACTGTGGAGCTTATAATACTGGGTGGAGGCCACTGTGGAGCTTATAATACTGGGTGGGGGGCCACTGTGGAGCTTATAATACTGGGTGGGGGCCACTGTGGAGGTTATAATACTGGGTGGGGGCCACTGTGGAGCTTATACTCCATACCGTGGCTCCTTCATTTTTTTTTAAATTACGCCGGGGCAGGTGTAAAAAACAAAACAAAAAAAACCCCCACAAACTTTCTCTCCTGTCCCCAGTGTCTCTAGCGCAGTTCGGTCCTGCAGCTCTGTTGTTTTCTTCCAGCGCAAGTTCCCTCTGCACGTGACTACCTGTGACGTCACGTGTTCCCTGAGGCCAATCAGTGACCTAAGGGAAGGGACCTGGGACGTCACAGCCAGTGAGGAATTCCAGCAAAAAGAAGACAGCAGAGCTGCAGGACCGGACCGTGCTGGGAGGACACTGGAGCACCGGAGACAGGTGAGTATGTTTATTTTTTTTGGGGGGGGTAGGGGGGATTCACCTCCCCCAGACTAATTATAAAAAAGAAAAAAATTATACTGGACAATCTTTTTAAAGTGTGGTGCATTAGGGGTGTATATTAAAGGGGTTGTCCAGGCATAATTTGTTATGGTTTATCCTCAGGATAGGCCATAGATACCTGATCTCTAGGAGGCTGACCCCGGACCGATCAGCTGTTCAGAGCCACTGTACACAATACAGGGCCAGAAGCAAAAGCTCTGTCCAATGTAAAGGGGCTGGGCAGCTTCACTGTATCTCAGCACTTATTGAAGTAGGTAGGAGCTGAGCTGCAGTGAAGGCGCCGGGCTGCTATACAGCAGAAGGAGCTTTCTGTTTCCGGCCCTGTGTTGTGTACAGAATGGGCTCCGGAAGTGGCTCCGAACAGCTGATGGGGCCGTGTGTCAGCCCTCTACCGATCAGGTATTTATGGCCTATCCTGAGCATAGGCCATAAAAAAGATTAACCCTGGACAACCCCTTTAATATACCCCACACAGTTTAATGTCCCCCCCCCCACAGGATGTTAGCCCCCATCACTGCTCCCACACAATATAATGACCCCATCACTATTCCCCATACAGTATGGGGGACCAGTGAAGAGGCCACTATGTGGGGGGACCAGTGAAGTGACCATAGAAAAATTTGGCCCAGACAACCCCTTAAAAGAGGTTGTCCATAAACTGGAGCAACCACTGTGTCGGCCGCCAGGGAGGTGTAAAAATAAGAAAATTTTTAAAAAAGCATACTCACCTGTCCCCAGCACCCCGTGTTCCCCTGCCTGTGTCTGTTCGGTCTCATGGCGGCGCCTCATTTCTGGAAATCCTGTACCTAATTGGTCTTAGCGATCACATGAGGTGCAGGACTCCCAGCAAGGAGTCGCCGGCATGAGACTGAATGGACACTGGCAGCGGACAACAGAGTGCCGGGAACAGGTGAGTATGCTTTTTAATTTACTTATTTTTTACTTTACACCTCCCGCCAGCTACATGGGTTGCTCCAATTCCTTCGGGGAAACTGTGGGAGTCAGACACACTTGTTTGAGCTCCTGAGTCCAGAGGCTTAAGAGGCTTTTTGGATACTTGGAGACCGATTATTGGATGTGGTTTTCAGTCTTTTGTGTGTTACATACCGTAGCTCCGACTCCCTTCCCCGTGCGGAGGGGAGCCTTATCATGGAGCGTGGAGCTCCTGCCCCCCGGACCTTACAGGCGGGGGGCAGGAGAATGTCTGCCGACACAGCACCAGCAGAGCAGGGCAGGCGGAGGTCGCTGAGGCAGCAAGCCTCAATGAGACTGGCGACCAGGACAACAGCATCGGGAGCAGCAGCAGCGACATTGGCGGCTGCAGCATCGGGAACAGCATCGGGAGCAGCGACGTCCGTGGAGTGGGCGATGCCGGCAGGAGTAGCGGTGGCGACAGGGGTGTCAGCAGTCCCGGCAGGTGGATCCGTGAAAACGGCGACATCAGCCACGGCGGTAACATCAGCGGCAGTGGCAGGTGAAGCCGGTCCGAAGGGGGCTACGGCCGCAGGATATGCGGTTTCCTCTGGAAGGGTCCCTGCAAGCAGGAGAAAAGACGCCTTACCGTCATCGCTGCCTCAATCACCCGCAGGATGGGGCATCCGGAAAGCTGGAGAAGAGGTTGCCATCTACAGCTGGAGGATCGAGGCGGTCCTGGAGGAGTATGACCGGGCCCGGAGGTCCCTGTTCGCTATGGGTGGAGAGCTGCAAAGCGCTCGTGCCCGTAGCGACAGGGCCTCGAGGAAGGACCGCCCGGTTTTCAGCAGGCAAGTAAAGAGCCTCAAAAAGCAGATTAAGACCCTGGAAGCCAGGTGTGCGGAGATCCTGGAGGGCGCGGGGCCGTTCAGAGAGAAGCTGCTGAACGATGACCGCTTCTTCCGCAAACAGCAGGAGCGGTTGTTGAAGGATGGCCCCGCGTCCTCAGACAGCTCGGGGAGAGGACGACTATTGTGAGTCAGACCTGGAGTCGGATGACAGCATGGCGGTACAGTATAGTCGGGCAGCCGTCCCTAGCAGCGGCAGCCTGATACCCACGTATACGCAGGCATCAGTGCCGGCAGTGAAGCAGGAAGTCAGAATGACAAGACAGGAAGTCAGAATGACAGGGCAGGAAGTGACGCAATCTCCCACACTCCCAGAGAACCAACCACTGCCCGAGACGGAGGAGGAGGAGGGCGGAGCCTCGGGAGAAGGCGGGAAGCTGATGAGGCAAATCTACCAATTAGAGTCCCCGTCCAGAATGGACCAATTAGCATTCAGCATGTCAGATCTGGATGGGGAGGAGGCGGGAAAAGGAGCCAAGACCAGGAAGAAGGCAAGGAAGGAAAAAAAAAAGAGAGATAGAGACATTTAAATTTGTCAGGTCGTTGCCTGGGGAGCATCGTGCCGGGACCTCAGCCCAGGTTGCGATGCCTCCAGGAGAGAAAAGGGAGGGGCAGGCACCTCGGGTCACGCCAAGTGGCGGGGTGCCCGGGGTGCCAGCAGTCAAAATGGCGCCTGATAGTACCTTTCAGGTGGTGGCGGACAAGGAGCTCATAGTTGCGGACAAGGGCAAAGGCAAAGAAGCCCCCCTGCGGAGGGGAGTGGCGTAGGGAAACCTCCCTCCCTGGTAGGAGGTTTTAAAATATTGATGGCTTCCCCCCAGAGTAAGGTGTAGGAAAGGGGGAGTGGCAGGTGGGCGTGGCTCATCCTCCTCCAGTGCTGATGAAGCCGGTGATGCGGAGGTCACTTCCGGGGCTAAGGGGGCGTGTCCTCCTACAACATCAGGTGCCGGGGTGACTGTGGATGCGGAGGCCGAGGTAAAAGCGGGGAAGCCATCAGCGAGTGGTGCAGCCGGCCCCGCTGTAAGAAGGAAGACTGCAGGTGTGAATGATGGACGAGTGGAGAAGCTAGTTAAGCAGACAGGTAAGGTAAAGGGGAAAGCGGGTGGGACAAAAGGGGTAATTAGTAGTATTCCTGAAGAAGGTGGTGTAGTATGCATGGGGGTCCAAGAGCCTGTAGTCGGGGGAGGCTGCGGGAGGAGGGGCTATTACCATTGCTGCAAAAAAAAAGTATTTCTACTGCTGGTAATATTTCTGTTGTGGCTCCTGTTGTTTCTGGTATTTCTGCTGTTGTCCCTGCTGTTGTCCCTGCTGTTGTTTCTGCTGCTGTTCCTGATGCTGTTCCTGATGCTGTCGTTGCTCCTGTTGTTACTCCTGTCACTGCTCCTGATATTGTTGCTCCTGTTGTCCTCTCTGCCGCTGTTCCTTCTGCTGCAGTTGGAGTGACCCGGTCCGCGGCGGCTATGCCAGGGCGGACTGTTGCCGCCTCTGGTGCTCCGGTTGCCGTGGCTGGGCTAAGTAGTTCTGCGGGGGTCCCTGGGAGTGGCGCTGGTACTCCGGCAGCGGAGGTTGCTGCGGCCTCCGGGCCCCCACGCTCCTATGCCAGCGTCGCTTCTGGGGCCCCTGGGGGTGCATTATGTCTTCCGCCCGGCCCCAGGGACGGCGATTTGCAAAGGCAGCTCCTGGAGGCTTTACGGGCGGGCCAGTCCACAATGACCATAGATGGGCAGTCGAGAGACCTTAGGTTCTGGATCGAGCGTTTTGGCCTAGGGAAGTTCCGAGAGGAAGGAGGTGAGACCAGATGGACTCTCCCTACACCCGGGCGTAGGGGGCCGACACAGAGGAACGTGGCCCGTCTCGTGTGGGGGGGAGCCGGCCCTTGTCCCCAGAGGAGGGGGGTCGTGGAACTCCTACTCGGGATGGGTTTCAGGGCAAGCGACATCTTTGCCCTGATTCATCCTGTCGGCTCCTCGGAGTTTGACATCAGCTTTGTTACCCCGGAGGGCTTAGAAACCTTCTGGGGAAACTATAGGCTGGTGAAGGACGAGCCCGCCTGGCGTGACTTTATGGTGTGGGCGGTGTCACGCCAGGATAACATTAAGAAAGTGACCGTTTTAACTCGTAACGAGTCACTTTCTTATATGGACATCATGACCTGGCTGAACAGGTTTGGGGAGGTCAAGGACTTCCCAAAGAAAAATCTCGACGAGTTCGGGATATGGTCGGGGGCCTGGACCTTCATGGTCAAATTGCGACACGAGGATAACTCGGTGATGCATATCCCGTCCTCAACCTTCCTTGGGAAAGACAGGATCCTTGTCTTCTACCAGGGGCAGCCAAAACTCTGTCACAGGTGCGGTGACCCCTCACACTTGAGCGCCTCCTGCCGTGTGCAGAAGTGCGCCATGTGTGGGGAGGTGGGCCATCTCGCGGCGACCTGTGGCAGGGTGCGTTGCCACCTGTGTGGTGTCCTTGGGCACCCGATCGGGGCGTGTCCACGGTCTTTCGCCAACACCACCCTTCGGCAAGCGGGAGCAGTTGAGGAGGCTGTCCCTGCTGCGGAGGGGGTGAGTGGGGGAGGAGAGACTAGTCTGCCAAGGCAAAGGGAGAAGGCCCAGCCACCATCAAGGGCAAGGAGGCGCGAGAGGAGGAGGGAGCAGAGGGAGGGAGTTATGTGCCTTCCTTCTGCCCCTGGCTCTGCTGGGCCGGATCCTGATGCCGAGGCAGCAGTGGGCACGACCCTGGTTGAGGAGATGAGGAGACTGCAGAGGGAGGAAGAGGCTGACCAGTCGTCTTCTTCTCAGTACGTCAGTGCTGGGGAGGGAGAGACGGTCAAGCGGAGAAAGTCACCGAGTAAAGTGAGGGAAAAAACATCTTCCCCCCCCCCCCCCGAAGGAACGCAGACTCGACGGCCCTCTAGTGGTAGGTCCCAACCGGTACCAATCCCTCTGTGAGGATGCGTCGGCCTCAGGGGAGGCTTCAGAGGGAGAGGTGGAGCCGTCAGGGGCTGCTGAGTCTCCCTCCGGGAGGGGCCCCCTGCCCTCTGGGGGGGAGGCTGGCCTGGAGCCTGGAGGAGGAGATGATGCACCCAGGGCCGAAGTTGCTACTGTCTCTGCCACCACTGTAACTCCTCAGGGAGAAGTTGCGGGGGAGGTCCATCCCTCCTCTGGCCAAACCGCACCGGGGGAGGTGATGGACCAATCCCAATGTAAGAAGAGGACCCGCAAGACGAGGAGAAGTCGCGGGTCCTCTTCAGACTCATCTAGGGGTGGTGGTGATAGGAGGAAAGGGGGTGGGAAGCTGAAGGTCATTGAGCTCAATCGGTCTTAATGGCAGTCCCCTCTCCACTGACGCTGGCCACCATTAATGTGGCCAGCATTAAGTCTGATACGGCTAGGTTTGCAGCCTTTGATTTTCTTGGCCGGGTTGAAGCTGACATTTTGTTTTTGCAGGAGACCAGGCTCTGTACTCTATCAGAGATAAACAGAGCAAGGAGGGAGTGGCGCAGGGGGCCCTCCTACTGGTCTCTTGCGGCTGAGCCGTATAGTGGAGTGGCAGTGCTTTTTACCGCAGAGGTGAAATGCCAGCGACTGATCGAGCTCGAAATGGGAAGGTGCCTAGTCTTAGACGTCTTCATGAAGGGGCAAAGCCTGCGCCTCATTAACATCTACGGTCCCCAGACAAAGTGGGACCGTAAAAGCCTCTTTATGAAGATTAAGCCTTTTCTTTTTACGGGCAAACAAGTCATCTTTGGTGGGGATTTTAATACCATAACTAGACCCCAAGACCGAGGAGGTACCAGAGATAGACTGCCCTATGATGGCGCCGCGTTAAATAGCATAGTGAGTGAAGCTCGCCTGGAGGATATCCACATCAGGCATTCCCCAGGTCACCGTGGGTTCACCTTTCAGAGAGGTAGTGTTAGGTCTAGGATAGATAGGTTTTTTTTGAAGGAGAATTCCGTCACCACCCCTGTGTCCGTGGTGGAGGTGGAGTTCTCCGATCACTGTCTAATTTTGTTTTCTTTGAATATTTCAGAGACCCTCCGGAGAGGAAGAGGTTTGTGGAGGCTGAATTCGTCACTCCTTGAGGAGGCAGCTGTAAGACAAGCCTTTTGAGGAGTTTCTTCAGGATCAGGTACTATTACTGGGTCTTGAAGGTACTAGGTCAGAGTGGTGGGAGATATTCAAAAAAAGGGTGGCGGGATTTTTCCGCCGGCTCTCAAGGCTCAGGTCACTGGACATGTACCGCATGTACACTGCACTGAGGAAGAGACTTGGACATCTGGTCTCGACCGGAGGTAGCCAGGAGGATATCTCCGGTGTGAAGGCTTTGCTCAAAAGGTGTCAGTACGATAGGCACGCATCTTTGGTTCTTGAGAGGGATTTCGGGAAATACCGCTCGCCCGACCCCTACAGGAACTGTAAGATGTCAGTGACTTGTAAGACAGTAACAGGCCTGATTGACAGTACAGGATCCCTGACAAGATCCAGCTCAGGGATCTTGGAGGTCGTCAGGTCCTTCTACTCGAACCTTTTGGCAAAGAAGGAACTGAATCGGGATCGGATTTCAGGTTTCTTGGCTGAAGCCATTCCTGAGTCAGCAGAAGACCCTTCTCTTGGTGTTTTGATAGAACCTATAAGGGAAGAGGAAGTCGTCAGGGCTATTGAGGGTCTTGCCCTCAAGAAGTCACCTGGCCCAGATGGCTTAACATCTGAGTTCTATCGGACCTTTAAAGGAGCTTTGGCTCCCCTCTTGACTGACGTGCTTAATGAGTGTCTATCCTCGGGCACTCTGCCGAAGTCAATGAGGAGGTCCGCCCTTATAGTTCTGTCAAAGGGTAAGGATCCGAGCCATATTGAGAACTGGCGGCCCATAGCACTTCTCAATACGGACCGAAAGATTCTGGCGAAGGTACTTTTCAACCGGCTGGTACAGTTTGCGCCCCGGCTCCTCTCGCCGGCTCAGCACTGCTCTGTTCCCGGTCGTAGCACCTTAAGTGCGGTCCTGAGTGTCAGGGAGGCTGTGGAGCAGAGTAGGGCAGGTCGGTGGAAGGGGTACTTGCTGTCCCTAGATCAGGCTAAGGCTTTTGACAGGGTGAATCATGAGTATTTGTGGTCAACTCTCTCGAGGTATGGCCTGCCTGGGGGGTTCATTCAGTGGCTGCAGACCTTATACGCTGGGGCTGAGTCTTTCCCGCTTGTGAATGGTTGGGTTGGTCGTCCTTTTGAGGTGGGGTCGGGCGTCCGACAGGGATGTCCCTTGAGCCCGCTACTGTATGTGTTCGCCATTGATCCCCTGATTAGACGGATTAATGGTGGGCCGGTGGCGGGAGTCAGGATGGACCTGGAGGGTACTGGCTCCCCTTTGAGGACAGTAGCCTACGCGGATGATGTCACCGTTCTTGTCTCGTCACGGGAGGAGCTTGAATGGGTGATGTCTGAAGTGGACAGTTACTCGGAGGCTTCCGGATCAGCTGTAAACAGGAATAAGTGTGGAAGCCTCTGGCTGGGAGGGGGAGAGCCTGTTTTTTCTCTCCTGGACACCCTCCCAGAACCCCAGGGGTCTGTAAAGATCTTAGGCATCCATTTTGGCCAGGGTGATTACCCACTTCAAAATTGGGAAGGTAGGCTTAAGGATGTCGCCCAGAGAGTTGATTGCTGGAAGGGTTGGTCTTTGACCCTGAGAGAAAGGGTTCACCTTGCCAAAGCCTTCCTGCTCCCGTTGGTGATCTATCTAGGTAGCGTCTGTGCCTTGCCAGAGTCTTGTTGGAGTAGGATCTGTTGCCTGTTCTTCCAACTGTTATGGGGGAACAGGCTCAACCTAATCAGGAGGGAGGTTACATACCGCACAAGGAGGCTAGGGGGGTTAAATATGGTTAACCCCGTGGTGTTCTTAATGAACACCTTTCTTAAGATCAATTTACCAAACCTCTCCTCCGAGGGGGCTCCTTCGTGGGTAGCCTCCTGCCAGGGGTGGTTTCGGCCCTTCTTCCAGAAATGGGAGTCAGGAGGGCAAGTGAAAGATCTTCGTGCACCCCATGGATATCTCCCGGCCTATGCTTCCCTGGTCCTGAAAGTGATTCGTCGGTGGGGTCTGGGGGCGTGGGAGATCAGGACTCAGTCAAGACGTTTTCTTGACGACAAGGTCCTGTTGACCCGCTTCCAGAAGCCTCTGGCGCTCAAAGATTGCCCAGGAGAAACCTTAGAGGGAGGGTTGCGTTTTCTTAACTCCAAAAGGTTTCCTCGGAAGTTTTGGGATCTGAGCTGGCGCTGCCTCCTAGGTAAGTTATATGTGAGGGGGAACTTGAAGTACCGGAACTCCGACGAGCGAGGCTGCCCTCGGGAGGAGTGTGGCGACATGCTGGAAAGCATGGAGCACTTCCTGCTTCAGTGCCCCTTCAATATAAGGGTTTGCAAATTGGTGGGGACCTCCACCGGTTGGCTGCGGCTGGCTGGCCTTTCCTACGCCGAGTGGGCCTATGGGGCATTCAAACACCCGGAGGGCAGGGACTGCCAAACACTTTTTGTAGTTAGTGCAGTGGTCAGGTTTCACCTATGGTCAGCACGGTGTTTAGTATCGACGAGAGGCAAAATCCTCCCAGAGGTGGAGGTGGTTAAAAACATCATGGTGGACCTGGTGAGGGTGCGCTCTCGGGAGTACGAGGGGCTGGGCGCAGAAAGGGCTGGTACCCTCTGGAGGGGGTTCACTTTTTCTGTTCCCTGAGGGTTAGATAAGGGATTTAAAGTAGGTTAGGGCCAGATAGGGATAGGTAGGGCAAGGTTTGCACGAGGGGTGGGGTTTATTATTTTCTGATAGGGAGGGACAGGTAGGGACAGGGTAGGGACAGAATGATAGATAGGGATATAGCGGTAGGGCGAGTAGACAGGGACAGGCCTCCTGTGCTCTCTTCCTGGTGGAGGGCTGGCGTGTCACCACATAGGCATTTTTGTTTTGGAAATCAGATGGAAGGGTAAGAGGCTTGAGGATAACCGACCCTAGGCCCATGGGAGGTTCATGGGAGGGAGGGTAATCTTAACAGGTTATGTAGGATGGTGGGTTATGTAGGATGGTGAGTTTTGTTGCTTGTCTGGTATTGATTTGTCTGGTACTTGTTGTTTGTTGTTGTTGTCGTTTGTCATGTGTTGTGCCCGTTTTCCCATATCCCATATTCATTTCCATTTCCATTTTTTTTCCATATCCCATTTTCATTTTCCATATTCCATTTCATAATTCCATTTTAGTAGTTAAGGTTTTTTTTTAGGGGGGTAGGTTGTTTGGGAGGGGGGTTTCTTTTTGGGGGTGGAGGGTTTGGTTTATAGGTTTTCGTGTGCCCGGCCTGGCTCTGGACTATGCGGACATGAGAGGACATGAGGCAGAGAGCCAGGTCGGGGTTTCAGGGTCTCGGTGGTGGGTGGTGCCAGCACCAGGACTATGCGGACATGGGAGGACATGGGGCGTGGTGCTGGCCGGGTGTGGTGAAGGGAAAAAAAAAAAAAAAAAAAAAATTTCATAGTAAGTTTCAGTTGGGGTTTATTAGTGTTATATGTTTTTGTTATATGTTTCATTATACATCGCTCATTTTGGTTTTTTTTTTCTTTGTTTTTAGGATAGCTAGAGTTTTGACTGACGGATGGCTGAAGAAGAATGAAAGGCGGAGTGAAAGGCAGAATGAAAGGCGGAGTGAAAGGCGGAATGAAAGACAGAATGGATGGGGGCTGGTTTGCGCATGTTTTTGGGTTTTTAATTTTGTCTTGATGTTTTCTTGTATTTGATGTTATTTATGCTATGTTTTGGATTTATGTATTGTCTCTGTTTATGGTTTTTGTATGGTATTTTTCATATGTGACAGTGTTTGTGAACTTTTTCTACTTTTATAATAAAATAGTTCCAATTCCTTCGACAACCTCTTTAAAGGATTTATCCATCTTCCTAATATTGATGGCCTGTCCTTAAGATAGGCCATCAATATTACATCTACGATGATACAACAGCCAGGACTTCTGCAGATCAGCTTTTCCAGGACAATGCGGCTACAAGTAAAGGTAACAATTCTAGGAGCCACGCTGTTCACTTGCCATACAAGATGTAGCAGTAGGTTTAGGTAGTGCAGTGGTGCACATGGTATAGTGGGTGAGCAGCATGGCTCCCGGCATGTTATTACCTTTAGCCGCCCTGCCTCGGTACCGCTGATCTGCAGGGGTCCTGATGGTGGGCCCCTAGAAACAATTCCACTGGCGGGCCCTAGACATCCCAGTCCGACACTGTACACGGATCAGTCGTCCTGGTCCCTTTGCAGAGAAACAGCCCCAAAGCATGATGTTGCTACCCCCATGCTCCACAGCAGGTATGGTGTCCTTTGGATGCAACTCAGCATTCACTCTCCTCCAAACACGACGAGTTGTGTTTCTACCAAACAGTTCTACTTTGGTTTCATCTGACCTTATGACATTCTCCCAGTACTCTTCTGGAACATCCAAATGCTCTCTAGCAAACGTCAGATGAGCCCGGATATGTACTGGCTTAAGCAGGGGGACGCGTCTGGCACTGCAGGATCTGAGTCCCTGGCGACGTAGTGTGTTACTGACGGTAGCCTTTGTTACATTAGTCCCAGCTTTCTGCAGGTCATTCACTAGGTCCCCCCGTGTGGTTCTAGGATTTTTGCTCACCGTTCTTGTGATCATTTTGACCCCACGGGTGAGATCTTGCGTGGAGCCCCTGATCGAGGGAGATTATAATCAGTGGTCTTGTATGTCTTCCATTTTCTAATTATTGCTCCAACAGTTGATTTCTTCACACCAAGCTGCTTTCCTATTGCAGATTCAGTCTTCCCAGCCTGGTGCAGGTCTACAATTTTGTTTCTGGTGTCCTTCCACAGCTCTTTGGTCTTCACCATAGTGGAGTTTGGAGTGTGACTGTTTGAGGTTGTGGACAGGTGTCTTTTATACTGATAACAATTTCAAACAGCTGCCATTACTACAGGTAATGAGTGGAGGACAGAGGAGCCTCTAGATTCACACTGAAGGCATCAAAACTATGAATTAACACATGTGGAATTATATACTTAACAAAAAAGTGTGAAACAACTGAAAATATGTCTTATATTCTAGGTTCTTCAAAGTAGCCACCTTTTGCTTTGATTACTGCTTTGCACACTCTTGGCATTCTCTTGATGAGCTTCAAGAGGTAGTCACCTGAAATGGTTTTCACTTCACAGGTGTGCCATGTCAGGTTTAATAAGTGGGATTTCTTGCCTTATAAATGGGGTTGGGACCATCAGTTGTGTTGTTCAGAAGTCAGGTGGATACACAGCTGATAGTCCTACTGAATGGAGTGTTAGAATTTGTATTATGGCAAGAAAAAAGCAGCTAAGTAAAGAAAAACGAGTGGCCATCATTACTTTAAGAAATGAAGGTCAGTCAGTCCGAAAAATTGCGAAAACTTTGAAAGTGTTCCCAAGTGCAGTGGCCAAAACCATCAAGCGCTACAAAGAAACTGGCTCACATGAGGACCGCTCCAGGAAAGGAAGACCAAGAGTCACCTCTGCTGCGGAGGATAAGTTCATCCGAGTCAGCAGCCTCAGAAATCGCAGGTTAACAGCAGCTCAGATTAGAGACCAGGTCAATGCCACACAGAGTTCTAGCAGCAGACACATCTCTACAACAACTGTTAAGAGGAGACTGTGTGCAGCAGGTCTTCATGGTAAAATAGCTGCTAGGAAACCACTGCTAAGGACAGGCAACAAGCAGAAGAGACTTGTTTGGGCTAAAGAACATAAGGAATGGACATTAGACCTGTGGAAATCTGTGCTTTGGTCTGATGAGTCCAAATTTGAGATCTTTGGTTCCAACCACCGTGTCTTTGTGCGACGCAGAAAAGGTGAACGAATGGACTCTACATGCCTGGTTCCCACCGTGAAGCATGGAGGAGGAGGTGTGATGGTGTGGGGGTGCTTTGCTCGTGACACTGTTGGAGATTTATTCAAAATTGAAGGAATACTGAACCAGCATGGTTACCACAGCATCTTGCAGCGGCATGCTATTCCATCCGGTTTGCGTTTAGTTGGACCATCATTTATTTTTCAACAGGACAATGACCCCAAACACACCTCCAGACTGTGTAAGGGCTATTTGACCAAGAAGGAGAGTGATGGGGTGCTACGCCAGATGACCTGGCCTCCACAGTCACCAGACCTGAACCCAATCGAGTTGGTTTGGGGTGAGCTGGACCGCAGAGTGAAGGCAAAAGGGCCAACAAGTGCTAAGCATCTCTGGGAACTCCTTCAAGACTGTTGGAAGACCATTTCAGGTGACTACCTCTTGAAGCTCATCAAGAGAATGCTAAGAGTGTGCAAAGCAGTAATCAAAGCAAAAGGTGGCTACTTTGAAGAACCTAGAATATAAGACATATTTTCAGTTGTTTCACACTTTTTTGTTAAGTATATAATTCCATATGTGTTAATTCATAAGTTTTGATGCCTTCAATGTGAATCTACAATTTTTATAGTCATGAAAATACAGAAAACTCTTGGAATGAGGTGTGTCCAAACTTTTGGTCTGTACTGTGTATATAGAATAGAGCCACTCCGTCACTTACTTAATGCGTAGTCATTTCTAAGAGTAAATAATATTTTTTTTTTTATTATTATATATATATTGAAAACTACTAAAACTTTAGAAAAGTACGATACAATAAATTCAGATAAGGTTTTTTTTTTTTATTTTAATCAGATCTGTAAAAGATGCAAAGATGGCCATGCATTTACATAAAGATCAATATTTAAAAAAAAAAACAAAAAAAAAAAACTTGGATCCATTTCTGTCAGCATTTTGGACGGACACAAGCGGACCCCCGAAACGGAAACCTTATCTGCTTAAAAAATGCAGTTACTTGCAGAAACCCGCAGACCCATAGACCAGGGGTCGGCAACCCCCGGCATGCGTGCCAGGAGTGGCACGTGAGGCTTATTTCCTTGGCACGGCAGCGGAGTCTTCAACCAGCAGCTTTGATCGAACCAAACATGGCCGAAACGAAACTGCTATTATTATACTGTGGGGTCTCTTCTGCGGAGACTTAGAAGTGATAAAACATAAAAAACAATGATACTCACCTTGCTCCCTGCGCTATGCGGCTCTTCTGACAGCTGACAGGGCCTCAGAGGTCACATCTGCGTCTGACGTCATTACGCATAATGACGTGACGTGACCCCAGAGACTCAATCAGCGGTCACTGACTACAGGCAGAAGCGCCGAAGAAAACAGAGCAGCTGTGGAGCGCAGAAAATGGTGAGTAGCATTGTTTTTTTTTATGTTTGTCACCTCTCTTGGACTTATACTCGGGGGTGTGAAGAGAGCTATGGAACATAATACCGTGTGCAGGGACGGCTATGGGACCTAATCCCGTGTGCAGGGACCGCTATGGGACCTAATCCCGTGTGCAGGGACCGCTATGGGACCTAATCCCGTGTGCAGGGACCGCTATGGGACCTAATCCCGTGTGCAGGGACCGCTATGGGACCTAATCCTGTGTGCAGGGACCGCTATGGGACCTAATACCGTGTGCTGGGACTGCTATATGACATAATATCGTGTGCTGGGGTCACTATGTGGCATAATACGGTGCTGGGGTCACTATGTGACATAATACCGTGTGCTGGGGCCACTATGTGACATAATACGGTGTGCAGAGGCTGTTATGGGATATAATACCTTGTGCAGGGGCCACTATTGGACATTATTCTGTACAAATGTGTGTTTTCTGCATTAAGGATGTGTTTTTGCACAGAAAACACAGGCATTTTTTTGCACCATGTGAACGCAGTTTTACATTGAAGTAAAAGTTCCAGTGGCCTAAGAATATAGCTGTATCCAGATACATAGTGTGTATTAACCATAAGGATGCCGCCATACGGTGCTCCTGGACACATTTACCACTAATTGGGGGCTGCACATGTACTTTCATTGCTTCTAATCGGAAAGTACAGGTGTGTCCCAGGAAATAGCAGTAAGCGCATGCGTCCTAAAGCATCCTGTGGCAGCACTTCTGTGTTATGGTTTGTGGTATATGACTTTAGTTTAGGGGTCGTCAGACTTCTTCTCTGCATGCAATTATTGACTGGCACTCCGAGTACCTCATCTTTGATTTTTTAATTAAAATCGGCACGCCGAACAAAAAAGGTTGCCTACCCCTGCCATAGACTATAATGGGGTCCGCCTGGTTTCTGCCCGAAAAGGGCATTTTTTTTTTTCAAATGGCTTCGGGGACGGAAACCCCGAACGTGTACCAGGCGTAGGTGTGAACCCAGCCTTAGCATAGTCCATCCAAAAAATGGACAGAAACAAATCCGTTTTCTTTTGAACATTGATTTGCTATCCTTTTGCAGTCGTTTTTCGCATCCGTTATATGGATCTGCTAAACACAGAAAAAGCGGTCTGAACAGACCCTAAGGCTGAACTCACACTTGCGTTGGAACCTCCACCATAGATTCCCTTTAAAATTTGTGAAGAGAAAATGCTGCAAGGAGGACTTTTCTTGAAACCCGGAGAACCCCATTATAGTCTGAGGTCCGTGGGTTACCGTGAACCTAGCATACGTAACATAGATATATTTGGTATCACCGTAACTACACAATGATAGCTACACACGAAGGACTTTGCTGCAGATTCATAGCAAGCTCTGCAGTGGTAGAAGACACTTCTAGACCAATTCACATAGAGCTCAGGCAGCTTTCACATAAACTACCATTCCTACAATGCGCCATCTGTCCTTACATTATTGCTTTCACTGCCCCTTGGGTTTTACCCACTGGAGATGAACCGCGGTGCTGTGTACAGGGACAGGGCTCTAGGTCACAAGAGTTTGAACACCCACCAGTACGCAAAAGGGACTGTGTCTCATCCCCCCCCAACACATTACTTGCGAACTTAGGCCAGTCTAACCAGCGGACAGCCACAACAACACCTGCAGCCTGCCCTCCCAAGCAGGAGGGCAGAGTCTCTGCCGTCACTTCCTATGGTGTACAGAGTTTTGTGCTCCGCCGCATCATTTCCGTACTGTGTGCGGCTGTTGCTGTGTCATGGCGGAGGCCGGGTCTTACCGGCTGCGCTGCTCTGTCCCCGGCCATGAACTGGATGTCCGTGGCTTGGCCCAATGCCCCCTGTCGCCTGGTGAGGGGTTCGTGTCCGTATCACGTGACAGGAGCGCACGCCTTTGGGTGCCGGACAGGTAAGACCCTCTGGGGAGACGAATTAAGCTGGGATAAGTGTCCAGTCCTGTTACCTAGAGCCAGTGTATGCTAATACCTCTACCCGTAAACCATGGTGATGGTTACCTTTACTAGTTTAATATGACCCTGTAGTGAGTTCACCTCCTCAGGATATACACCACATAATGAAGGTGGCACTGTCTTACAATATACACCCCACAGTGAATGATCCTTCTCATAGTATACAGCCCATAGTGAATGAACCTTTTTACAGTACATACCCAATGTGAATAAAATATCTCACACTACACATCCCATAGTGAATGAACCTTCTCACAGTGTACTCCCCATAGTGAATGAATCTTCTTACAGTACATACCCTATAGTGAATGAAATTTCTCACAATACACACCCCATAGTGAATGAACCTTCTCACGGTGTACGCCCCACAGTGAATGAACCTTCTCATGGTATACATCCCATAGTGAATGAAACATCTCACACTACATATCCCATACACACATATCCCGCTACATATCCCATACACACATATCCCGCTACATATCCCATACACACATACAGTACAGACCAAAAGTTTGGACACACCTTCTCATTCCAAGAGTTTTCTGTATTTTCATGACTATAAAAATTGTAGATTCACACTGAAGGCATCAAAACTATGAATTAACACATGTAGAATTATATACTTAACAAAAAAGTGTGAAACAACTGAAAATATGTCTTATATTCTAGGTTCTTCAAAGTAGCCACCTTTTGCTTTGATTACTGCCACTCTTGGCAAACCCTGTCAGGTTTAATAAGTGGGATTTTTTGCCTTATAAATGGGGTTGGGACTATCAGTTGTGTTGTTCAGAAGTCAGGTGGATACACAGCTGATAGTCCTACTGAATGGAGTGTTAGAATTTGTATTATGGCAAGAAAAAAGCAGCTAAGTAAAGAAAAACGAGTGGCCATCATTACTTTAAGAAATGAAGGTCAGTCAGTCCGAAAAATTGCGAAAACTTTGAAAGTGTCCCCAAGTGCAGTGGCCAAAACCATCAAGCGCTACAAAGAAACTGGCTCACATGAGGACCGCCCCAGGAAAGGAAGACCAAGAGTCACCTCTGCTGCGGAGGATAAGTTCATCCGAGTCACCAGCCTCAGAAATCGCAGGTTAACAGCAGCTCAGATTAGAGACCAGGTCAATGCCACACAGAGTTCTAGCAGCAGACACATCTCTACAACAACTGTTAAGAGGAGACTGTGTGCAGCAGGCCTTCATGGTAAAATAGCTGCTAGGAAACCACTGCTAAGGACAGGCAACAAGCAGAAGAGACTTGTTTGGGCTAAAGAACACAAGGAATGGACATTAGACCTGTGGAAATCTGTGCTTTGGTCTGATGAGTCCAAATTTGAGATCTTTGGTCCCAACCACCGTGTCTTTGTGCGACGCAGAAAAGGTGAACGAATGGACTCTACATGCCTGGTTCCCACCGTGAAGCATGGAGGAGGAGGTGTGATGGTGTGGGGGTGCTTTGCTGGTGACACTGTTGGGGATTTATTCAAAATTGAAGGAATATTGAACCAGCATGGTTACCACAGCATCTTGCAGCGGCATGCTATTCCATCCGGTTTGCGTTTAGTTGGACCATCATTTATTTTTCAACAGGACAATGACCCCAAACACACCTCCAGACTGTGTAAGGGCTATTTGACCAAGAAGGAGAGCGATGGGGTGCTACGCCAGATGACCTGGCCTCCACAGTCACGAGACCTGAACCCAATCGAGATGGTTTGGGGTGAGCTGGACCGCAGAGTGAAGGCAAAAGAGCCAACAAGTGTTAAGCATCTCTGGGAACTCCTTCAAGACTGTTGGAAGACCATTTCAGGTGACTACCTCTTGAAGCTCATCAAGAGAATGCGAAGAGTGTGCAAAGCAGTAATCAAAGCAAAAGGTGGCTACTTTGAAGAACCTAGAATATAAGACATATTTTCAGTTGTTTCACACTTTTTTGTTCAGTATATAATTCCACATGTGTTAATTCATAGTTTTGATGCCTTCAGTGTGAATCTACAATTTTTATAGTCATGAAAATACAGAAAACTCTTGGAATGAGAAGGTGTGTCCAAACTTTTGGTCTGTACTGTATCCCGCTAGATATCCCATACACACATATCCCGCTACATATCCCATACACACACATCCCGCTACATATCCCATACACACATATCCCGCTACATATCCCATACACACATATCCCGCTACATATCCCATACACACATATCCCGCTACATATCCCATACACACATATCCCGCTACATATCCCATAGTGAATGAACCTTCTCATGGTATACAGCCCATACTGAATGAACCTTCTTACAGTACATACCCTATACTGAATGAAACTTCTCACAACACACATCCTATAGTGAATGTAACTCCTCACAGTTAATGTACCTAACAGTATACACCTTACAGTGATTGTGCTTCCTTAATGTGTACAGCTCACAGTGACTTCACCTCCTTGCACAGTGTGCATCTTTCATTGGGTGTAAATGTGGTGCATCTTTGGCACCCAATCCTTTCCTGTGCCAAAGATGCACATGTTTCTTCTGCTTGCCACTTTTTATGAAAGTGGACAGAAACCAAGGTGGATGGAGGCTTTGGTCCCTGTGTGAGCTGGATCTACTGGTCTATACACTAAGCTGGGAGATGGTCTACTAGCATTACACTGATCTATGATGCTAGGAGTCCCTGTCTTTCTGCTACATACTTTCCCACAATATAACCAGTGCTGTAATCACTACGGAATGGTATGTAGCGGAATGGCAGGAACTCCTAGAATCATACAGTGCTGGCCAAAAGTATTGGCACCCCTGCAATTCTGTCAGATAATACTCAATTTCTTCCAGAAAATGATTGCAATCACAAATGCTTTGGTAATAATATCTTCATTTAATTTGTCTTCAATGGAAAACCACAAAAAGAATTGTCAAAAAGCCAAATTGGATATAATTCCACACCAAACATAAAAAAGGGGGTGGACAAAAGTATTGGCACCCTTAGAAAAATCATGTGATGCTTCTTTAATTTGTGTAATTAACAGCACCTGTTACTTACCTGTGGCACATAACAGGTGGTGGCAATAATTAAATCACGCTTGCAGCCAGTTGAAATGGATTAAAGTTGACTCAACCTTTGTCCTGTGTCCTTGTGTGTACCACATTGAGCATGGAGAAAAGAAAGAAGACCAAAGAACTGTCTGAGGACTTGAGAAGCAAAATTGTGAGGAAGCATGAGCAATCTCAAGGCTACAAGTCCATCTCCAAAGACCTGAATGTTCCTGTGTCTACCGTGCGCAGTGTCATCAAGAAGTTTAAAGCCCATGGCACTGTGCCTAACCTCCCTAGATGTGGACGGAAAAGAAAAATTGACGAGAGATTTCAACGAAAGATTGTGCGGATGGTGGCTAAAGAACCTCGACTAACATCTAAACAAGTTCTAGCTGCCCTGCAGTCCGAGGGTACAACAGTGTCAACCCGTACTATCCGTCGGCGTCTGAATGAAAAGGGACTCTATGGTAGGATACCCAGGAAGACCCCACTTCTGACCCAGAGACATAAAAAAGCCAGGCTGGAGTTTGCCAAAACTTACCTGAGAAAGCCAAAAACTTTTTGGAAGAATGTTCTCTGGTCAGATGAGACAAAAGTAGAGCTTTTTGGGAAAAGGCATCAACATAGAGTTTACAGGAAAAAAAAAGAGGCCTTCAAAGAAAAGAACACGGTCCCTACAGTCAAACATGGCGGAGGTTCCCTGATGTTTTGGGGTTGCTTTGCTGCCTCTGGCACTGGACTGCTTGACCGTGTACATGGCATTATGAAGTCTGAAGACTACCAACAAATTTTGTAGCATAATGTAGGGCCCAGTGTGAGAAAGCTGGGTCTCCCTCAGAGGTCATGGGTCTTCCAGCAGGACAATGACCCAAAACACACTTCAAAAAGCACTAGAAAATGGTTTGAGAGAAAGCACTGGAGACTTCTAAAGTGGCCAGCAATGAGTCCAGACCTGAATCCCATAGAACACCTGTGGAGAGATCTCAGAATGGCAGTTTGGAGAAGGCACCCTTCAAATCTCAGGGACCTGGAGAAATTTGCCAAAGAAGAATGGTCTAAAATTCCAGCAGAGCATTGTAAGAAACTCATTGATGGTTACCGGAAGAGGTTGTCCGCAGTTATTTTGTCTAAAGGTTGTGCTACCAAGTATTAGGCTGAGGGGGGTACCAATACTTTTTTGTCCGGCCCATTTTTGGAGTTTTGTGTAAAATGATCAATGATTTGACTTTTTTTTTCATTCTCTTTTGTGTTTTTTCATTGCAAGCAAAATAAATGAAGATATTATTACCAAAGTGTTTGTGATTGCAATCATTTTCTGGAAGAAATTGAGTATTATCTGACAGAATTGCAGGGGTGCCAATACTTTTGGCCAGCACTGTAGATCACTGTAATGCTAGGAGTCTGTCTCCTGGCATAATGTATGGGCCGGTAAATCTTGCTCACACTTGGACCGAGTCTGACATCTGACACTTGTCAACCCAGCCTAACTCATGCCATAAAACTGGCATAAGTTATACCTGAAATATGTGCCAGTTCCTAACTGGCATAGATTTCGATTCTGGCACATGGGTTTACATCTGAATTATTAATAGGCTGGATCTTCTTAAATTGGTTGTCCGGGATTAAATAAACCCCCTCCCCCCATCTAACTTCTAATTTACTTACAGTACAGACCAAAAGTTTGGACACACCTTCTCATTCCAAGAGTTTTCTGTCTTTTCATGACTATAAAAATTGTAGATTCACACTGAAGGCATCAAAACTATGAATTAACACATGTGGAATTATATACTTAACAAAAAAGTGTGAAACAACTGAAAATATGTCTTATATTCTAGGTTCTTCAAAGTAGCCACCTTTTGCTTTGATTACTGCTTTGCACACTCTTGGCATTCTCTTGATGAGCTTCAAGAGGTAGTCACCTGAAATGGTTTTCACTTCACAGGTGTGCCCTGTCAGGTTTAATAAGTGGGATTTCTTGCCTTATAAATGGTGTTGGGACCATCAGTTGTGTTGTTCAGAAGTCAGGTGGATACACAGCTGATAGTCCTACTGAATGGAGTGTTAGAATTTGTATTATGGCAAGAAAAAAGCAGCTAAGTAAAGAAAAACGAGTGGCCATCATTACTTTAAGAGAATGCCAATAGTGTGCAAAGCAGTAATCAAAGCAAAAGGTGGCTACTTTGAAGAACCTAGAATATAAGACATATTTTCAGTTTTCACACTTTTTTAAGTATATAATTCCACATGTGTTAATTCATAGTTTTGATGCCTTCAGTGTGAATCTACAATTTTTATAGTCATGAAAATACAGAAAACTCTTGGAATGAGAAGGTGTGTCCAAACTTTTGGTCTGTACTTTATATTTAAAAAAAATGTATAATTACCCATATCCCTGGGGCGGTCAAGTGACTGCCCCAGGCACACTTTCTGATAATCCGGTGACGTTCTGTTTTCCCATTTCCGAAACAAAACGTCACCATTACTCCCCCAACCCCATCATACTTTCATATCTTTCTCTCCATGAATGGCTCCTCCCCTCTTCCTCTCTGCCAGCACTTGCCCACTCCATCTCTACTGCGCAGGCGTCAGATGTACTTCCAGTCTGTGTACACGCTTGCAGAGAGGAAGAGAGGCGTCTCCAGCCTGCGCACAGTGAAAGAAAAGGAGGAGCCGTCTCCCAGAGAGGAAGATAGGCAAGTATGATGCGGTGGGGGTGGGGGGTTGAGTTAAATAGTTGGAAAGGGCTAGTAGTGGGCGGGATAGCTAGGGAGGCAGAGAAGGGGTGTAACGGAGTGAGAGGGGGGGCAATGAGAGGGAGGTAGTGTGGAAGCTACACAACAGGAAGCTACACCATGTAAACAAATGCAGAAGATGCCAGGAGCTCCCAGAGAAACACAAAAGCGCCACTCAAAAAAAAAGTCAGAAAAAGTGTGTGAAGGAAGTTAGTATGCACATTTTACGCCAGATTTATTACCTAGTGTAGATAGAAATGCTGCAAATCTATGCCTGTCCTGATGGATAGGCAAGTGAAAATGCACCAAATTTCTGATCAGTGAAACCTCTAATAAATGTGAATGCCAGTTGTAATGAATGTAAAAAAAAGCTAAGTTTCAGAAATGACTAATATGTACTGTACATTTCTAGTCCTAGCACAGGTTTCGTTGAACTGAATCATATGAAGGGACACTCCAACTTTGTCTCTTGTGTATGCTATATCCCATCAAGTGATACCTACCCACGAGGGCTGATTGCCACCGGTGGAAACGACCATAACATCTGTGTATTCAGCCTAAATAGTCCAAACCCTCTGTATGTTCTGAAAGGCCACAAGAACACTGGTAAGTTATAGGGAGTCACTGAGGATACGTTACCAAAATGCAGTGACCTCATTTGCAGTTAAATTGAGAGAGCACAGAAACAAATGTCTTTATGTTCTGCATTATTGTGGTTATGGTGAAGTTCTTTGCCACACCATTCTGTACTGTTTGAATAAGCCTCTATCAAGAAATATGGTTCTTAGAGTGTATTTACATGGTGTGGTTGTGCTGTGGTTTTTGTGGTGCCTTGAAAACTGCAGTTTTTCTGTGTAAGCTGCTAAAAAGTGAAAATGTAAGTAAAAGCCTGTGGTTTTTGCAGCACAATTGTGAGCGAATTGGCAAAAAACATGGCACAAGCGCACAGTGTGACTACACTGTTAAGAACTGATAATCTTTAAAGAGTACCTTCAATTCTAAAACAGCTTTTTATAAATGAGTGGATACATGTCATTTTTTTTTTTTTTTTTAAAGAAAATGCTTCCTATTCCACATGTCAAGCAGAGTTATTTCTCACACTATGGTTCACACTAGCGTTCAGGTTTCCTTCCTTCAGGTCTGCTTGGCAACCCAAAAGACAGGTACCCTATCCTCATAAAAAAGCGGTTACACGCGGAAACCCGCCAGGTTACCAGCTTGCTGGACTTTTCTATCCGCCATTTTTAAGTGGAATGTAGGATAGAGTTTCGTACGGAGACTCAGGCACTAGTGTGAACCTAGCGTAATATAGAGGGGGTTGCTGGAAAAGGCACACATGCTACAGCTGCTAAACTCTACCACACTGTAAATGAGGTAACGCTTTTAACTCTATTATATATAGTAAAATAAAGCTCTCCTTTAAAAAAGAATCAATGACTAGATGACAGCAGCCTTCTCCTCCCCCTCCTCTCTCTGTAGACTTCTGCATGTGAGGCTGGACACATGTGCTATTAGAGTGAAGAGAATGAGGAAAAAAACTGATAAGTGGAAAAGGAAACAGATATATTAGAAAATTTCTTATTCATCTGTACTATTCATTTATGAAAAGTTGTTAAATATTATAATTGTAGGTATTTTTTAATTGTTCGTATGTATTGATATTATTGTCAGTGCAACAGGAATTTCCACAGGTCTATAGGATATACTCAAATCATTACCTGTTGGTGGAAGTTTAGGGCTGGAGTAGATAAAGGGCCATACATAATGGTTTAGCACCATGTCCCAGCCCAAGCTTTTGCTGTACAATGACGCTCAAGGCCACCCAACCAATCATAAAGTGATGGTATATCCTAGTGATATGCTATCACTTTATAAAATGTGAGTAACTCTTTAAATATGACCTTTCACGTCCTTATAGATGTGCAGCATTATATACCGCTAAAAAGCAGACGCTAAATTCCCAGTATGCGTCCTCCTGCTGGAGATATCGGTGCCGTTAATCTCCCCACTGTCAGAAGTATGAGCCTTATAGTTCAGCACCATCGCATATCTGACCAGATAATAATCACTCCCACATCCGAGGTGAGTATGAGTGGCAGCAAGGAGGTCATGTGTTGCTGTTCCTGGCTGAACTTCTCACAGGGAAGGGTAGTAGCTTAGAAACGAAATATCACAGCTGTGGTCACTTGGCCTGAAAATATGTCAGATAAACGGTGCCAATTTAAGCAGGATATATATTAGGAAGTGTTTTGTATTGATGCTTCTTGTTGTTTGGTTCATGTTTTTTAAAAACTGGATAACCCCTCCAATCTTGTAGGTTAGGTCAAGGTTAATGGCTGTGGTAAAAATATGTACTGTATCTTTTCCAGTATGCAGTCTTTCTTCGGGAAAGTTTGGCACCCTTTTAAGTGGATCATGGGATACAACTGGAAAAGTGTGGCTAAATGATAAATGCATGATGACCTTACAGGTGAGATTTGTCAGTATTGGGTATTTCTCTATATGTTGCACTGATTGGATCTTCAGTCTGTTTGAACTATTAGCGCTCATTCGTCATTTATACGGTGGCAAATTGGTTAGCACTACAGCCTTGCAGTGCTGGAGTCCTTGGTTTGAATCCTGCCAAGGACAACATCTGTAAGGAGTTTGTATATTCTCTTTATGTTTGTGTGGGTTTCCTCCGCGTACTCTGGTTTCGTCCCACACTCCAAAGACATACTGATAGGGAATGTAGATTGTGAGTCCTATATGGGACAGCAACAATATCTGTAAAGCTCTGCGGAATATGATGGCGCTGTATAAGTAAGCTAAATAAATAAATACATATATTGGGGGCAGTTTATGCCAGATCTATGCCAGTTTTCTGGTGTAGTTGTGTGTTATTGTGGCGCATCTTTGGTGCACAGCCCTTTCCATCACAGCACAAAGATGTACCAGTAAACTGGAGTGAGTTATAAATGAAATCTATGCCAGTTCTTGATTGTTGTAGATTTCAGTTCTGTTACATGGGAGTGCACATGATTTATTAAGAGGCGGACCCTCTTAATAATTTAGGTGCGCCTTGTGCGGGTTGGAGACTTTTACCCCTTCCTTCCCTGGAATCGTACTGAAACATAGAATACAGGTGACATGTCATTTTGGCTGCACAGTGAATTCTGTAAAAATGAAGCCCGTAAGAAAGTCGCACAAATGCACTTTTTCTCCAATTCCACCCCATTCTGAATTTTTTTTCCAGCTTCCCAGTACATTGTACAAAGCAATAAATCGTACCATTATGAAGAACAATTTGTCCCGCAAACATTAAGCCCTCATATGGCTCTGTGAATGGAAAAATAAAAAAGTTATGGGGCTTGGAAGGTATGGAGTCAAAAAACGAAAATCAAAAAATTCCACTGGCGGGAATGGGTTAAGACTGTCATAGAAAACAGAAGACTCAATAAATCCCCCCCCCCCCCCGTTGTGTCCTGTGCTGGAGATCAGGCTACACATTGGCCACAATGTAGAAGAATGTAGTAGCTGGAATATTTAGTCTAGTGATAAATTTGCACCAGTAGCAGTCACTGATCAGAGCTTCCCCGTGTGTTTCTGTTGGGCATTTTAGCTGGGATGCATGCTTGGCTTTTCTGAATTCTCTAACTTAAAACCTGGTGATTAGATTTTTTTCCATTACGAACTTTCAGTGGAGAAGGTATTGAAAATGTCTTGAAATAAAGAGCGAAAAGCCTTTAAAAGCTTAAGACATTTAAAAAAAAAATAAAAAATTGTGATCGTGAAAGACTCTTCAGTCTCCTTTCTCAAAAAAAAAAAATAAAATAGGCAGCACTCCAACTTGAAGAAAAAAAAACAACGTGTGATGTTTGAGTCCATATACTTAGGACGTTTTTTCATGTATTCTATCTAACTCTTCTAAGTAAGGGTAGATATGCACTACTGTCATTATGGTCTTTTGCTGTTATCTGTCATAGAATGAGAGCAATGAGCTAAACTCTGATAGAATGACTGATGCAGGCTGAGCTCCCTCTGCCTGCATTCACTCTAATGTTAAAGCACATGACAGAAGCTATATTCTGTCATGTTTGTTTACTTTTCTAATGGAAGAAAGTCATACCTGCAGGACTTTTTCTTTTGTTTACCTGTGATGAGATGAGCGCAATGGGCTGTGATGAAAGTAGTTTGAATTTACCCTAATATGTATTTGTGACATTACTCCAATAGGGGAAGGAGCCAAGCTTTCTAAGGGTGTGTTCACACGGCAGAAAATGAAGAGGAATTCCTCTTCATTTTCGTCCGCCGGCATTTTCACTGCAGTCTAGCTGCGACAGGATGCCGATGCAGTGTATCAGCATTCCGTCACGGCATCCCGCTCCTGATTAGACCCGGATGAATGGGACTAATCCGTAAGGAGTCTCGAGCCGCGCAAGATCGAGCAGGACGCTTCTTTTTCCACGTCCTGCTGCGATCTCTGCCTCCCATTGAAAACAATGGGAGGCGGATTCCGGGAGGAATCTGCTCTGGATTCAAGGGCGAAATCAGCCCCCAAATCCGCTGCAAATTCCTCTGTGTGAACACACCATAAGAGTTCAGAATAGTAAATCTGAATAGTTATATAGATGGATAAAAAACGTGTGGGGAGCTGCAGTGATAGCATTATTTAACACTCCTCTTGTCCAAAAACAAATACATTCCAAGAATTTCCTGAATATGATTTTAGTATGATGGGAATTCCTCATCCACAAAAAAGTTTATGCAAGTTTATTTTACAGATTGTACTTAGCTCTGGGTTGGGGGGAAATTTTCACTTTATATTATTTTTGTTCGCAGCAGGTGATAATTGTTGTCTTCTCTACATATGTTGCTCTTGGTCAGTCCCAGCACACTGAATGACATTGCTTATAAAGTCCAACACTCAAGCAGGTCTCTTGAACTCATGTAACTTTTTGTGTTCAGGATAAAAACATCACAGCTCAAAATGTTGGCGCTTTTCGACTGAACACAGTTTCGGTCATAACATAACATTATTTTTTGAATTATGAATCGAATGCTCACACTAGCGTTTGAGTTTCCGTTCTTCGGGTCCACTTGGGGATCTGAAAAACGGAAAGCCTGTCCGCTTAAAAGCGGTTACCCACGGACCCCACAGACTGTAATTGGGTCCGCCAAGTATCCGCCTGAAATAGGCAGAGAGACAAGTCCTGAGTGACCATAGCCTGAGGCAGATATAAGGCTTGAGAATAAAACAAATAATATGCATTTTTGTATGTGTCAGTTGACAACATGTTCTTGCTTATGCACTTACCTTATTATGCAATGTTTAGTCAAAGCCTTCAATTTTTCTCGACGTTTTTTTCTTTCACCATAGGGTCACACTGCTGCAGTTTGGGCTGTGAAGATTTTGCCTGAGCAGGGTTTAATGTTGACTGGATCAGCTGATAAGTCCATCAAACTGTGGAAAGCAGGGCGGTGTGAGAGGACCTTTCTAGGTGTGTTAAATAGTCTTTGCTAACAGGTCACGTTTTTTTTCGTTTTACACGGACGTTGTGAATATCGTTCGCAACTCTTAACATTGTGTGTTGTTCCACTGATTCTGGCACTGTTGGAATTTTTTCTCTACTCCCCACCATTCCTGGACAATCACTGTTGTAGTTTTAGTAATGGCTTGATATGCCATTTATTCTTTTGACTGGGCAGCAGAAACAGGCAAGAGGGTGTGATTCTGATCTCTAACACTACTCGACTCTGATTGGACAGTGTCTGAGCCACACTCCTTTGCCTGCTGTTACCAGAGAGGTTAATAATAATAAATATGACACATAATCTTTTATTGATTGTTTGCAGGCATAAAGAAAATAAACAATAGCCAATACCTTAGTCAGGTCACAAGGAAATATGGGAACAGCTGTTCTCGCTGTCTACACTGTTTTTATAACTCCTATTTACCTCTGTGGTAGTTAAGTTTGGCTGCTTTCATAACTCCCAGCCAGGTGGATGGAAGAACATGCCCTGTATAGCCAAGATGAAAATACCGCTTTAACAACTTACATGTCAGTGTGCTAAATACTAATAACATAATTCGCTTTATTTAAAAAGTAATGCTGCCTTGCCCCTGTAAAAACAAAAACAAAACAAAAAACCTGTGCAAATTTGGCTGCTATGTACAGTCCAGTTGTTTGTTTGGCGAGTCCTTAAGTGTCTTCTTTAGTGCATTATATAACTCTAATAGGTCTTGCACTTGGCAATAAGTCCCATCCACCAGTACTGGACTTTTAAAAACAGCTAAGCCGTGCTGCTCTTTGCTGTTTCCTCAGCTCCTCTAAAGGTGAATGGGAGCTACAGAAATAGCATAGCACATTTACATATGATGATTCTATAACTATAGCACTACAGAAACAATGCAGCTTAGCTGTGTGCTACACTGCTTCCATAGCTCCAGTTCTCCTGTATGGGAGTTATGGAAAAAGTGTAGATCAGTATTGCCCACCTCAGCAGTGACCATTGAACACAGTTTTAATGAGGGTCTCCTCCTCATATACTAAAAGCCGTCACCAGATGGTGGTATGGGACTGTGTTCTCAAGTTTATCGTTAAAAGGATACTGCTACCTCCCTCAAGCATATTCAGCTGTCACCACCATGTCACAGAGCACATTACAGTGATAAACATCCTATCTTCGTTATGTATGTCACTCTTGTAGAGAAAAACAACTTTTAATTGATATGCAAGTGAGGCAGTTGGTGAACTGAGGGTGGGGTTTCAGCTCCCTGGAGCAGTGTTCTTGCCACTCAGACCCTACATTCTCCTACCTGCACCACCTGGTACAGTGGAAGGTGATCTTCCCACTTCTATGACATCACCTATCTTACTAAAGCAGCATCAACAACACTCCAGGATGGTGGTTACAACTGAATATTCGCTAAAGAGTAACATAGCAGTAGCATTTCCATTTTAGAAGAAAAAATCTTATATATTGCTTTGTAGAGAATAACATTATTTGTGATTTACAGGGCATGAGGATTGTGTTCGAGGCCTGGCAACATTGAATGAGGCTGAATTTCTCTCTTGCTCCAATGATGCCAGTATAAGGAGATGGCTTATTACCGGAGAGTGTCTGCAGATCTACTATGGCCATACCAATTATATTTATAGCATATGTCTTTTTCCAAACTCTCAAGGTAGGAAAATTGGCAGTGTCCTGAGAGCAGTGGCACATATCTACCCTTTTTTATAGATCAAGGTTTACTATTATTGCCACTCATGGGTATTAAAGGTTACCACCGAATCTGAATGAAAATCATGTGGTGCAGTATAGTCTTTCTTTTTACCTTTTCCTTTCTGAACTTCAGCAATAGACCTGTACTATGTTTTAGACATTTGTTACCATCTGGAAGCTTCTACAGCAAAACTCTGCCTGCTGCTCTCTATAACAAGAGGTTACAGCATGGGTGTCATAGTAGGAGGAATTCACTAGTAAATTACATAGCTGAGACAAAGCTCATAGTAAGTACTAGAGCATATGATTTTTCTTTTATAACTGGCGGTACACTTTAATTCAGATATGCAAGAAAATAGATGTGTACTCAACTTGAATTGGCATGGGAAAATGATATTCAGGATTACCTAAAAAATATATAGGATGCAAAATTAATCAGCATTTAATGTCACACACGTGCAGTCTGTAGCCATGTTCAGGCTTGGATCTCTGCATTGTCGTTTAGTAAAGGGGTTATGCAGGAATTAATAAAGTTTACAAGTTCATTTGCTGCACTGGATAAGCTTTAGTTCTAATATATAGGCAGGCTTCCCAGAGCCCATATGTTTACCTTTGCTTGTGTAGTAGGATGCCCGAAATCTGTGCGCACTACTTCCCCTGGTTCCATGTGACATCACTGACTCCATTCTACTCCTGCTGCAGATCCATAGAGTAGTGAGGAGTCAGTTATGTGACCAATAGTCGGAGCATCAGCAGGGGAGACAGAGGAGTGAAACTTGATTATATATTAGTAATAAAGCTTATCCAGCGCAGGAAATGTACTGGTAAGCTTTACTTTTCTCCAATCGAGTCCTTTAAAATGACAAAAATGAATACTGTAATGTGTAAAACTGAATACAAAAACTGTGTGTTTTAATAAAGAATATAAAAAAAAGTGATATTACAACATATTTTATTATTTTTAGATTTTGTGACCACAGGAGAGGACAGATCATTGCGGATCTGGAGAAAAGGACAGTGTGCTCAGACAATTCGTCTACCGGCACAGTCTGTGTGGTGCTGCTGTATTTTGGAGAATGAAGATATTATTGTAGGAGCAAGGTATGTATACCCATTGTGGGACTATTGTGGGACTATTAAAGGACTATTATTATTATTTATTGACTCACATTCATTGTTAATGCCTTTTATACTTGGAAATTGTGAAATTAAAAAATTCATTTTATTTAAAAAAAAAAAAAAAGTATATAAATGGAGGACAAGTTCTACAAATGTAATGCCGATATGGAGCTCACAACTCAAATTAGTTGTCCTAGATTAAGGGAGTTGTGCCACTATTGACACTTATGGCCTATAGTGTTAATTGGCAAGAAATGTCAGATTGGTGGAACTGACCGCTGGGACTTCCACAATCTTCAAAATAGGGGCTTGTAGCACTCTGCTTGAATAAAACAACTGACAGGCATATCTTTTGCAGTCTGTTCAAGTTTATGGGACTATCGGATTTAGCTGAGAAATATTACTTGACTATTTTTGGCAGTCCCATCGATGTGAATAGAGCCCAGTGGACATGCATGCCTGTCTCCCCATTCAAGCAGGGAGCTACAGGACCCTTTCTCTGTAGATGAAGATCCAATCTGATGCTTTCCTCTCTTCGGTGAATAGGAGAGAAGTGTCAGTAGTGGTACAACTTCCCTGAGCCTACCAACTGTATAGTTGTAAGGTTGACATGCATTCAAATCACTCTGCAAAGCAGCATGAAACTTTCTCCCTTTCCTGGAGCACAGTTTATGCTTTATTATAAATAGGAATTACTCTCTCTCTGATAGGGTATTAAAGGGTTAAAAATAGTGCATACTGTAATAAAATCTGTAATCCAGAAAAGTGAGAAATGTTCATGCAGACTATATATGTATAATTCTACAGATTCTATGTGCTACCTATGAGCTCCTGAAACATTTAGCATATTGGTAATCTAGTAAGTATTGCAAGTCAGCAGTCTGGCTGCTGTGGAAGGACACTGCACAGCGTTGACCATATGGTTGCGATGCTCTCCTCTAGGGAGGAGTGAATGTCTCAGCATGAGTAGTTTCTCAGTAAATACACATACAGGTGCAGTAAATTGCTGTGATGCTGATTTGTCCAAATGGAAAATGTTTGGAAATATTTCTGTTGTATACTGATATCGGGAAAGCTATGGTGCTTTTGGCCTGCAGCCTCTAAAAGTGCTCTTCCATTATTTTAGTGATGGTATTATCCGAGTGTTCACAGAGTCCCAGGAACGCATGGCCAGTGCTGAAGAAATCCAGGCCTTTGAAGTTGAACTGTCCCAAGCAGTTATTGATCCTAAAACTGGTGACCTGGGTGACATTAAAATAGAGGATCTTCCTGGAAAAGATCATCTCAGTGAGCCAGGTAAATTTAGTAAGCATACATGAAGCCTTTCTGTGTAAATAGATATATTTTATGCTAGGAAAATCAGCTATTTACGCAATTGTGTTTTTCCTGTGTTTTTTTTTTTTCTTCAAGCTTTGGGCCAGACTTAATAATATAGACTAAAAGACAGTGCAAACTGTGGTTAGCCTTAAACTGTACCAGATTATCAAAATGTCTGATGCCATGAATGACAAATCTGGTGCATCTTTAGACTGTATAGTGTGACATTACTCCACCTATTAGTTGGCTTAGTCTCTGACAAAAAATATGACAATTTTGGCTCATTTTTGTTGCACAGTGTTGCATCTTAAGCCCACCCCTTTCTCAATAAACCCCACCCCCTTGTCAGACAAGGCACAAAAATCAGGAAGTGTCTACAACAGTTAAAGGTGTTGTCTAGAATAAACTGAAAAGCTAGAACTCACCCCCTCCCCTTTACCTTCTAAATTATTTCCATTTCTAAAAATGAATAAAATGAAAAGATAACCGGGGACCACCCCAGGCACATTTTTGCTATGTTCCGGAGATCTTGTAGTTCCCCTTTCGGAACGTCTTTGGAACGTCTTCTGGTCCGGACCTTTGGGGCACAGGACATCACTTCTTCTGGGTGTCCGAAACCTCCTTTTCATGACATGCTCCGGCTGCCCACGCCTGCACAATAGACCCTGAATGCCGGCATGCACAGTAGAGTGATTGGTCGGTATATGATGCACGGAGCAGCCGACACACTCTTCTGTGCATGCCAGCGTTCCTGCTGTAGAGCTGGAATGCCGGCATCCATGATAAAGAGGAGGTGTCGGCATGTCCATATTATACTGTACGTGGGCCACTGTGGAGCATTCTACTGTGCTAGGCCAATGTGGAGCATACTGTTCTGTCCAGGAGTCACTGTGGAGCATTATTATTGTGCAGGGGCCACTGTGAAGCATTATACTGTGCAGGGGCCACTGTGAAGCATTATACTGTGCAGGGGCCACTGTGAAGTATTATACTGTGCAGGGGCCACAGTGGAGCATAATATTCTGTGCGGGGGTCACTGTGGAGCATATTATTCTGTGCAGGGGCCACTGTGGAGCATAATCTATGCGGGGGCCACTGTGGAGCATATTCTACTGTGCAGGGGACACTGGAGCATTATACTATGCAGGGGGCCACTGTGGAGCATATTATTTTGTGTGAGGGCCACTGTGGAGCATATTATACTGTGCAGGGGGCCACTGTGGAGCATATTATTCTGTGTGGGGGCCACTGTGTAGCATATTATTCTGTGTGGGGGCCACTGTGGAGCATATTATTCTGTGTGTGGGCCACTGTGGAGCATATTATTTTGTTCGGTGGCCACTGTGGAGCTTATTATTCTGTGTAAAGGCCACTGTGGAGCATATTATACTGTGCATGGGACACTGTGGAGCATTATATACCATGTGGAGCATTATACTGTTGGGGGGTGCTCAAAATTCATGCTGGCAGTCCTGTGTTCTACAGGTGCATCTCAATAAATTAGAATATTTTTGAAATGTGACCTCCTATATTTTCTAGATTCTTTACACACAGAGTGTTCTATTTCAAGTGTTTTATTTCTGAAAATGTTGATTATGGATAAACAGCTAATGAAAACCCAAATCTAAGAAAATTAGAATATTGTGAAAAAGTTCAGTATTGTAAATTCAGTGTGTCACCTGCCAAGGTTTCCTAAGCCTTTAAATGGTCCCTCAGTCTGGTTCAGTAGGACACACAATCATGGAAGACGCTGATTATGAATTGAATTACTGAAATGAATGAACGTTTCAAAGATATTCTAATTTGTTGAGATGCATCTGTATGTCTACTGTCTGCACACATGGCTGGTGGGCCCCAGTCCTACTTTGTGTGTGTGTATGTGTATATATATATATATATATATATATATATATATATATATATATATATATATCTTTCTCTGTGTGACTGTAATGATGATATACGGAAGTGATTACAATATTTCAGAGGAGAAGGTTATTGAGTGAGAACTAGGAGTCTAAAGATGGCTGCTGAGGGTGTAGTGGGTGGGCTATCTAGAGAAACAAGGAGGGGGAGTGAGTCAGCTCTGACTGCAGACCAAGGAATCATGGGAGTTGTAGGAAAAGCACAGAACAGGAAGTTGCCGATGTAAACAAATGCAGATGATGCCAGGAGCTCCCACAGAACCCAGAAATAACTCAAAACACTGCTAAAGGTATTTGGGTGCACTTATTAATATTATTAATAGCACTAACAGACCTTTTTTGAAAATTCATTTTTTGCCCAGAAAATCACTTTAATAAATAAGTGGTAAAGCATGCATGTCAGTTTTGTGGCCCAAATTACACTCTGGTGCATTTTCAATAGTAAGTCTATTCCTTTTTGTTTGCTCTTCATAAAGCATTCTGCAGTCTCATTGGCCAGATATCAATCAGCTGTTTTTGTTTTGTTTTTTGTTTTATGGACTGACACCTGAAAACTTCACCTTCTGATATTTCCCACAATTATAGCACATGTAACTATTGCAATTATTAATATTGGTTATCAAACATGGTATACTTTTAATAATAATCTTTCTTGTCACATGTACAGGCACAAAAGAAGGACAGACTCGTCTGGTAAATGTTGATGGCAAAGTGGAAGCTTACCAGTGGAGTGCAAGTGAAGGACGCTGGATCAAGATCGGTGATGTGGTTGGCTCTTCTGGAGCCACTCAGCAAACATCTGGAAAGGTTCTATTTGAAGGAAAAGTACGTAGACACTACTTATTGTTCTCTTAAATTAAAACGGGAAAACAGGTAAAATAATCTTCTGATATGTCATACATACATGTGGGAAAATCACAATGGGTAAACCTGTGCTTTTGGTCCTCCTACTTGTGTTTTAGAAATGAGGCAAATTCATTAATATTGTCTAAAAATAAGACAATGGAAAATTAGAAAGTGTCTATTGCTGGTTGACAAATTTCAAGCATCTTTATATTGTCTAATGTAAATGGAGTTGTCCAGGAAAAAAAAGTTTTTTTTTTTTCTTTGGAGGCCGGGGGGAAAAAAAAAAAACGTATTCGCGACGGAAGTCCTTGCCGCAAATGTCTGCTGAGGCCAATCGGCATCCTAAAGGAAGGAACCGGGACGTCGCTCACATATGTCACCTGTGACGTCACGATTCCTTTCCTTAGGCCGTTTATTGGCCTCAGTGGTCATGTGCGGTGGGGACTTCTGCTGGAACAGCCCCGGGTTGCCGTGGGACCGGACAGCAGCCTGGGACACCGGAGCATCGGTGACAGATGAATATATATTTTTTTATTTTAATTTATTTATTTATTATTTGTTAATCTTTGACCTTCCCTGACCTCCAGAGAAAAAATGTTTTTTTCCTGGACAACTCCTTTAAGTTTTTGCCACTTATTACTCTTCTTGGTCTTTGACCAAACAAGTGTGCCAAAAACTTAAGACTTGCCTCCTTTATGGAAAGCTGCAAACATTTTCCAATATACCCCATTCTCTTGTCCAGCAAGGCACAGAATGTGTATATAACTGTTAATAAATGGGGTGTAAAGCATGTAGTGCAGTTTTTGATTTTTTTTTTTTAGCATAGATTACGCCAGAATTTTAGTGCATATATAATAGTAAATCTGCTCCAAGTTCTCGCTAGTTAAGTTAGCCATACACCATCAATAGGCATTCCTTCCAACTCCCCATGCGTGTCCATGCTTGGTTTGACTGAGTCTGCATGTGTCCTGCATAGGGAAAGGAGAGTAAAGGACCTGTTAGACAGTCAGATTATAAAACCAGAAACAGTCATTCATAAAAACCCTTGTTCCCAATAACTGGCCTGCCTAAGGGTGAAGATGCATGTTAGAGGTAATCCTATCTAACCACACAGCTGTTAAAGGGAGAACAAGCAATAATCAATAAATGTTTATCAGTGTAAACAGATGGCACGGACTAGCATGGGAACCATTGTGTGTCTTCACCCTGCTGGTGATCTTCACAACCACTTGTTGGTTGGTTGGTTGCAGTGTAAACCATGCAGATTATTAGCAGCACATTACCCTTTGTGAACTGAGATGTGCTGCCGATCATCAGTGCAGCCGAATAGGGGCAGAACAATCTCAGTGGCTGATAACCTGATGCAAATGAGCACTGTTCTGCTTGTTTTTTGTCAATCTGTGCTTGTTTGCAGCCTGCATCAGCTGCTGGTGCCAGGCATTGGCATTTACTTGCATTGTCTCTTGTAAGAACAAAGGAAAATATTTCCAAAATATTCAGAATGCTCAATCCTTTCCTCCAGCATAATCTGCGGAATGCATGTCGGCTCATCCACACACATTGGTGGATTTGGACAACTTTTTGTATTCCTGTAATAGACATGTCTCGACACTACTACATGGTTTAACAATTCCAGTTCAGCCCCTTTATCCCAGTAACCCTCAGCGAGTTATTTTGACTGGATTTCCCCTTAGGGCTTTTAGTAGAGTACATGTATAGTATAATAAATTGCACTACATCTACCTACACCAGTAATATGCAATAAAACCTCTTTCATTTATTAGTTTTGTGGAAATGTTTTCTTTATGCAGCAGTTTCAGATGGTATAATATACTGCTAGAAATACTAAACAAAATCTGTGTCTTCCTCTCATTGTAGGAGTACGACTATGTGTTCACAATTGATGTGAATGAAAGTGGACCTTCCTACAAACTGCCATATAATGTTGCAGAAGATCCATGGCTTGTAGCACACAATTTCCTCCAGAGGAATGATCTAAACCCTATGTTCTTGGATCAAGTAGCAAAATTTATTATTGACAACACTGGTGGACAGACTATAACTGCTACAAATTCTGGATTTGCTGATCCATTTACTGGTAAATTTCAGTGAAATACTGTAAATAATCTTGCATATGCAAGGTGACTGAAAGGTGCAGAATACTGAAGTTCCCCTCAATGCTCCTTGTGTAGACAGCGCTGATCATGCATGCATTCATGGATACTTTCAGAGCTATGTGCTCTGACACTGATCCTCTATTTTGTGGATCGGGGTTAAGTGTCTTTAGTGGTACAAACCCTTTAAGGACAGGGTTTTTTTTTTTTTTTGAGATATTACCATGATGTATAAAGGGAAATGGGTGAAGTATTGGGACAAAAATTCAAGAAAGTAGACATGATCTTTCTCCTTTAGAAAATGTAGGCCCAGTACATTCTTATTGATATAGAAATTAGTTGATCAAAAGTAATGCTCAAAATCTCAAATGCAGAGAAGTAGTTTTATAACATACTATTCATCCTTTACTTATCCTTTATAGGTGGTGGCCGTTATATCCCTGGAGGTTCCTCCTCTCTTCCTTCTGGCGCAGATCCATTCACAGGCAAGTTTAATTACCTTTGTTTTTTTTTTAAATAACATTTTATTTATTTTTATAAATAAAGACAACATCCATATCCATATACATATTGATCAGTACAGAAATATGCAATGCTTAGCATGTCAATGTGAACCATGTGGCATCTGGTAGCATCCGCCTATTGGAATATTAAAACATCTGAACCTACAAATGTGTTAGCATCCCTTTTCCCACCCTGTCTCCTAACCTCTTGTGGATAGCTGGAACTGATCTCCAACTTTATCTTTGATGTATTGTATTATATTGTTATATTTGCCAGTGATAGCTGATATATGGGTAGGCCATAGTGGTTATAGTTTCAAATATTACATATTACAAAGCTATTCTACTCTTGAAGCAGTGTTTCTCTGTATAGCTCTTACGTATACATGAGCCCTAAAACAGTCAGGGTATGTCCACAAACAACATACATTTTATGCTGCAAATCCATGATGAATTCACTGTAAAATTCCAGATGTATTAAATGCAGATTAAGTTGCATCTTTGCCACAAATTTTACCGTATGCATTGTAAAAGTTGAAATCAGAGAGGGGGAAAGAAGGGGGTCCTGCCTAAGGGAAAACGCATCACTCGCACTTAGTGGAGTGTCAAAGCTGAAGACAGTACGACAGACCAGGAATATTGGACCTGTCAACGCAAGCAGACCAAACTTTATCAAAATGTGGGTGAATATCAGAGATAATAGTGTTGATTTTTTTTTCATGAAGCATGATGGTGTCTACACAGCCAATTACCTCCGCCAGAAAAATACTTGGTGGATTCTCGCTGCCATCAAAATATATTGTAGCCGTTTATATTGTGTGTAATAAAGGATAGTTAATTTAAGACCAAGCAGGAAAACTGGAGCAGTCAGTGGGGTCTTTGCACCATCCTATGGTTGGCCTCCCGAAAGCGACGGGCTAGAGGGAAGGTCCACCAAACATGGAAAGTATTGCCTAAAGTGTTACAGCTCCAGAAACAAAGGGGTGAAACCGTAGGGTAAAAATCATGCAACCTAAAGGGAACCAGGTATGTTCTATGTAAGAGAGGGCTCCATAAGGGTAACTTGCCAACTGCCCTTGCTGATAAAGGTGCAGCAATCAGTCCACTGAGCTGGGAGTTAGGGAGGTCTCCATGTCCCGTTCCTAGGCCGTCATAAACTTAAAGAAAGTCTGTCTTTCGCAAAAACAGTTTTAAGCTAATGGCACGTTGGAATGGCCTTTAAAAAGGCCATTCTTCTCCTACCTTTCCTTGTTTTCTTCTCCCAGCCGATTCCAAAATAATTAGTGTCTTCATGTAAGTAAATGAGCACCCGGGGTGTACCTTCTCTTTGGCGAGCACCCATCGCGTCATCTCTTCTCACCGCCCCTTCAGCGGAGATGACGCGATGGGTGCTCGCCAAAGAGAAGGTACACCCCGGGTGCTCCGTGGTGCTCATTTACATACACGAAGAAACAAATTATCTTGGAATCGGCTGGGAGAAGAAAACAAAGAAATGTAGGAGAAGAATGGCCTTTTTAAAGGCCATTCCAACGTGCCATTAGCTTAAAGCTGTTTTTGTGAATGATAGACCCCCTTTAAGGTCAGAGGGTGGGGCATTCAATAAACCATATATGAAAGAAAGTGAACCTCTATCAGCCTCCCTATATAAACAGTCTTTCGAAACTAGTTGGGGTAATCTCAGGGTTAAGTGGGGCGAGTGATCGGAAAAAGTTAAAGACCTAAGTGTGTGTTCGGATGAAGTAATCTTTAGTGAAGACCCACCGATCACAGTGGAAATTGTTGAGAAACCTGAACCTGGTGTGTCTCCACCAAATGAACACCTCGGGGGATAGGCCAGGAGGTTACGGAAAAGAGGGATTAGAGGTGATATTGGCTCTGTAAGCTAAAGCGGACTGGACACCTTAGCTGTTGCTGGGAGTAGGCGAGAGGAGGATTGGGGAGTCCATAAGAGAGCTAGTAAGGAGGCCAGGGCGACCAGGGCTGATTCAAGGGCCACCCATTGTGGTCAATCTGCCTCATTATAGATAGCACATATTTGAGAGAGTCTGGCAGCAATGTAAATACTTATAAAGATGAGGTACAGAGAGGCCGCCCAGTCTCTTATGATAGTACATGGTCCACCTCCGGATCCGCGGACGCTTTTATGCCCAAATAAAATGAAAGATTTTCCTCTGTAGGCCAGCTAAAGAGGAGGAGGTAACCGGGGTCTGGAGGGTGCGGAGATAATAAAGAATATGAGGTAAGGTGACCATTTTAACAAGCGGATCCTACCAGTCCAGGAAAGAGTAAGGCAATGCCAAGCAGTGAGGTCTTTTAAAAGTTTTGGGATCAATACGGTGTAATTCCATTTAAAATGGGTTTACTCCAAGGTAGGGCAAGTAGTTATCCCGCATCTGAAACCCGAAATTTAAGATTATCGATTTTTGCGTGGTGGAAGGGACATTACAATGCATTATTTCCGATTTAGAAGTATTGAGTTTGAGGCCCGAAAGTCCCACAAACTGCGAAAGGATATTAAGGAGGTTCAGGGAGGGTTTGTAATAAGTTTTGTAATAGAAAGCAACATATCATCCACAAACAGGTGGGTCTTATACTCATTGCTCCCGATCCGTACACAAGCAATAGCTAAGGGCTCTGTGGCAAGTACGAATGATGCTGGCAATAAAGGACAACCCTACCTAGTGCTAAAACAAATTTGAATAGGTTGTGGGGAATCGGTTGGACGTTTCAGATAAGCTATGGTGTCACAGTAAAGCACTCGGAGGGCTCGTTGGAAGTGGCCAGTTATGCCCATAAACTGCAAAATGTGAACAAGGTAGTGCCACAATAGACTGTCTTTTCATGCCTTTTTAATATCTAGGACCAGAAGGAAGACTGGCTACCGATGGGAATTGATAATAATTAATAAATTAATATTAATTCACGGTCGCGTGTACGGGCCCATAGAAAAGAATGGGTCAGTGTGCGATCTGTGAAATACATGGATAGCACACTGATCACGGCCACGGTTGTCTGCAACCAGCCATACAGTGTAATAGATTGAATGCATTCTGTAGTGGTGATATATTTTACGGAGACTTAGGCTGCTTTCACACGGCAGTGTTTGGTCAGTGATTTTGTTCAGTGATTGTGAGCGAAAATTAGGAGTGGAGACTACGCAGAGATCAGGTATAATAGAAATATTTGTACCTGTTCTGTGTTTTTAACCCACTCCTAGTTTTGGCACACAATCACTGATAAAAATCACTGACCAAACACTGCCATGTGAAAGCAGCCTTAAAAGAATGTGATACAATAAACTAATAAAATGTAAATATTAAAAAATAAAATAAAAAATCACAGAGACCCTTTTCCCCATTTAAAAATGTTTTATTAAATTAATAAGGCCATTCAGCTACATATAATCCACCATTGTTATCTTACGATGGTCAGGGCCCCAACTGGGAGTAAAAAAAAACTAAAATCAAATGGCTGTGATGAGAAGGGGTTAAAGTCCATTTTGGGTCCATGAAAATAGTAAAACCTGAAATATAGTAAAGACTATAATGATTATTTTCTTTATCAGTAGTAAAGCCTGAAAAAGTGCACTGACCCACAGAATATGCCGTATTTTTCGGACTATAAGACGCAGCGGACCATAAAGCGCACCTAGGTTTTAGAGGAGGAAAATAGGGAAAAAAATTTTGAAGCAAAAAATGTGGTAAAATATTTAATATATGGGAGTTGTAGTTTTGAAACAAGGCCACATTGACAGGTAGCCCTGCAGCTGTATGGGGATGCATAAAGCATCTTTTTTTTTGAGGACCAGGTGTACTTTTTAGTTATGCCATTTTGGGGAATGTCTATTGCTTAGATCACTTTTTATTCAAATCAAAGGCGAAACAGTGAAAAAAACAGCAATTTGGCACTTTTGATTCTTTTTTCCGCTATGACGTTCACGCTGCGGTAAAAATATTTTTATAAGTTTGTAGACCTTTTTTTTTCCTATTTTATTAGCCCTTCCCTCCCCCCCCCCCAGGGGGCTTGAACCTGCAATCATTTTATTGCAAGTCCCATAGACTGCAATACAACTCTATTGAAGTCTATGGGATATCCTGTGCATTACTATTGAGACTGGTCATAGACCAGCCTCGGTAGTAATATTCCTATGACAGGCCTGGGAGCCTTCATAAGGCTCCTGGCTGTCACAGGAACAGGTCGGCTCCTGCGATCTTACCGCACAGAACCTGGCCTGCAGCGAACAAGGTACCTACCAGCCGAGGGGGGTTTACAGGTAATAATACCCGCGATCAGAGTGGACTCTGATCATGGGCATTAGCTCCGTCTCCGCTGTACATTACCTTTACATTATTTCTACAGACCCGGCATCTGCCGTAATAGCACGGCGGATGCCGGGATGGGTTCACACCGCCTGGAACCCTCTCCTCGCATCCAGGGCCCGCAGCATTGCCCCACTCCTGCCGCTGCAGGAAGCCCCGTTGCAGGAGTGGGCGATGCATTCGAACTATAAGACTCACCCCCTATTTTCACCCCATATTTAGGGGGAAAAAAAGTGCATCTTATAGTCTGAAAAATACGGTAGTTAACATGTTATTTCTGCTGCACAGTGAGTGACAAAAAACTTATAACACAAGGACAACAGCGAAATTGCATTTTGTTCTATCTCTCCTTCCCCAGAAATGGTACCATTTGCAACTCATGCTGCAAAAAACAAGTCCTCAAATAACTAGATCAACAGAAAGGTCATAATGGGGGGGAAGTGCTTTCTTTTCTAGGTGCAATTTGGCCAGGTTTTAAGGGGTTAAACAGAGCATATAATAGCAGTAGGGAAAACTGACAGAATACATCTGCTATGCAAAATTTAGTTTCTGTTACAGAGTTTTGGAACAGAAAACCAGAATTTCTTCAGCATATTGTTGTCAAGCATTAAAAATAGCATCCTGAAAAAAAGAGAAACATCTGTTGTCAAAAAAATGGTTATTTTTAAAAATGAGTTATTTTGTCCTGCATACAATCTCAGTTTAGCCACTATATTAATAAAAAGAAACTAAAATTAAATAGAAACTAACTGCTTTGTTGCTTTTTTTTTAATACACATGTATGGCGTATTTAGTTTTTATCCCAGTTTTGTGAATAAAAACCATACTTGAGCTACATTAATAAAGGGTAAGAGCTAATTCACATGGCAATGTTAATCACAGACCGCAAATGAACCTTGTTAATATGATAAATGTAGATTGCATATCGACATGAAAAAATTGATGTGTGAATAAGGCCTCATATTGTGTTTGCCTGTTGTTAGGATATGCCATCATTTTATGATCCATGCGGGTCCGAACAATTACCAATCTTCATAATAAGGGTGCATCAAGCTCCCAGTCACTCACTCATGTGGACACCGTTTTCTGCATATGTTGGCAGGATACTGCTGTGAAAAGAAGTTTGAAGGAGTCACAGTGCTCAAACAGCTCTGAGATCTTGGAGATCATGAGGTCCCCTTTGTTTCCAAATTGAAAACAAACAAAAAAATTATTTTTGAAATGAGCTGTATAGGACCAGCTTATACTGTATATAATAAACCTAAAGGTATACAAAGAATAAAGACATCATAAATACATAAATTAAAGTCTCTTATTTTAGTGGCTAATATTCAGATGATAGTGGTAGAATAATGCAGTAAACCATAGATTTGTACCTAAGGAAAGGTGCTAGCAAATAGTCCTAAAATCTTTCATCCTTAGCTACTTCCTTATATGCCACTGGCAATATATAGGACTTGTTGTAAGTTGTCATTTCCCAGGAGGGCTCTGAATCCTTTTGAAGAAAGAGGACAGTAGACGGTAGGCTGATGAGGTCTCTCAGGAATAGAAAATTGCAAGAAACTGGTGATCAGGCAGCAACCATATATCAAAGCGTCTCCGGCTTCAAAGAAACCAATTTAGTTCATATTGTGAAAGGTTGCTGTAGGTTAAACTCCAGTTGGCTCTCAGGTAACTTCTTTCTATCGTCTTATTTTTGACTTTGTTGTAGGTTTTTTTTTTTTTTTTTCGCTTTTTACAGAATGTGAGCTTACAGCACCTGGAGCTTGTTGTCATTATAGTAATGACAGTGGAATTGTCTCCATTGGGTCCTGAAAATTACAGTAATTCTGTTTAACAGGCATAGCATCTAGATATGGGATTTGACCAGTTTGCAGCAATATGTCTTAAGTAAAGGTTGGTTACTGTGACTTGTTATGTTACACAAAATGGCATATGCAGGTTTCCATCAGATGCAGGAACAGAAACCATTGCTTGTTATGATAACAGTTATATTTAGAAGAGCTCAGTATTGTTTGTCTTGTAATAAACTACAATTTAAAGCAAATTTTTCTTATGTCATTGTGTGACATTTTCTTCTATAGGTGGCAGTCGATACATGCCTGGCTCATCTTCAGATATTCCTGCTGCAGCGTCAGGAGATCCATTTACAGGTAACAATTTGTAAAATATCTTTAAGGATTGTACTATCATGACAAGCCCTTTCCGTATTAGAGCATATGGACTTCATAGAGGCTAAAGCTGTAAAGTGTATGGGCCTTAAAGAGGAGCTGTCAGCTCTTCTTTTCATGAAGAAACTCTTTAGCTTTTTTTTTTTCTTATAACTGTGTATTGTACCATTCTCCTGGAATTCCTACCAAAAATGTATGTGTACTGTATGGGGTGAAAGCCACTGCCAGGCTTCTCGGGCAGCAGCTTATGGCTCCATTCACATTGTTTGATTCACACCCATTTAGTAAAACAACCATTTACGTAAAATCCAGTGTTAAAAAAAAAAAAAAAAAAAAAAAAAAAAGGATCTGTTTCTGTCTATTTTTGTGGATGGACAAAAATATGGTGTACTGTTTTTATGTCCTTCAGAAAAAAAAAATCTCAATGCAAATGGATAGATCTGCTTAACGGATGCAAAAAAAACAAAAATGTGAATGGACCCTATCTCCCTGAGAACAAAAGTATTGGCTAGGTAAAAGCCAGTTTCCTGTTCTTGTGTTCTCTGCCATCTGCTGTTGGGAAAGAATTGTGAGGCCTCTTACACATCAACAGGGTCATCCGTTAAACATCTAATGCGTATAACTGGCTTAAAGAGGACCTTTCATGTCCTCTAACATCAGCTGTTTTATATAATTCTGGAAAGCTGACAGTACGCTGAATTTAGCACACTGTCAGCTTTTCCAGTATCTGCCCTGGCTGCAGAGATAACGGTGTCGTTAGTTTTTGTACCGACATCACTGCACTGTCAGAGGGGCCGGCCTTACATCATACGTCATCGCTGGGTGGAGAGGAACACCCTCCTGATGGTACACTTCTATAGTCTTGTAGTGTCTGGGCAATGACGCTGAGCTGTGAGGCCAACCCTCCTGACAGTGCAGAAATGTCAGTACCCAAATTAACGGCACAGATATCTTGTTAACCGGAGCAGATACCGGCAAAGCTGACAGTGTGCTGAATTCAGCACACTGTCAGTTTTCCAGAGATAAATAAAATGCACAATGTTAGGGGACATGAAAGGTCCTTTTTAAGAAATTTGAAAAATAAACATGCTTTTATTAGTAGACTGGGTAAAGCAGAGACTTTTTGTTGCTTACAAGCACTCACAGCATGAAAATATGGATAAAATAGCTGCCTATTACGTCCATGGTGTATCTCAACAATGTTTACTGAAGATGCTTAATTAGGATTATGGCTCCTTGCAGGGAGAAATGCCTACAGATCAGCTACTGCACAAACGCCAAACACCTACTTTCCTAAGAAGGAGCCGCTCACGTTTGATCAAGCAAACCCAGCACAAATTTTGGGTGAGTTTAGTAATAGTTACTCTCATATTTTTTGCGCTGCTGTATTGTTTTATTCTGTTTAATAAAGTTTTTTTTAGAATAAGAGAAATACCACATCTTAAATTGTTTTGTAAATCATATAACTGATGTAAGGCTTTGTTCACACAAGTATCATGACTTCTGTTTTTAAAGAGGATCTTTCATGTCATATGTCTCATATATGTGCGGTATTACCGCTAGAAAGCCGACAGTGTGCTGAATTTCCTGGGCTGTGATAGTACAAAACTATTGAAGGGTACTGCCGGGGGAGGTATTCCTTACAGCCCAGCGATGACATTAGGCTGCATGGCCCGCCTTTCTGAACTAACGGCACCAATATCTCCAGCACAGGGGCACATACCAGGAAAGATGACAGTGCGCTTAATTCAGCGCACTGTTGACTTTCTAGCGTTATGTAATACCTCACATCTCTGAGGATATAGAAGGTCCTCTTTAAGGATCAATGATAGATCTCTTTTGATTAAGTAAATTCTAACACATCCTGTTGATCTTCTATCATGTTTATCAGGCTTCTGAGCAGCACACTGTGCAATTCTGCCGCCAACAGCAACAAAATGTAAGAGAATGGAACCATGATGCCAGTGTGAACAGTGCTTAAAGAGGTTGTCCAGGATAAAAAAAATATATATATTAGGTCGGTCGAAGGTGAAAAAAAAAAAAAAAGACATACTCACCTGTCCCCGGTGTCTCCCAGCGCAGTCCGGTCCTGCTGCTCCGCTGTCTTGTTTTGTTTTGCTGGAAGTCCCACCGCACCGTGGCATCCCGTATCCCTTTCCTTAGGCCACTGATTTACCTCAGCGGTCATGTGACTGCTGCGGCCAGTCAGTGGCCTAAGGAAAGGACATGGTGCGTCACAGGTAGTGACGTCCCATGTTCTTTGCTGAGGCGGCTGATGTGCGTTGGGAAACTTCCTGCAGAAGAAAACACTGGAGCAGCAGGACTGGACCGTCCTAGGAGACAGCGGAGCATCGGGAACAGGTGAGTATGGGTTTTTTTTTTTTTTTTTTTTTTTTTTTTTCATCTTGCCCGGCCTAATATAAAAATTTCTTTTTATCCTGGACAACTCCTCTTAAGTGCACCTAAGCTTTCAGACAACTTGTTATTTTCTTCTAGGATTTGCGTTGTTGCGATATTTTATTAACACATTTTGTCTCCTTTTTGTGAAATCATGAACTGAAACTTACTTTCTGTCTCTGCTTTCTGTCAGCTGAAATCTGTACACCACTTCTCACTGGAGAATGGACAGATGGACTTTCATATAATGCCAGGAAGCTGAGGCTGGAGGGAGAATCACTTCAAACAGTTATATCTCAGGCATTGGAAAACTGTATTTTCTCGTCTACTTCACTGGGGGACACAGCACCATGGGTATAGACCTGGTCACTAGGAGACAAGACACTAGGAAAAAGCAAAAGCTGTTGGCTCCGCCTCCAGGCTATACCCTGCCACAGCCACTGTGCATGAACCAGTTTGAAACCTAGTGTCATAGGAGACAGACACGACCTGACTCAGGTCTTCCGTCTTGCATCGTTTTTATTTTTACCTTTCTTTCAGGTGCAGGGGGTAGTCAGCGTGTACGCCACACTAGTCATACCCTCCTGCGGGCGCAGCGCTCTGCAAAAGAGCAGCCTCGCCGGTCACCCAGTCCCCACTCACCATTCGCCGCACCCCGAAAGCGGCCGGAGTACCGGTGACCCCACTCCCACGTGAGAGGTCCTACCGAGGGGGTGACCCTGCGGCGCCTGAAGTCGCCAGACTGGTGAGTATGAGAAGAATAGAAGGCAGGTGAGTATGAAAGTTACCTCAGCCCCTCTCCATCTCCCCTTCAGACCCTCTCCATCTCCCCTTCAGGCCCTCTCAGCCCCTTAGTGCCATTTCCCAGGGGGACAATAGTATGGGTCCTGTTTAGGGAGGGCATCACAGGGTTCCCCTGAACTGGGCCTTAAATCTTAGTAAATAAGCCCCTTTTTTCTGGGGCGTTTTTGGGCTTTCTGGTTGCTCCTACCGCCGCCCCTCGTGTGGGGCACCCCCTTCCCCCCCCCCGCGTGGGGCCCCCTTTCCTGGCCCCCGGTACCTTTTCCCAGGCCTCCGCGGAACCTCCGGAGTTCGCGGTCGCGCCGCGCCGCCGACGGTGCCTCGCGGTCGGCCGTGTTGTACGCGAGTCCGAGGCCTGGCCAGGAACTAGGCCGCAACGGGTCCGTCCCTTTCCCGGGCTTTTCTGGTACCCAGACTCCGCCTAGGGCCTTCCATTGGCCAGGGGGCTGTCCTGGCAAGCCATCCAGCCTGCCCAGTAGCTACTGAGCCTGTATTTACCAGGGGAAGAGCTTGCTCTCCTCATATTCTCAATTTATTTATTTATTGGCTTATTTATTTATTTTTTGGCTTGCTGGGACAGCAGGGATTCTTCCCAGTTCCCTGGGAGACATTGCACCTGCGGAACCCTTGCTGCAGCAGTTTGTGAGCGGCCATCTTTTGCAGTCTGGTAGGCTAACCCCCTGGGTTACCCTAATTTTCTTGGGCTCCCCCTCCGGCCCCTCTGGTTGCGTCACGTTTTTATACGTGCACCCGCTGTATCAAAAACAGTTGCCATGCGGACAGCCCGAGCCCATGTGCTCTCTCTGCCTTCCGCCTCAGCCAGTCAGTAACCTCCTGGCCCCTTTCCGGTTTTTCCATCCCCCGGATTGGGCGGCCTCCCTAACCTTGGCCATGGTGTCCTTACCAGACTTAACTAGTCAGTGCTGGAAACTTGGAAGGGCTGCTTTCCCAGATCGCCGCTCAGTCGGCTGCTTCTAGGGATCTCCCTGGACACCCTCATAGTTCCCGTCGCAGCTCCAGGAGCCTCAAAAGGACCAGGAAGTCTTCCTACGGTTCACGGTCCGCCACCCCTTCCTCTGGGTACTCCCCAGATAGGAACTCAGCTCACGGCTCCACTCCGACAGGCGGATACCTTCCTCCCTCTGCTCGGTCTATTTAACTGGGGACGCCTCTGACTCCGACTCGGAGCTTCAGCTAGGCTCATCTATATCTGCTGCTACGCGGGAGTCATCTATGCGATAGAGACCCTACAGATCTCTGAGGACCCGGACTCATCCCCTCAAGTGGACATCTCTTTCTGCCACTGGATGTTTGATATCATCTTGAGGGCACAGTGACTTCTCCCTGGACCATCCTCTGTCTTCGACTAGGAAATCGGACATCCCTTCCCTTGACCTGTGTGTCTCCAAGTGGAAGGTGAGCTCGGGCAGTTCTGCCAGGCTATGCTGTGACACACGTCTCTAGCTCTCCCTGGCTGGCAATGATGAACATTCGAGGTAAGGGAAGCAGGTTGCTCCAGTGGTGCAATCGGTTAGCGCACGGTACTTAGATATCAGTAACTAGTGAGCGCAAGCTGGCCTGTCTTGACATTTTGTCAGCGAGCCGCCCCATGTGTCGCTTCCTATCACTAAGAGCCTCCCACGGTGGATCCCATGATAGCTAGGCTCTCCAAGGCTTCTAGTCTGCCTTCAGCAGATTTTGCCTACCTCAGTGATCCCTCGGAGTGAGATCGGATCGCATCTGTTGTATTGTTTGCAATGCAGAACTGATACATTGCATTGCCCTAAATGCTGGCTATTGCATTGCTGCAAGAAGGTGGCTTCCCTCACCAGGGTGGCCTTCGTAGTGGCTGGTTTCTCCCTGCGGCTCTCCTTCGCTGCCTCTTGGGTCATCAAGGCCTTCTTTTCCTGGGCCAAACAGCTTCAGTCAAACCTCCCTGATGCAGTTTCCCTCCAGCCGCTCGTCTCTGAGATCCTGAACGCTTCCCAATAACTGGAGATGCCTCCCAAATCTGCTAAGGCGGCCGCCAATGCAGTGATTATCTGCCATACCGTTGGGATCCGTTGTGGAATACTGGGTCCGCCTCCAAGAAGGCGAACGTCAGCCCTTCTCCCTTTCCAGGTCGTCCTGGGCCAAATTTTTTGTTAAGGGCGTCGAGAAGCTTATCCCTGATGCCACGGGGGAATAGATTCTTCCTCCCTCAGAGGCGTCCTATGTGTCAGCCGTTCTCCTGCTCCAGAAAGCTTCTTTCAAGTCCAGGCCTCCCTGGCGGTTCTGCACTAGGTCGTCCAGGTCTTCCTCTTCCTAGCCTCCTCGGCATGAAGTTTTTTCCCCTCTCTGGGCATCTCAAATGACGGGACGTCTGGAGCCTGGGCCTGAGAGGCGGTGTCATCCGGCTACTCCAGTTTTCGCTGGAGTCTCTTTGCCTTCGCTATGTCAGACAATCCAGGCTGTCTCCAATCTCCAGCGGCAGGGAGTCAGCGTCCCTGTTCCCGTTGCAGAGTGTATCTGGGGTTACTATTCTTACCTGTTCTCCATTCGCCTAGAAGGACGGCTTCCTCTGTCCCATCATGGACCTGAAAGGGTTCCACAGGTTCTTCCATGCCTGCAGGCTCCGTTGTAGTCTATGCAGTCTGTGGTGGCATCCCTGGAGATGGGCGAATTCTTCGTCCATCTACATCATCTCGCTGTGCCGTCAGCGGTTTCTTCATTTTTGCTGTGGATCCTTGACCTTTCCAGTTGTCTCTCTCCCCTTCAGGCTGGCCTCTGCCACCGGGGGTTTTTTCCCCTCAGTGATGGCGTCTCTCATGGCCATCCTCTGCGCCAGAGGTGCTGCCGTGTTTTCAGACTTTGACGACCTCCTGGTGAAGCCCCTCCAGGTCAGACAATCTGACCAGCTTGTGGTTCACCTTGGATGTTCTTCGCCGGTTCTGCTGGCTCATCTATGAGGATGTCTCGTGTCCTCTAAGCACATGGAATCCGGGACATGATCCTCTGCTCGCTCCAGGGTGTGATTCTCCCTCCGGAGGCCAAGATCCTGAGTGTCCCACCTTTGGAGGTACTCTCCTTGCTGTCTTTGAATCGACATGTGGGTCCTGCGCACGATCGCCTCAACCATCTAGGCTGTACCTTTCATTCACTCTGTCGTTCTCTCCTCTTGAAGATTACGGCCTGCTGGGACAAATATCCGGACAGCCTCATCTGCTTGGTTCTCTTTCCACCTTGGTTCACGGAGAGATTCTTTAGTGTATATTCCTCCCCAGGAATTTCTCAAGGGAAGTCCTTCTTCCCCTCTGTTGGTAAGTGATTCCCACTGCCGCCAATTTCCCCGGCTGGGGAGTGGTCCTCGATGCTTGATTGTTCAGGGCCTGTGGTCCAGGGCCGATTCCTCCCTCTGGTTCAACCTGCTGGATCCCAGGGCTATCTTATTTGCCCTTACTCCTTGGACCTCTCTTCTCCAAGGACATCTGTCACAGTCCAGACTGACCTCTCCTCCATGGTCGCCTACTTGAACCCTCAGCGTGGCACCAGGAGCCGTGCGGCCTTACTAGAAGCCTCACAATTTCTTCCTTGGGTGGAGCGCCTTGTTCCAGCTCTTTCGGTGGTCAACCTTTTTCTGGGTGGCAGACTACTTGAGTCGAGAAAATATTGCTCCGGGCGAGGGTCGCTTTATCTGCAGATCTTCCATCCACTGTGCTCCCGCTGTGGTGTGACAAACGTCGACATTTTTAGCCTCCGCCGGAACCACAGGGTCCCCGGCTAAATTGCCAGGTCTCTGGATCCTCGAGCCATCACCGCTGGCGCTCTTGTAAGTTCGGTTTTTCACTTCCTCTTCTCCCTTGGGTCCTCCAGAATCTCAAGACCAAGGGGTTTCAAGCTATCCTGGTGGCACCAGATTGGCCCTGCCGGGTCTGGTATGTGGATCTCATTTTCCTGTTGGCGGATGCTCCTGGCCTCTTCCTCTGCTGGTCGACCTTCTGTCTCAAGGACTGCTGTTCCTCCCCACCTTGACTCAGCTGCGTTCACGGCGTGGCTGTTCAATCTGAGGTTTGAGGCATTGTGGTTTTTTCGGAGTTTGTTATTCTAACATACTCAAGGCCCGGAAATTCCAGATAGCTTAGATCTGCCATCAAACGTGGAAGGCTTACGTCCACCGTTGGAAGAGTAACGATTCTCATCGGATCTTCTCCAGTCTGGTCTGGATCAAGGTCTTAGTCTTCTTTCTTTTTAAAAGACTTTCCTACAGGAGTGCCACTCTGTGCTCCTTTGGAACCCTTGGATCCGTGGGATTTTAACCTCATCTTTAAGGTGCTTCAGGTTCTCCCCTTCGAGCCTATGATATCCCTTTTTTTGCCTTCTGTCCTGGTAGAATGAGTTTCTGGTGGCCATTACCTCCATCCGCAGGGGTCCCTAATTGGCTGCCCCTTTTTTTCGGCAGCCTCCCTTTCTGGTCCTCCACAAGGATAAGGTTTTCCTCTGTCTGCCACAGTCTTTTTTTCTTAGGGTGTTTTTCCTGCTTCCACTTCGAGAACTTGGTCTTGCCCTCTTTCTGCTCGGTCCCCAGGCGTCCGTGTGAGTGCTTGCTCTTCCCTGCCCGGTTGTTGCCCGGGCAATTTGCGTGTATACTGTTCCTCACGGATCCTTTCTCTTGTTCGGACGCTTTGCTCATTCTCCCTGAGTGCCCTTGCCAGGGCCTGCCTGCTTCCAGAGCTCCCATCTTCCGATGGCTTTGGTCTGAGATTAGGGAGACCTATCGATTTAAGAGTACGGCTCTGCCTTCCCGTGTGACGGCTCTCTCCTCTAGAGCTGTTGGAGTTCCCGGGCCTCCGGCATCAGGCTTATGCTTCCCAGGTCTGTATGTATCCCACTGGGCCTCCATCCTTTTTCTCTAAGTTTCTCCAGATTCATTCTGTGGCCTCTGCTGATGCCAATTTGGGTTGTAAGTTTCTGGAAGTGGTTGAGTATTACAGGTTTGCATGGCCGTGTTATTCCCACCCTCTGGGACTGCTTTAGGACATCCCATGGTGCTGTGTCCCCCAGTGAAGTAGACGAGAAAGTGGGATTTTTGTGTACTCACCGTAAAATCCTTTTCTCGTTGTATTCACTGAGGGACACAGATCCCTCCCTTGTTTTTTTTCAGTGTTCCTGCCCGAACTGTGTTGGTTCCTTTTTGGGTTCAGGCATTGTTGGTGGTTGTTGGTTCCATGTTCCTTTGTGTCTCTCTCTCCTACTGCTATGGTACAAACTGATTCATGCACAGTGGCTGTGGCAGGGTATAGCCTGGAGGCGGAGCCAACAGCTTTTGCTTTTTCCTAGTGTCTTGTCTCCTAGTGACCAGGTCTATACCCATGGTGCTGTGTCCCCCAGTGAATACAACGAGAAAAGGATTTTACGGTGAGTACACAAAAATCCCACTATTTCCAGAGATGTCATCAGTTGAAAATACAGTTGGGAGTGTTTTTTTTCAACTGGTGATATCTCAGAAAATAACACAGATAGAGCTACAATCATATTAAAGATTAGATTCTCATAACTGTTCTAAGTTTTTTAATATCTGAGATATAACTGTTTGAAGTGACTCCTGCATTCCCCAGCCTTGGTTTTCTCTATTATACAGGAGCCCGCCCCAACATACTGCAGCAAGAAATGGTATACAGATTTCAGCTGGCAATACAAAGCAGGGAGAGAAAGTGGATTTCAGTACAGGATTATACATAAAGGAGCCGAAATTTGTTAATAAAGTATATTACAACAGTTATTAATAGCATGACTGCTGCCAGAAAATCAAAACTTGTTTGATCGTTTAGCTACGCTTTAAAGCGTAATTTCAGTTATGAAACAACTTTTCCAGCTCCAAGTGTATTTTTGATTTTGAAGATCTATCCACAAGATCTGGGGCCTTGCTGATTTGGCTGCCTGTGGGCCCTGGAAGATATAGCAGTGGATGGGTAGTGGAAGCAGTCTGCTCCTATTCAAGTAATAGAAGCGGAGTTGCAATTCCCCAGCGCCACACTATACAGTAGACAGGGCTGCAGTTATGCACCTATTACTTGAATAGGAACAGCCTCCTTCTGTTCCCTGTCCATTGCTAGAGCTTCTGGTGCCTGTCAGATCAGATGCTGATGACCAAACCTGTGGATGGGTCTTTAGTATCAAACGAATTAGGACCGGAAAACACCTTTATTGAATTGTGCAGGTGAATATAAGAAACTTTGTCATTTATTATATTAAAGAAATATGTTTTCTTCAATCAGGTCTAGTTACTTCTTATGGAGACAGGACTACTGTCAAGATAAGGTTTTACAACTGTACAGAATGAGGCAATAAATCAATTAACTAGTTGGCATTCCCTTTTCCATACACGTCTGTCTGTGAGGCTTAAGATGGGTATGGGTTCTATTACAGATAAATCTGAATGAAGGGAAGGTGAAGAAAAACCGCCTGATAAGTGGAGAAGAAAACATATTTCTTTAATAAGATCTATTACACAGTATTTTACATTCATCTGTACTATTCATTTATGGAAAGTAGTTTTATGATTGGTGGTGCGACTGCCAAAATCAATTATAAACGGTTGTAAGTGGCGTAATAAATACCTTTTTTGCATCAAAGTGCTGCTTTACTATTAAAAAAAAAAAAGAATCCGCTTTTAATCTATTTGCCAATCAACTGTTTGGTGCAGGCAGGGTGTGGCCGCACCTTCAAGAGCATTTTTTTTTTGTCTGTAGTTTTCACCTAACATCACCTTCTACCATAAAAATTGACAGTTGTCACCCACGCCCTGGATGCAACAAACAGCTCATTTGCTTACAGATTAAGTGTACATTCACACTGCCATGATTCAAGTCAGTTTTTCCGATCTGTCATAATATCAGAAAAGCGGACTAAAAAGCCACTGAGGGTGTCCAAACTCAAACTGCTTCTGTCTCCATTCACTGTAATGTTAAAAACAAGATGGAAGCATTCTTCCATCTGGCTTGTTTATTGTGTAGATGGGAGATAAAGTCTTGCTCTTTCTAAATCAGTCATTATGTCCTATGACTGATCCGAAAAATGGACTTGAATGACAGCAGTGTGTACTTAGCCTAAGATTTGAATTTATTGGAAGCAAGATTGCACTGAGTGGTTTAGAAGCAATTTTGATGGTGCTAGACTATCTTTAAAGGCACTTTTAAATTAACTCACAGATTGATTCCAGGAGCAGTCACATGACCGCATGGGTGCTCTGTGTCTTTCGTAAAGGGGTTGTAATCCATATTTATCACTTGGCCTTACTATATAAATTCACTCCACCAATTATGGACCATGCTCCCACAGAATTTGGTAATGGTTCGATGCCTGAGGCTATGGGCTGGCCAAAAAAAAAAAAAGAATTTGGTAATGGTGGAAAATGTGGCAAACTTTTTTAAAAAAAAACATCTAGATATCTATCTTGTAGACAACAATATACAGGGTACAAGTATTAATGTTCAATCCAAGGATCTGTCCAATTGCCAGCAGGGGTCAGGAAGGAATTTTTGCCAGTTCATGGGGAGATAGATCTGTGCCAGTAAGCCACTAACTAGGTAATGTACTGTACTTGTGAATTTGTGTCACTGTAGCTCAGCATGCCCAGTGAGCGTAGCCTCACTTCCCCAATGTATGGCATGTGATCAGTCATATACATGGGCCAGGCCTAATATTCTGGTCCACTGTCCGTGCCACTATAGCTTGAACACAAGACCATTGAGCAGCCCAGATCTTCATAGAGTACTACAACTTTGCATGCGTAAGTCCTTCCTATTCCTACTGAAGCACCCTAAACAAAAAAAAAGTATAGAAACACAAAGTGGCGCATGCTGAGAATAATAAAGTGCCAAAAAAGCCCTCAAATCAAGCAAAAATTTAGTAAGTTAATTTTTTAACATATTTTTTAAAAATGTGTTAACACCTGGAAAACCCCTATGAATGTTAAGCACATCATTGACATGTATTGGTAATTTAGTCAAATGTCTTTCATGAAAATAGGTAAAATGAAAGAACTGAACGAGTCCACGTCTGAAGAATACAGAATGCCTGAGGATGACCTAATAAGACTTGACAAGCTGCTGTCCTTAGTTGTTAATACCTCAAAAGAAACAGTCACTGCTCAGCAAGTAGACACGTTATGGAGGGCACTCAAATGGCCCCAAGGTATGAGATCTGTATTCTTCTTATATTCCACCACAATGTAGGCTTTTGAATGTGGTTTTGCAAAAAAAAAAAAAAAAAAAGCCATCATATACTTACAGTGGGGAAAAAAGTATTTAGTCAGCCACCAATTGTGCAAGTTCTCCCACTTAAAAAGATGAGAGAGGCCTGTAATTGACATCATAGGTAGACCTCAACTATGAGAGACAAAATGAGAAAACAAATCCAGAAAATCACATTGTCTGATTTTTAAAGAATTTATTTCCAAATTATGGTGAAAAATAAGTATTTGGTCACCTACAAACAAGCAAGATTTCTGGCTCTTACAGACCTGTAACTTCTTCTTTAAGAGGCTCCTCTGTCCTCCACTCATTACCTGTAGTAATGGATCCTGTTTGCCCTATTTGGGGGGGGGGGTATGAGTAGTATCCCTCCCGCAACAGACTCTGGCGCTGACCTGTGTGTATAATGGGACCTGAAGCCTTCGCTGAAGGGAAGAGTGGGAACATAAATGAAATATATCAGTGCCTCCACCCAGGATAGAGCCTCTGTATTACAGGGAGGATCTCTTCCTGGGACTTACCCATGAAGTACAGTTAGTAGCCTTAACAAGGATTGCTGTACTAATCTCACAGTCTGAAGAATACATACAGATACCACATAAGGTTATAACAGTAGCTTTATAAGAATCAACAGGGTAATAGTACATACATACAATATACTCAGAACACAGCAGTGCTACAACAACCAGAAAGTCCACAACAGTCTTAGGTTATATACCCGGAGATATATATATATATATATATATATATATATATATATATATAAGCTATAGATATAGATATAGATATATAGCAAGAGTCCGGTGCACAATACCTCCAGGTAACAGAAGGGATGCAGGGGCCCCTGTGGATGACTGTGGATCCTCGGATTCTTCCAGGAGATGACAGACAGCCGATCAGGAGATGATGATGATGATGATATTCTTCAAAGGCAGCAAACAGGGCGACAGTGATGGTAGTAAATGCAGGCCTGACTACCCTAACACTGAGTCCTTAACCTGCCAGCTAAACTACTAGTGCAACCGGGCCTCTAACTAGCTAGTTGGCCGTTAGAAGCCTAACCTATCACTGCCCTGAACTATATATATATTAATCCCTAACTACAGTTACTAGCTAGGTCCTGTGAGTATATAGGGGTAACACATACCAAACTATATACTCTGCAATAAAGTGGAACAGGTGGCTCTGAAATAAGGTAGAGCAGCTTCACTAGCTGATCTCAAGGATATAGATTCTTAAATATCTACTTATCTATACCTTAGGATTACACCTACCACTTGCCTTAGACTCCCACAGACATAACATGTCTGTCTCACAGCAGCTCTGCCTCACATGTCTCTGACTCACTGTATTTACAAAACAAACCCTGCACTGAATGCCTGGGGTCTCTGAAGCCAAACTGCAGGGGCAGAGAAGCTAGATACATTATATACTAGTAGAAATGGAAGTTCCCTACATCAGTATAAAAGACACCTGTCCACAACCTCAAACAGTCACACTCCAAACTCCACTATGGTGAAGACCAAAGAGCTGTAGAAGGACACCAGAAACAAAATTGTAGACCTGCACCAGGCTGGGAAGATTGAATCTGCAATAGGCAAGCAGCTTGGTGTGAAGAAATCAACTGTGGGAGCAATAATTAGAAAATGGAAGATATACAAGACCACTGATAATCTCCCTTGATCAGGGGCTCCACGCAATGATCACAAGAACGGTGAGCAAAAATCCCAGAACCACACGGGGGGACTTAGTGAATGACCTGCAGAAAGCTGGGACTAACGTAACAAAGGCTACCGTCAGTAACACACTACGCCGCCAGGGACTCAGATCCTGCAGTGCCAGACGTGTCCTTCTGCTTAAGCCAGTACATATCCAGGTCTGTCTGAAGTTTGCTAGAGAGCATTTGGATGTTCCAGAAGAGTATTGGGAGAATGTCATATGGTCAGATGAAACCAAAGTAGAACTGTTTGGTAGAAACACAACTCGTCGTATTTGGAGGAGAGTGAATGCTGAGTTGCATCCAAAGAACACCATACCTACTGTGGAGCATGAGGGTGGCAACATCATGCTTTGGAGCTGTGTCTCTGCAAAGGCACCAGGACGACTGATCCGTGTACATGAAAGAATGAATGGGGCCATGTATCGTGAAATTTTGAGTGCAAACCTCCTTCCATCAGCAAGGGCATTGAAGATGAAATGTGGCTGGGTCTTTCAGCATGACAATGATCCCAAGCACACCGCCAGGGCAACGAAGGAGTGGCTTCGTAAGAATTATTTCAAGGTCCTCGAGTGGCCTAGCCAGTCTCCAGATCTCAACCCCATAGAAAACCTTTGGATGGAGTTGAAAGTCTATGTTGCCCAGCGAAAGCCCCAAAACATCACTGCTCTAGAGGAGATCTGCATAGAGGAAAGGGCCAACATACCAGCAACAGTGTGTGCCAACCTTGTGAAGACTTACAGAAAACGTTTGACCTCTGTCATTGCCAACAAAGGATATATAACAAAGTATTGAGATGAACTTTTGTTATTGACCAAATACTTATTTTCCACCATAATTTGCAAATATATTCTTAAAAAAATCAGACAATGTGATTTTCTAGATATGTTTTCTCATTTTGTCTCTCATAGTTGAGGTCTACCTATGATGTTAGTTACAGGTCTCTCTCATCTTTTTAAGTGGGGAGAACTTGCACAATTGGTGGCTGACTAAATACTTTTTTCCCCCATTGTAGATCAGATTTTTATGAAGCCCACCATGCTCTTGTGTCAACTGTCCTGTGGATTATTCATTTTTAAGGGGTTGTAGTACATGAAAAGTTGTTTTGCAGAAGGAAATTAACAAAATTTACTTATATATTTTAACCCCTTAATGACACAGCTTATAACAGGATGATGCATGCTTTTTTTGCCATAGCTTTTTTTTTTTTTTTTTTTTACATCGATGTAGCCTATATGGTTTGATTTTGCCAATACAAATTGTATTTTTTAATGGAACCATTTTGGAGTTGATATAATCCATTATTTTTATTCTAATTATTTTTATTTTATTTTTTTTTATTTTTTTTTGTTTCATTATTCCATTGTTCAATTTCTGGTATAAATAATAGAATTAGTACTTCCCAGTAATTCGGTTTCTAGTATAGCCCTCCATGACAGCACCACAGGAGGTTGTATCTCCTCCCACTATTAGGGACAGGAAAAGCACACAAAAGGTTAAAAAATCCCTCCCCTTCCTCCCTCTTCAGTGTATTCCAAATAACCACTATTAGTGTATCCTAAACCAAATGTAGTCTAGATCAAGGGAGGGAAATCAGTGTACTGTTATGGAGGGCTATACTAGAAACCGAATTACCGGTAAGTACTAATTCTATTTTCTCAAATGTCCTCCATGACAGCACCACAGGATGAATGCCAGATAACTATTTTGAGGGAGGGACTATCACCTGCAGGACCTTCCTTCCAAAAGAGAGGTCTGACGTGCAAGAAAGGTCCGGTCTGTAAGGTTTAGTATATGTATGGAGGCATCAGCCCAAGAAACTGACATTGTTCTGGTAGAATGAGCTTAAGGTGTTTTTGGGGAGATACACTGACACAGATAGGCCTTACAAATTGCATTTTTAATCCAACTGGCAAGGGATTCTTCCCTCCTATTAGACGGATGTTAACAAAAGGAAGGAAAAAAAATCAGACGTGAAAATCAGAAATCACTTTTGGAAAAAGGTATGGTCAGGATAGAATACCATTCTGTCCTCTAAGATTTTTAGGAAAGGTTCTCTGGTAGATAGGGCCTGGATTTCATTAACTCTCTTGGCAGATGTTATGGCAACCAGAAAGCTGATTTCTATGACACTTCTTTGATATTAGCATCAGCAATCTTCTTCCTTGGAAGAAGCCTCCAGGCCCCAGAAAAAAATCTTTTGACCCAGCGTTGCTTAGCCAAGTCAAAATAAAAATAACTACTAAGGGCTGACACGTGTACCTTTTAGAGTACTAGGTTTTAGACCCTTATCCAGACCTGCTTGCAAAAAATCCAAGATTTTTGCTATATTTGGATGGTTGATATCAGGAACACTACTGCCACACCAGGAAAGGAATTTCTTCCACACCTTATTGTAGATAGCATGGGTAACTTCTTCCTCCCAGCCTGGAAGGTTTGAATAACAGACTCAGACAGTCCTCTTGATTTCAAAATGGAGATTTCAGAAGCCAGGCTACTAACTAGTGTTTGAGGATCTGAATGAAATATCGGTCCCTGACGTAGAAGGTCTGGAACTAACAGAAGCATCGAATCTGCTATTTTGAGATTGTTTAGAAGCCCAAACCACTCTCTTTTGGGTCATACCGAGCTATTAAAACGATCTTCAGATTCCCCTGATGATCTTCTGTAGAACCCTTGCAAGTAAAAGAATTGGAGGGAAAGCATATGCCAGGATGAACTCCCAATTGTGGGAAAAGGCATCTACCCCTAGCCAAGATTCTTTCAGGTTGAGTGAAAAGAACTGAGGAACTTTTGTTTTTTGATGATCTGGGGGACTCCACTTCTGGAGTCCCCCAGATCTGACAACCTGCTGGAAAATTTCTGTCTTTAGACTTCAATCTCCTGGATTTAGATGTTTCCTGCTTAGAAAATCCAATTGGCAGTTTGAAGATCCCTTTAGATGGAAAGCAGAAATGGATATTAGGTCTCTCTCTGCCCTGGAGAATATTTGTGCTGAGAGAGCTTGAAGATTCCGCCATCGAGTACCTCCCTGGGGCACAGAAATGCTACTGCGGTCATGTTGTCCGACAATATCCTGACATGAGAGTCTTTTATCAATGGTCTGTTTGCTTATAATGCTTATAAAGCCTCCCATACAGCCCTTAGCTCCAGGAAATTCGAGGAATGGCTGCGAGAGCCGAAGGTCATACCCCTGTAACGTTTTCTGAAAGAGGATTGCTCCCTGCGTACATCTGTAGTAATTTGAATTATTGAACAGGGGTTCCAAGGGAATCCCTGTTGTAGATTGTAGATTTGAGCTCTGCTTCCACCATTGAAGGGAGGCTTTCACATTGTGAGACATATACCGTATTTTTCGGACTATAAGACGCACCGGACCATAAGACACACCTAGGTTTTAGAGGAGGAAAATAGGGGAAAAAAAATTTGAAGCAAAAAAAGTGGTAAAATATTTAATATGTGGGATTTGTAGTTTTGCAACAGCTGCAAGGCCATATTGACAGGTGGCCCTGCAGCTGTACGGGGGATGCATAGGACGTCTTTTTTTGCAGGACCAGATGTACTTTTTAGTTATACCATTTTTGGGAACGTATATTGCTTTGATCGCTTTTTATTCAAATCAGAGGCGAAACAGCGAAAAAAAAAGGCGGTCCAGCACTTTTGATACTTTTTCCCACTATGACGTTCACCCTATGGGAAGAATATTTTTTTAAGTTTCGGACACAGGGATACCTAATGTGTATGTGTTTCACAGTAATATTCTACTTTTATATGTATTCTAGGGAAAGGGGATGACTTAGAACTTTTATTTTTTAAAATTTTTTTTTTTTAAACTTTTTTTTTTAAACATAGTAATATTACTAGGACAAGCCTGAGAGCCTTCATAAGGCTCCCAGCTGTCACAGGAACAGGACGGCTCCCGCGATCGCACCACGCGGGAGCCGGCCTGCAACAAGAAAGGTACAGGGCCGGTGGGGACTGACCCCGGGGGCAGCTTTATTACGTTTAGGGGGCTCACATGTAGTAATGCCCACAATCAGAGTGGATTCTGATCACAGGCATTAGCTCCGGTTCTCCGCATTATAGCGGAGACCCGGTAACTATGGCGACCTCTCTGCAGCAGAGCGGCCACCATCATCTTCACAGACCCGGCATCCGCCGTAATAGCACGGTAGGTGACGGGAGGTTCACACCGCCAGGACACCCTCTCAGCCCAGGGCCCGCAGCATCGCCCCCACTCCTCCCGCTGCAGGAAGCCAGCCGCAGCAGGAATGGGGTGATGCTGCGACCACGCTCCTTCGCCCCCCCCCCCAACACTCACATTCGGACCATAAGATGCACCCCCATTTTCCTCTCAAATTTGGGGGGGGAAAAAGTGCATCTTATAGTCTGAAAAATACGGTAGATCTTCTTGTCTAATGACAGCTGATTCTTGTCCCAATTTGATAGTATCAATGATTGGAGATTTCTTGAATGAACTTGAGCTCAGGGTACTGCCGGGCTACAAAGGGTCATTGACTCCAGTACTGACATTGCTTCTCTTATGGTTACTTTGTCTTCCTCTGAAAGACCGTGACTTTGGATAATAATACTCATCCTGAATTAGACCCTCTAAATTCTCGTAAATGGGAAATACTAATTTTTCCTTTGGTCTAAGCCCTGCAAACATTTCATCTTGAACCGTTTGCTTCTCCTGAACTACTTCTATATTCATGGTGTTTCTAACAGCAGAAAGAAGTTCCTGAGTTAATTCAGATGATAAGTAGTATCTTCTAGCCTGAATCTCTGAAGGGCCCCAGGTAACTCCCCTTTTTCAAGGAAATCTTCGGACACAGATGGGACGTAAACATAACTATTGTCCGAATCTGGTTCTGTAATTAATTTCCTCCTCTTAGCCGCAGGTTGTGGTTCAGAAGAGGAAAATGTATGGGAAAAGAAGCTAGGGCGGATTGGATTTCATGCCGAACCATCCCTTTAATTTCCTCCATCAATGACAGCTGTTCCTCATTAATTATTTTTTTCAGTGTAAGACTGACATAAGATTTTTTTTTTTTTAAAGTGGAAGAAAGCTTTTTCCCACGGATGGCACATTTAAGTACAACCAAATTCTTAGATTTGAAGATACATCTATAGCTTCTTTTTTCCAAATAAATACATGACAATTAAGGGAAATAAGAACCCCGATAAACATACCATGTAACAACCAGATTACTCACTGGGGCTGGGGATACGCTAGGCTTATACGCCACTTTAGAGGACTCATCTCCAGGATTTATGACTGACACAGATGGTCCTACCTTGAGAAGAAAGCCTCTTGGTCTGGGAGGTTTTTTAACCGCCTCCAATGACCTGAGTACTCCATTCCACCAGTAGGATTGTCTCTGGTTCACCCAATCCTTCAAGGCGCCAAACTTTTTAAATTTCCTCTTTTTGGCGCCTTTTCCCGAAACCGGAAGTGACATTGGTGTGCATCCCAGCGTGGAACGCAGGCTCCAGGATGCGGGCAGGGGACACTACAGGCCAGGGAGCCTCCAAGGAAGGACCGAGGCCTGCACTACTCGTCTCCACTTTACCAGGATGGCGCAAGATGAGACGGTACTGCCAAGACTCCGAGGAGAAACGCGCAGAACTGCGGGCACAGCCACACTGGACCCCACTCTTGCCAGGTAAGTACACACACAAAATCTCTTGTATGCCCCCAATAGGGACAGGAAAAAAACACTGAAGAGGGAGGAAAGGGAGGGGCTATTTAACCTCTTGTTTGCTGTCCTGTATGTGTGCTGTGCTGTCTTGTGTACCTGACCCTAATAGTGGGTGGAGATGCAACCTCCTGTGGTGCTGTCATGGAGGGCATTTGAGAAAACATGTTAACTTCATTCTGTGGGTTAGTACAATTAGCCTCTGGGCTATACCCTGCCACAGGCACTGTGCATGAACCAGTTTGTACCGCAGCAGTAGGAGAAAGACACCAAAAAGCAAAAAAGAACACAGAACCAACAACCACCACCATGTCCTGAACCCGAAAAAGAAGCAAATCAGCTCGAGCAGGAAAAACAAGGGCGGGATCTGTGTCCCCCAGTGAATACCACGAGAAAAGGATTTAACAGTAAGTACAAAAATTCCGTTTTCTCGCTCATTTCACTGGAGGACACAGCACCATGGGTTGTCCAAAAGCAGTTCCAGAAAGTGGGAATTACACGGCCCTGTGAGCAACCTAGGGCACAGCCGCAGCAGAACCTTATGACCCAACTGGCATCGGCAGAGGCCACAGAGTGGATCTGGGAAACTTTGAGATAAGTGTGGACGGAGGCCCAGGGGCAACCTGCAGACTTGGACGGCAGAAGCCTGATGCCAAACAGGCCAAGAGGCCTACCTGAACGCAGATCGGACCCATCAGGAGATGGAATCCTAGGACCCAGACAGGCCCCTGCGAGAGCACTCCAGGAGGATTAACAGAGCATCTAAACGACAGGAAGGGTCCGAGAGAGACAAATAGACCCAATTCGCCCAGAAGACATCCAAGCAGTAAAGAGAATGCTCACGTGAATGCTTGGGGTCCGGGCAGAAAGATGGCAAGACTATGCCCTGTGGAAGAGAAGGAGGAAACCACTTCAGGAAGAATGAGGTGGCAGATGAGGAACAACCTTGTCCCTATGGAGAACCAGAAAGGGAGGCTGCCGGACATGGCAGCTAGCTTGGAGACTCTGCAGATAGAGGAAAGGCCACCATGAAAATGACCTTCCAGATCAGAAGGCAAAGGGAGAAATCCCGCAAAGGCCCGAATGGGGAAGGGAGCCTGAAGCACCTCAAGGACGAGGTTAAGATCCCACGAATCTACGGGCGGGCGGTAGGGGGGGGGGGGGGACACTGTGCACCAGTCCCTGAGGAAAGGCTGCACCTGAGGCTGGAAGCCAGGGTCCTATTAAAAAGAGTAGAGAGGGCAGACCTGTCCTTCAATAGAAGGAAGAACAAGACCGTGAACCAGACTGGAATGGAAAGAAAAATCAGGATCCTGGGCAGAGAAAAGGAGAGCAGAAGACATTCGGCATTCTCACACCAGCGGGCGCTAGACTTCCACGTGCAATGGTAGCTCTTGGCTGACTGGAGTTTCCAGGCATTGAGCATGGTCTAGACAACAGGTTCCGAAAGCCCAAAGGCACCACAGAATCTCGGCTTCAGTAAGTCAGTAGTCTTCCCCATGATTGTGTACTCTACTGAACCAGACTGAGGGACCATTTAAAAGCTTAGGAAATCTTGGTAGGTGTTTTGTGTTGATTCGTTGGTTAGTGTGTGTCACCATCAGTCTATAATATTCAACTTTTTCACAATAGTCTCATTTTCTGAGATAGTAAATTTTGGGTTTTCATTAGCTATAAAGCCATACTCATCAACACTAACAGAAATAAACGCTCCAGGTATAATGAACCTATAAAATATAATTATCACTTTTTGAATTGAATTTTGAAATAAATTAACTTTTCAAAGTTTCTAATTTATTGAGAGGCAGCTAACAACACATCAGTGCTGGTGTAATTCTCTGAGAAGCACTGCCGCTTTGTTTAGTACAATACGGTCCATAACTGTATTACACTTTGGTCCTACATAGGACCAGTTATGGAGGGTCATGTGACCAAACCTGTCCGTCAGCAGCCTCCATGGAATAACAGTAAACATTGCATAGGAAACTAATGTATGTGCAGTGTTAATGGATGGAGGCTGTTGTGCTATTAAGCAAAATATTTACTAAGTGGTTTACACTACTTTTTATTAGCACATTTGTGAATATTATGATAAAGGGGCCAATCAATATCCCAGAATCTCTACTACTTTGTAATTCAGACATGGGCAGAGAGCTTCTTCTTTGTATTGGTCCTGTCCTGTTGCCCCCACACAGTATACATAATGTTCCCCAGTCCTCTCCACACATAGTATAATGCCCCACAGTGGCCCACACACAGTATAACGCCTCGGGTCGCTCTATTAGTAGAAATGGGTGAACCTCTCGAGATTTGTTTCGACGTATATTCATGAGAGTTCTCAGACCCCAGATTATAATAAGTGTATGCCCAGAGGTGAGGAAAACAAACAATGATACTCGCTTGTCTCACCTCTCCTGGGTATCTTTTCGGTATCCTGCTGGCACTTCGCATCATCCTTAGGCATCATGCTCCCCAAGGTTCATGTGTGGCGTGTTGATGTCATGATGCACTGACCCAGCGTTATGACGTCAGTGCACACCATGTGACTGCTGACTCCTGAGGTGCATGACGTCACATGAGGACTAAAAAGGATGCCCAGGAGAGGTGAGTATAAAAGTGTTTTATTTTTACTCAACTCCCCTGGCCACACCGCCATAGGCTGTGCTATTAATATGGCAGCTGATATTGGGACTGTTGCGCAGTGCTGCACAGCCTTTTTACCACTGATGGCTCGCAATCCACAGTTTGGGAACCCCTGATCTAATAGATGAATCAGACCCTTGAAAACCCTGTTTATTTTCTATAAATGTGCAATGTTTTCAAGCATTTGGAGCCTCATTTTCATATTTATAAAAATGCTTTTTCAAGGAAATGGTGCATCTTTTTGTACTGCCTAAAGGTATGATGGTGCTTAGGATAGTGCTGGACCATTATGATCCAAGTCAGAATAACAATTAATTGAACATTTTACCACAATTACGTTTAATGAACGAAGGAAAGGTGCTTTACCCCTATATCAGAAACTCTGTGAAAGTGAAGCTTCTGAGTTTGCAGGAGGAGGTTTAAAATCAGGACAATGGTGCAGATTTTATGATAGAGTATATTGAGAATTTACATTTGTAAAATCTCAAACTTTTTACATTGCTAGACAGCTCCTTATGTTTCCATGAAAAAGTTGTCAAAGCCCTATGGTACCCATTTTGCTGTTGCTCTGTTTTTAAATATGTAATTTGTCCTACACTTAAAGGGTCAGTAATGGATGAGATGGGAATATGAGGGGCAGTTTCAGAAACATTTAAATATAGTTGTACTACACTGTTTCTGTAACTCATAGAAGTGTTGAGTGAAGTTGCTCACTCTGCTGCTTGTGTAACACCTAATTACCTCTAAGACATGAATGGACACAGCATAGAACAGCAGTGTTCACCTATTTCTGTAACCCCTTACCACTTCGAGTGGTCTGAAATACAGGTATTCTCATCTCAGCCACAAAAGGATGAGATGGGAATAACATTTTAATCTATGGCACAATTATAGTACTTATAAGTGATTTCAGCTTCGTCACTTACCAGAAGGGTAAATCTACTATGCACAATGGTATATTTCAACTACAGTACAAATGAGAACAGTACTTTTTTATTGGCTTGCCTTTTACACAAATTAAAATATGCTTTCTCTTTTCTTTTTTACTACAGATATTGTGTTTCCTGCTTTAGATATTCTTCGTTTAGCCGTCAAAAATCCTACCGTGAATGAAATGTTCTGCAGTGAAAGCGAAGGAAGTGCATTTACTAGCTACCTCTTCCAAGTAATGCGGCCTGGTGGCAGACAAGCCAATCAACTGCTTGCTCTTCGGACATTCTGCAATTGTTTTTCAGTTGATGCGGGTGCAAAGTTTATGATGTCACAAAGAGACATTGTATTAACAAAATCCATTGAACTAAAATCTGTTTCCAATAAGAATGTCCACACTGCTCTGGCCACACTGGTCCTCAACTATGCCACCTGTTTACATAGATTAAGTGACTTAGAAGGGAAGGCCCAATGTCTGTCAGCTATCAGTACAGTTCTGGAAGTTGTTCAAGACCTGGAAGCCGCTTTTAGACTTCTTGTAGCCCTTGGGACACTAATCAGTAATGATTCTAATGCTGTGCAGTTAGCCAAGTCCCTGGGAGTTGACTCTCAAATTAAGAAATACATGTCCATCACAGAACCAGCCAAAGTCAATGAGTGCTGCAGGCTGCTTTTAAATACTCTCTAAGTTTGTTTCCTTTACCACCGATGGGAAAGCATATTCCTGCAACACTTGGTATTTTTTTTTTCTTTTATTACTATACCATGAATACACTGAATGCTGTGGACTGAATGCTGAAAGTTTGTCTCGTCTTTAAAATATAAATTGACTTAAATAAATTTTTGCACTCAGCGAATGTGGTGAGAGGGTTTTTTTTTTGTGACTGCACTTTAGCCATGACCTTAAAGGGGTTCTTCCAGTTTCAAACCAATATTGAGACACAAATATTATTGTTTGTGTAATTAAAAGTAACGAGCTGTGCACCTGGGTGTTCATCACATGACCATGGACTAATTTCTATCAACTGAAAGTAGGCAGACAATGACAACAAGCAGAGATCTAGAAAACCGTGAGGGAGTGATACAGAAAGTATATAGGAAAATTGTATAACTTTTCAATATACAAACAATACTATATGTGATTGGGTGTGAAGGCTTGTGTGGAGACACCAATCGCAGCTGTTAACACTTTAGATGCCAGGTCAAACGTGACCGTGGCATCTAAAGTGCGCAGCCGCCATCTTTCACCGATCGCCTATTGAAGGCTCCCAGGCTTGTCATTACATTAGATCTATTACACGCTGCCAGAGGCATTGTGTAATAGAAGGGAATGAATTTCGCTATAAACTGCAATACATTAGTCATCACCTAATACAAGAATTAATATCAAGCTTTCCTCTGTCTTAACATGTTCCCCTAGCCATAGCATAGAGCAGGGGTAGGCAACCTTCGGCACTCCAGCTGTTGTAAAACTACAATTCCCAGCATACATACTTGCTCTGCTGTTCTTGGAACTCCCATGGAAGTGAATGGAGCATGTTGGGAGTTGTAGTTTCACAGCAGCTGGAGTGCCAAAGGTTGCTGATCCCTGGCATAGAGAATAACTTGCAGATTGTTGGGGGTGCAACTGCTCATACTCCCACTGATCAGGAGAACAAGGGGACTTTAAGTACCCTTTCTGAATGGAGTGGTGGTCAGGCTGATACACACACCTCCCCATTCTTCATTGAAATGATTGGTCCAAATACTGCTCCATTCAGAATGGGGGACTAAACTCTCCTGGGGTCTGAAAAGTTGGACCCTCTCTAAGTTATTCACTATCCTATGGATAGGTGATAAGGCTAGGTTCACACTTCTGTCATTGCAGTCTGTTGCGCTCATCTTGTATAAAGAAAACTCAGGGCTGGACCTTCATCAGTTTAACAGATGTAGTCAGGAATAAGGAGCAGAATAAGTCATGGTGATGTAGAGTAGCTGAAAGGGACCAGCACCAGCAAGGTCTAGAAGGATCTTGCTGGTCCTTTTCAACTACTCTACATCACCAGGACTTATTCGGCTCCTTATTCCTGACTGCATCCAATAAACTGATGAAGGTCTGATACAAGACCAAAACATTTTTGTTTCTGAATGTAGAATAAACATATTGGAGTGCTTTCACACAAACTTAGAGAGTGCCGGAGTTTTATTTATATTGCAACACAGATTGAGTCCCTCTCTGAGCACCTCTGGGCTACCGAGTTTCGTATTCACTATATTTATGTTGTTCTCATCTGTCATAGGAATGACTAATGTAGACCAGGAGTAGACAATCTTTTTTGTACAGCATGCCGATTTAAATGAAAAAAAAAATCAAAGATGTGGTACTTGGAGTGCCACGTAATAATTGTAAGGGTAATGACCTCTATACTAAAGTCATATACCACAAACCATAACACAGAAGTGCTGCCACAGGATGCTTTAGGACGCATGCGCTTACTGCCATTTCCTGGTACACACCTGTACTTTCCCAGTAGAAGCAATAAAAGTCCATGTGCAGCCCTCAATTAGTAGTAAATGTATGTGTCCAGGAGCACTGTATGGCAGCACCCTTAGGTTGGTGACACACTATGTATCTGGATGCAGCTATAGTTGCATCCAGTTCTAGGCCACTGTTACTTTCACCTTAATGTAAAATTGCATTCACATGGTGTGTTTTTGCACAAAATACATGCACCATCATACAGAATAATGTCCCATAGTGGTCCCTCTACAAGGTAGAATATCTTATAGTTGCCCCTTCACACGGTATAGTATCCCATACGGGCCCCAACTAATTTTCAAAAAATTTCAGATTAAACTGAACCCGAAATTTATGGGGTTCACTGCTCACGAGCTATTATTATACACTGGGGTCTCTTCAGACCCCTGGGTATATTGATTGGAGGCCCCGGGGAGGTGATCAAACATAAGTAATCTTACTCATTTCACTCATCTGCATTTTTAAAGACCTGGCATTTGCCATACTATTACAGTGGATATTGGGAAGGGGTTAAAGGCTACCTTTTCACCACATTCAACAAGCACTTTAAATCGATTGGTAGGTTCTGCTCCACTGATTCTGGAACAGTTGGAATTTTTCCTCTGGTCCTCACTGTTCCCAAGCAATCAATGCCATTAGTTTTGGTGTCTGATATGCTATTTAGGTTCTGTACTGCCAGAAGGGTGGTGTCGTGTGAAGGAGGCCTAAGTCTTGCCTTCTAGGACACAAATTGTAATGGCTGATAACACAAGTCTACAAATTTTCAAAAGTTCGGTTCAGAAATAAAATGAGCCATTTCTTAATCATTTTCATGTGCTGAATTCAAATATCACAAGGAAAACGTTTTACTGTTATGTAAATTGTATAGATTGTAACTGATGGTAGTGCATTGCCATTGTGCAGTAAGACAGCTTTAAGACTCAGCTTGGATCAATCGATAAATAGCCTCCTCTCGTCTGGGTTATAGCTGATGTTGAGAGCTTCCATTAAACTGCAGAGGTTATTGCATGCAACAAGATTACCCTCCTTGAAGAAGAATTGGACAAGATGCTTTTGAAGGTCCCGGAACAAAAAAATCCGAACATCATCTGCTAGCAGATTCCACTGTTGAAGTCTGGAACCTAAGAGCTCTGCCTTACTCCTGGGCAGATCTAGATCTCTAACAAGATCATTCAGTTGACTTTGCGATATAAGGTGTGGTTCAGTGGAGATTGATGAAAGAAGATCATGATCGTGCGAGGTAGATGGTTCATGACCACATGCTGCTTCCTTTTCTTCCTCAGTGGAATCAAGTGAGATTGTTTCTGGTGCTTTTAGAACTGGCAATTCTTCTGAATGAGCTACTGGGTGTATCGCAGATGGAATATTTGGATACTGTAAAGTCCACTTCTTTTTATTCAAAATTCCTTTCCCAATTGGAGGCACCATGCAGAAGTAACAATTGGCAGTATGATCAGTTGGCTCTCTCCAGACCATTGGCACTGCAAAAGGCATAGATTGTCTTTTCCTGTTCAACCACTGTGTGAGGTTTGATGAACATCTATTACAGCATGTGTGCGGAGCCCCACTCTTGTCCTCATCTCCTATTTTGCAGCCGAAATACAGGTGGTAGGCTTTCCTAACCATGGGAGTGAAACTTCGCTTTCATAGATTGTAAGCTCTTGCGAGCAGGACCCTTAGTCCCATTGAGTGAATTGACTATTTCTTTGTAATGTATCTTTTTTTCTGTACTTGAACGCTACAAATTGTACAGTGCTGTGGAATATGTTGGCGCTATATAAATAAAATGTATTATTTTGTGACGCAAAAGTCACTTTGCAACATATATAGCAGAAATTATCTGCTTTATTAATGCAAGTCTGAGGCATCGCTGAATGCATATAGACTGAACGATGTAAGCCGAACTGTAACAAGTGCTGGATGGCTGATACAGGGAGAATATATAAACTTGTGTGACACAAGTTTAATTAGGATTGCCTCACCTGGCCTTTATTGGCATCTTTCTATTGGTCATTCTGATATGATGCAATACTGATGATGCAAACTTTTCCCATTATTGTATTAAAGGCTATGAGATATATCAAAAGCACCTCTGTATCATGAAAATTAGAACCAATTTCAAAATGTGAGCATCATTTTAGAGCTCAGCACCCCAAAATTAGTTAATATCAACTGTTTTCATGCCTGAACCAATTTGGCTGTAGACCAGTGATAATTTATGCATTTCCAAAGGCCAAGCAGAAAGCATAAGAGGTAATAATGTCACAGATGTACAATGAAAAGTTATACTATATTACATACTTCAATTCTACTTTCATGAAACCTTTATGAATAAATTGGTATCCAGAAAATCCATCCTGTCTAGTTACAGAGCCGTACATCCTGGCCAGGAGTTTCAGAATAAGCCGAACACAGCTGTGCTGTTTCTGTAACCTTGAGTTACGGAAATAGTGTAGCTTGTTGTTGCTATTTAACTCTTATTTACTTCTATGGAAATGACAAAACCATACACAACTGCCACACAGATGGCTGGAGATGTGGGTATTCTGATTTCCTATATAAAAATCCAAAGGCGATGCAAAATAAATCTAAAATATAACTTTTTGTGATAATGCATATGAAAATGCAGATCTGAACAATTGTTCACCAGCAAAATTAAGCCCCAAACTAGGGATCACCTATAACCTACATGAATCACCCCAAATTTATGCCCAGGTAGGCAAAAGCAAGGCACGGCGGTCACAATATATTGTAAAAAGCAGTTCCTACCTTGTTGACGTAATACTGGGGTAAAACTTCCTCAACAGATGAAATACGCTAACAGACACCAGTAAAAAGGATTACAAAAGAATGGGCAAACAGATGAGGCACACATAAAGGGAGTACAGGCAGTTCAGTCAAATACTGACCTTAAAAAAGCCCTAGTGTTGTAACACCGTTTGGACCTAAAACCTAATTCAGAGCCCCTGCACTATTTAGCATGGGACTACGACCGAAACCTCACCCTGAAATAACCAAGCCCTATGCACCCTATGAGATCAAAAGAGCACACGCAGGACTGTATACAAAAGATATGATGGTATAAATCCCACCATGCACGTTTCATGCGTTATGGAACACAATCGTCAGGGGATCATATAAAAAAACATGCCTCAATTAGCCAGATTCTCATACACTAGGTATGGACACTGTTCATCCAACATAACCTCAGGCAAGCATACTCACACTCCACCCCATATGTCATCCAGAAAGAGGGACAGCATGGATAGCCAGAGAGTCTCTGCTTAAGGAGCGATGGATACAATGGTAAACCTTTGTTCAGATTTGCATTTTTATCTGTATTATCAATAAAAGTTATATTTTAGATTTATTATGCGTCACCTTTGGATTTATTTTTGAGATTGTGATGACCTTTTGGTATACTGATTCTGTGGCCTTATTTATTCTGATTTCCTCCATGAAAGGCTAAAATGAGAATACCCTTTTAACCACTTTCCCCATAATAGTACGGTGGATGTCGGATATTTAAACATGGTGGCCACTTGGAAAGCTGAGTGGCCACCATAGCTGCCGGGTTTCTGCAGTATTATACAGCAGACACCCGACGCTTATGCCCACGATCAGTGCACGCACTGATAACAGGCATCAACCCCCCTGGCACCTTGGTCAAAACTGACCAAGGCGCGATTTTGCCGGAAATCCCGTTGGCATGACAGTCGGGAGCCTACTGAAGGCTCCCAGACTTGTCTGCCATTAACTTCTATTGCAGGTTGTTCTATGCAGCCTGCAATAGAAGTGCTGGTATTTTGCAACGCATTAGCATTGTAATGCATTGCAAAAATTAAAAAAAAAAAAAAAAATATCACATCAAATCACCCCCTTTACCTAGAACAGACATAAAAGTACTTAAATACTGAGCAACACATACACATTAGGTATCCCTGTATTTGAAAACGCCCAGTCTACAAATCTATAAAAATATTTTTCCCATACGGTAAATGCTGTAGCGGGAAAAAAACAAAACAAAAAATCAATAGTTCCAAACCACAGTTTTTTTCACTGTTTCGCCTTTGATAAAAATTAGAATAAAAAGTGATCAAAGCAATAGCAATTCCTCAAAATGGTATAACTAAAAGGTACACCTGGCCCCGCAAAAAAAAAAAAAGACACCCTATGCACCCCCCGTACACGAAAGAATAAAAAAAAGTTACGGGTGTCAGAATATGGCAAATTTAAACTTTTAGAACAAAATTTTTTTTTTTTTTTTTTTACACAGTTTTGGATTTTTCTTAAGGGGTTAAAATGTAAATAACACTCTATAAATTTGGTATCCCTGGAATCATACCAAAACATAGAATACAGATGACATGTCATTTTGGCTGCAGAGTGAAGACTGTAAAAACGAAGCCCCTAAGAAAGTCGCACAAATGCACTTTTTCTTCAAATCCACCCCATTCGGAATTTTTTTTCCAGCTTCCCAGTACATTGTACAGAATAATAAATGGTACCATCATGAAGAAAAATTTTTCCCGCAAACATTAAGACCTCATATGGTTCTGAGAACGGAAAAATAAAAAAGTTGTGGGGTTTGGTAAAGGGTGGGGAGTCAAAAACGAAAAATTCCTTGTGAGAATACAGTTCCTTACAGAGACACTTTCTGAGCCTTCAGATCTGTATCACATAACCAAAGTTCAACATGTGCACCATCCTACAGGTGCTAGCAAATGAAAATTTGCAACCTCTGAAAATCCAGTGCTGAAATGAAACAACATCTTAGTAGCAGTTGGCTTTATGTGTGTAACAGCAATGTGTCATTCATTCATACAACAGCTTTCTTACATCCAATATGAACATAAAAAGTGGTAGTTACATATTAAGAATACTACAGCAGTCCCTTAGAGATGAAAGGAGTAAGAGATAATATCCGGCCCACGAATGAGAGCTTCCTTTTGCACACCTAGAGGAGTTTGCAGGTTAGAGACCTGGAAATTATGTCCTTCTATGTCGCAGGCATTAAACCGCTCCGCTGATACTGTGACACGCTGATAAAGTGTAAATGTGACTGGAAGACCTGAAGAGGCAAGAAGGCTGCGAAGGAAGTAGAGGCGAAGATTAGACCGAATTTTCTGATGGGCATCAGTGCTGCGATGTGCCAAAGCACGAGGTGAGGATGGATCAAAACCACGTCCAGAGGGTGATGGTGGCCGGGGAAGACGGACAATGGGCACCTGCGGAAGAAGTGCAGGTTCCTAACAGAAAAGTAAAAAAATAAAAGTCATTTGCACAGTAAGAAAACATGCTAAATATTTCACATATATAGGTACACAAGTACCATCTATGATCTATATGTACTGATCCTATTTGCAGTATGCCTGCCTGATAAGTACTCAAAACTATGTAGCCACAAGGTTATCTATTGTGGGCGGAGGTTGCATAGCAGTAATCTTGTGATTTTTCTGTGACTTTCAAGTGATCTAATGTCACGGTTTAGTTCCTGCCTTAAAGGGAACCTGTCACCAGTAAAATGCAGTGCAATCTGCAGGCAGCATGTTATAGAGCAGAGGGAAAAAAGCAGATAAATATATGGTTCTGTGGAAAAAAAAATTAAAAATCAGTACAAGCTCTCATTTATTCATTGAAATCCCTATGTCGAGAAGTCAAGCAGGCAGGCTATCAGTGATTGACAGCTATCTCTATATGCACAGTCATAGAAGTGAAGCTGTCAGTCACTGATAGGACTGCCTCCTTGACTTCTCAGCATAGAAAGAGAAGATATTTCAATGAATCAATAACAGGTTATGCTGAAACTTTTGCAACAATTCTACACCTCAATCTGCTCAGCGCCCCCAGCTCTATAATATGCTATCTATAGAATGCATTGCATTTTTCTTGTAACCGGTTCCCTTTAAAGGAGAGGGCACATAGGACTGAAATGCTGTTTTTTGTTTTTAAACAGAAAGCTTCTTCTTCCTCACCTCACTCAAACTACAAAGCAAAGGTTGAAAAACTATGGGGAAACTACAGTGACTCCTCCAGATGAGCTGCAGCAAAGCACACCTAACTTTTGGCTGCGGACCACTACGTGGGGTCATAGCTTAAGGGTATGTTCACACAGGGGTTTTTCTAGTCAGACAGAAAAAAAAATCTACTTCAAGTTTCTGAAGAAGTTTCTGAATTCATTTTTTGCCTACCACACAGGGTTCTATTTCATAAAACCTCTAGATTTTAAGCTTTTTTTTTGCACCAGAATCCACCTCAAAACCACCTGCAAAAAAAAAAAAACTGTTAAAACAAACCCTAACATCAACTATTAGGGCACACAATTATATGAGCATTTACTACAACCACCCAGTTACTTAGGGGGCCCTACTTTACACAGTATCATATAGGCTCTGTTCACAACACTCCACTTTTGTACAGAATAGTTTAGGGCACTATTCCATACCTGTGGTATATTAGTATAATGGAGGTGACACTTTTTAGTTCTCTGTCAGGTGAATAGAGTCATATATATATATATACATATATACATATATATATATATACTGCTGTATAAGCCAGGAGCTTTCCTGCAGTATATATGAGAGGCACAGCATTGGGAGTTTACAGTCCAATGCTACATCCAGCACAATGCCCCGTCACACACAGCACCGTAGCATACTGAGTACCTATACCAGTGTAGTACGAGGCCACAGGGACTCCATGAGCTCCCAGAGAGAGTAAGGGCGCTAAAGCACTCGCTTATGGCCAGCTCCTGGATTCAGACAGCACATGGCAATCCTACAGCTGAGGACTATGGTTCTGCCGCCAGGACCGCGGCTATAGTGTACTAATTCAGAAGCCCACATACATACACTCACTCTCCTTTCGCTCATGCTTGAGTCACGTGACTAAGCTTCTGCCCGATGCCGCTCTCTGACTATACGAACACCGGAAACGCGGCTATCCCGATTATTTACACTGCTTCAAATTTATCTCTAAAACTAGAAGATGTACTAAACAAGCTTATTGATATACAAATGTGCCTGATGTAGTAAATCCATTTTGCTTCTTTATATTTTTCTATCGTACTGTGCCCTCACTTGGCATGGCTTCTCCGAATTCTCTAGTATGTGCGTCACTTACGTCCTGGTGTACGTGTGATGTACGGAATGTCGCTAGGGACATGAAATTGCATCGCTGTGATAGGTCTAGCCGGTGGCTGTATAGTGTGCGGAGTTGTTTCCCATTATAGCGCGCCTTAAAGAACAGCTGGGCTTATCTGCAGCCATGACCGGAGGAAAGAAGAGTTCCAAAGAGAAGAAGAAGAGACGGCGGTCAGCCTCCTGTGACCCTGGCTCTCAGGTGGAAAGGAAAAGGAGGAGCACAGAATGCAGCCAACAGGTGCCCTTCTCTATGTACTGTACTCCTCTTGTCACTGAGCTAGTGGTGCTGATGTTATCTAGTATGCTGTGCACACGACAGGGAATAGACTTCAGTGTGCAAACACGTACAGGGAGGCATCTTAGGAAATTGTAGACATTTCTGCGACCATCCAGTGCATGTGAAGATGGCTTTTAGAAAGCCATGTATGTGCTGCAGTCTCATTCACTTGTACGGTATGGATATATTCAGATACAGAAGTCTCAACAGCAGATCTGTCATGTGTGAATATACTTTTAAAATTGTTTCATCTTGACATGATCAGGACAGATTTATGGCTCCTAGATGAGAATAAGCAGAGTTATTGAAAATGGTGAAGGAGGGTTATTCCCATATCAGCCAATCGTGGGAAACATGGGAATTACTGGACACAAGTCCTGACCATCAGAGTGGTATGAGAGAAATAACCAATCAGCGCTATTACAGCCCTTCTGTGGCTTCCATTCACTTCTATTGGGGTTACAGAAACAGCGTAGAGCAGCGCCACTTGCCTGTTTCTGTAAGACCCACCTTGATGGCTCTGATTTGTGTCCAGTTATTACTGTCTTGGTCTTAACTTGCTGAGATGAGAATAACCCTTTGAACATTAGATCAAAATATTAATAAAAGCGCATTCACAGCAATGTTTTGGTCAGTAATTTGCATCATTACTAAGGGCAGTACAAAGAAAGATGTGTTTACAAGATCATTGTTAGGTTTATGATTATGTGTTCCTCGTTCTCATTTTTAGGAACCAGAGTCCTCTGCTGTACTTGCTGGAACAAAAGAAGAAGATGTTGAAGAGCTGAGTGATATAGAAGAGGGAGGACTAGATCTAAATGTGCCGCTGAAGCCTATAAGTTTTTACATTTCTGACAGGAAAGAGATGCTCGAGCACTGCTTCCGGGTACTTGGGGATAAGAAACTGAAGAAAATGCTTCCTGATATGCTGAAGGTAACAAATTTATTACTGGTAACTTTACAGAAAAGTTTTTAACCTGTTGAAGATTGGATGCCTCCATTTGCATGCCCAGCATGTAGTACCAAATCTACTTGGTCAGCACACAACCATGCTATAAAGTTTCCCCATGCTATACATGAATACTCTCAACATCCATAAACACCTGCACTTTTCCTTCTCACAGCATGCTATCTATTGCAGTCTACAGTTAGGTTAAGGCCCCACATAGCGAGCCGCAGCCAAGAAGCACTGTGGGAAAAACAGCGGCAGAAACAACATCAAGGTTTTTTTTTTTTTTCACAGAAAGTCTGCAGAGTTTGCCTCTGTGGACTTTATGCCCCTATTATACCTATACAGAAAATGCCAGCATTTCCATAGGTATATTTGACATGCTGCGATTTACAAAAACGCAACGGTTTTTAAATCGCAGCATGTCCTCTGCAGATATTTTTCTGCAATGTGTGGATGGGATTAGCCAGGTACTGTAAAACGTTGCAGCCAAATTTACGCTATGTGGTGCCCTAGCATTAAAGAGGACCTTTCACATCGTCATGTATATGCTGTTTTACATACTGGTAGAAAGCCGACAGCGCGCTGAATTCAGCGCACTGCCGGCTTTCCCAGTATGTGCCCCGGGGCTGGAGATATCCGGGGTCTTAGTTTCACAGTTCACCGTCAGAAGGGCGTTTCTGACAGTCTAGCTGCGCTGTGAGGAACGCCCTCCCTGACAGTATTGAGCCATAGCCATGTACTGGGGGGGGGTGTTCCTCACAGCTCAGCATCATCACTGGGCTAGCAGTATGTAAAACAGCATATACATGAGGACGTGAAAGGTCCTCTTTAAGCACCTGCTTACCATTTTTATTATAGCAGGAAGTGTAATCTATTTCATCTTCTAAAGGGATCACTTTTCCTACCAGGAAAGGGCTTTTTTAGTGAACTTTTGATAATGTAAAAACTCTTTTAATAACTTATTTCTAGACTGAGTTACAGTGTACAATCCTGAGGCTACCGTGATGTGGTGACAAAACTTCCTGTTCTAATATCTGTTCAGATTAGTCACAGATCCATTAGGAGGAATTTACTAACCCATCTACCGGTGTTAATTTGGCATATTTTTGGCACACGGTGCTTTCTTCCACCAATGATGCGCCATGCTCGCCACTTTTTGCAGAATTGGACCAGGGTGGGAACATTTTGGCCCAACAAAATTATAACTCATGACAGAAAATTGCGAGAGTTACATAGGAGATCCACGCCAGTTCCTGACTGGCGTAGATTTCCGTTCTGCTGCATGGGAGCCATAGCCTCTTAATTATTCAAGCACACCTCACGCTAGTCGGGGACTTTATTAAGACTGCTATAGGAAATTCCAGTCTTAATAAATTCCCTCTATTTTGTGGATCGTATTGACCAGTTACATCAATTTTTACATCCTTACCAGTTTGAATAGTGGCACCTATTGGAAAATGAGATAATTTTCATAATTTAGCCCATGTAGACCAGTACAATGGATTTAAAACAAAGGTGTCAATACTGTATATGATTGACATATAAATGTTTAAGTTGTCCACGTTCACCGAACACTTGGCCAGGTGCAAGGAATGTTGTAAAATAGTAACTCCATAGGAATTACAGTCACAAGCTAAAAAGTAATTGGACTGATTTGCGTGATAAGGCTATGTTCACATCTCTGTCTGAGCCTCCATTGCATTGTCTGTCAGAAATCGCCAGACAAAAGAAGTACTGCAAGACTGCCTTTTTTTTTGTCTGCCGTTTTCAGAAAAAAAAACAGACACCCAATGTACACCATTATAGTCATGGGGATCCCTCAGGTTCTGTTCTTGCCTGTATGGCCCGGTTGCAAAGTGGTTAAAGAGGGTTTTTTGGGAAATAGTACTTTACATAAAACTGCTACACATGGTTGCCCTAACAAAAATAATTTTACTAGCCTTGCATCGATCCCCTGCCTTCCGGGTTCTGAAGCATCTACAGGCATGTAAGAGAAACAAGGAAGTGTATAAAAGTGGGGACCTGGACAGCATTGGAATTGGAATGGAAGTGAATACAATCTTCCTTCCTTGTTCCCTCCTCTTCCCTCCCCTCCTCAAAATCCTCTACAAAACTGGCCCTGTAGAACCTGTGGCAGAAAGGCACGTTTGCATGTGTGATTAGACTCAAATACAATGGAGCTAAAGATGCGTGGGACCACATGCTGCATTTTCCTCAGTGATTCTGCCATGGAAACTGCAGCAAGATCGAGTAGGATGTGTCTTTCTTTAGCATGTTTTTTTTTTAATAGAAGATAGCCTCAAATCCCTCTCCAAGTCACCTGTCTAGAGTGGTCAAAACTGCTAACTAATGTGTGCATCATTTTGCATTTGATAATGTTTGTTTTAAGGAAACATATATATCTTGTAATTTATACCATAGGACTTATCTCTTGATGAGATCAAACAACTTTGTCTTGAGCAAGTAGAAATGGAGACAGATGAAAGTTTGTTGAGTATCCTTCAGGGTAAGGCAAACACATTCTTTATTGTTTATGTAGTGTAATGTATATTCACCAGCAGTGACATTTTGTGTAGGCGTTTCCCATGCTACTGCAGCCTACCTTCTGAGACCTGTTCTTCTAATTAAAATCACTATATGCTGCTTAATTGTTCTTTTCCTTCTGAGCTTAAATGAGTGTTAAGATCCCTAAGGGCATAAGGCAGCAATTAAATGTACACCCTGAAAATAACAGTGAGAGCCCACAAAGGAATAGTGATTATAAGAAGCCCATGGCAACAGCTGCGTTACATAAATGTTGTTATTTTGCAGATGAATATAAAGTGAATGACAACTGAAAAACACACAATAGCGAGAGTGTAAGGACATTTAAAACTCCAAGTTGTTCAGAAAATAATAAAATATTACTACATACCTTTTCTAGTTTCAACTGCAACTCTGCCTTAAAGGGGTCCTCCAGGACTACAGAATTTATAAACCAACAATTATCAGATCAGTGGTAACAGCACCCCATGATCAGTTCACCGAAGGGGCCATGTGAATGAAATGGAACTGCAATACCAGGCACAGAAATTACTGAAAGTATAGGACTTGAGTAACAGTGCATATTAGTGGCGTAAAAGTATGGCTGATGATAGCAGGCTTGCTTATTAATTTATTTTTGCTTACTTATATAGCACCATCATATTCAGTAGCACTTTACCGATATTATCGGCAATGTCTTACATAGGATTTGCGTCAAAACTCCCCATCAGTATGTCTTTGGAGTGTGGGAGGAAACTGGAGTACACAGAGGAATCCCACACTAATACTAGGAGAACATGCAAACTCCTTGCATTTGTTGTCCTTGACTGGATTTGAACCCAGGACTCCAACACTGCAAGGCAACACTGCTAATCACTGAGCCACCGTACTTAAAAATAAACTCAAAAAGCCAGACAATTCCAAATGCAACAGATTTGTTAATCTTTTAGAAGGAATTTACCACCACCAAAATTGTTTCTAATATATGAAATTTAATTCATTATTAATTTAAATTATTCCATATGCAAATAACTGTTCAGTGCACTTGGGTGCGGTCACACCTGCAGGAGCAGCTATTTTAATTTGTGGTCGCCCACAAATGTGGACGCAGTGTTTCCCCCAAAACAGATACTGACATGTCCCATGCAGAGCGATTTGTAGCAACCACAAATGTAGATGGTACTTATAGAGGACCTTTCCCCACCTCTAACAAGTCCAGCTCTTTACATGAGGTAATAGATGCCCTTCCACTGTTTCTGGCACAGTTGGAATTTTTTCTCTAGTCCCCATCATTCCTGAGTAGTTAGTGCTGTTAGTTTTAATGCCTGATCTTCTGTTTAGGCTCTGTATTGTCAGGAGGGCAGTGTCAGGCAGGAGCAGGCAAGGGGTGTGATTCTGAGCTCTGACACTGGCTGCCTCTGATTGGAGCTCTGAATCACACCCTCTGCTTGACACTGCCATTATCTGACATTATAGAGCCTAACTAACTGTGCTTGTTTCTAAGGACGGTGGGGGCTAGAGAGAAAATTCGAACTGCACTGGAATCAGTGGAACAGCGCCTATTACAGTGCTGGCCAAAAGTATTGGCACCCCTGCAATTCTGTCAGATAATACTCAATTTCTTCCAGAAAATATCTTCATTTATTTTGCTTGCAATGAAAAAACACAAAAGAGAATGAAAAAAAAAAGTCAAATCATTGATCATTTTACACAAAACTCCAAAAATGGGCCGGACAAAAGTATTGGCACCCTCAGCCTAATACTTGGTAGCACAACCTTTAGACAAAATAACTGCGAACAACCGCTTCCGGTAACCATCAATGAGTTTCTTACAATGCTCTGCTGGAATTTTAGACCATTCTTCTTTGGCAAATTTCTTCAGGTCCCTGAGATTTGAAGGGTGCCTTCTCCAAACTGCCATTTTGAGATCTCTCCACAGGTGTTCTATGGGATTCAGGTCTGGACTCATTGCTGGCCACTTTAGAAGTCTCCAGTGCTTTCTCTCAAACCATTTTCTAGTGCTTTTTGAAGTGTGTTTTGGGTCATTGTCCTGCTGGAAGACCCATGACCTCTGAGGGAGACCCAGCTTTCTCACACTGGGCCCTACATTGTGCTGCAAAATTTGTTGGTAGTCTTCAGACTTCATAATGCCATGCACACGGTCAAGCAGTCCAGTGCCAGAGGTAGCAAAGCAACCCCAAAACATCAGGGAACCTCCGCCATGTTTGACTGTAGGGACCATGTTCTTTTCTTTGAAGGCCTCTTTTTTTTTTTTTTTTTCCCCTGTAAACTCTATGTTGCCTTTTCCCAAAAATCTCTACTTTTGTCTCATCTGACCAGAGAACATTCTTCCAAAAAGTTTTTGGCTTTCTCAGGTAAGTTTTGGCAAACTCCAGCCTGGCTTTTTTATGTCTCTGGGTCAGAAGTGGGGTCTTCCTGGGTATTCTACCATAGAGTCCCTTTTCATTCAGACGCCGACGGATAGTACGGGTTGACACTGTTGTACCCTCGGACTGCAGGGCAGCTAGAACTTGTTTGGATGTTAGTCGAGGTTCTTTAGCCACCATCCGCACAATCTTTCGTTGAAATCTCTCGTCAATTTTTCTTTTCCGTCCACATCTAGGGAGGTTAGCCACAGTGCCATGGGCTTTAAACTTCTTGATGACACTGCGCACGGTAGACACAGGAACATTCAGGTCTTTGGAGATGGACTTGTAGCCTTGAGATTGCTCATGCTTCCTCACAATTTTGCTTCTCAAGTCCTCAGACAGTTCTTTGGTCTTCTTTCTTTTCTCCATGCTCAATGTGGTACACACAAGGACACAGGACAGAGGATGAGTCAACTTTAATCCATTTCAACTGGCTGCAAGTGTGATTTAGTTATTGCCACCACCTGTTATGTGCCACAGGTAAGTAACAGGTGCTGTTAATTACACAAATTAGAGAAGCATCACATGATTTTTCAAAGGGTGCCAATACTTTTGTCCACCCCCTTTTTTATGTTTGGTGTGGAATTATATCCAATTTGGCTTTTTGACAACTCTTTTTGTGGTTTTCCATTGACGACAAATTAAATGAAAATATTATTACCAAAGCATTTGTGATTGCAATAATTTTCTGGAAGAAATTGAGTATTATCTGACAGAATTGCAGGGGTGCCAATACTTTTGGCCAGCACTGTAACAGATGCTAAGAAATAGAATTGATGCAGGTGATGTAATGTCCTCTTTAAAGGGGTTGCCAAGGCAAAAATGGACAACCCCTTTAACTTTTAAATCAGCCAGGGGCAGTGGAGGAAAAAAAAATAAAAATTCATACTCTCCTGTTCCCAATGCTCCGGTGTCCTCCTGGTACATTCAGGTCCTTCTGCTAAACGGGTCTCTTCTGGAGTTCCGCTGAAGCTGTGTGGACGTGACTGCTGAGGACAATCAACAGAACTCAGGAAGAGACCCGGGAGAAGCCGCCGGAGCAGAAGAACCAGCAGGACATCGGGGACAGGTGAGTATGCTTTTTTTTTTTTTTTTTTTTTTTTTCTATTTTTCTGTCATTTTTTTGTTGGTTTTGCTTTAACGAGGTTCAGGTCGTTACTATTATGGCAATACCATATTTACAGTGTATATATACACTTTACACTTTTATATATGCTTTACACTTTTTACTAAATAAAACTCTGTTTTGTAGAAACCCTTTTGGGCACCATTTTCTGACACCTATAACTTTTTAAATCTTTTTTGTTGACTGAGCTGTGGTATGGCTTTTTTTCTTTGTGGAGCAAGCTGCTGTATATTTTTTTTTTTTTTTTTTACCGCTAGGTTCACACTAGTGTTTGAGTCTCCGTACGAGACTCTGTCCTACATTCCACTTAAAATCGGCGGAGAGAAAAGTCCTACAAGGAGGACTTTTCTTTCTGCCGTTTTCAGCAGGAACCTGGTGAAACCCATTATAGTTACAGCTTTTTAAGCGGATAGATTTTCCATCTCTTGGGTCCCCAAGCAGTCCTGAAGAACAGAAAACGGAACGCTAGTGTGAACCTAGCATTAGTACTATTTTCTGGTACATAACAATTATTGATCACTTTTTATTCCTGTCTTTGTGGGAGACAAGGTGATCAAATTTGTTTTTTTAATAATTTCAATACACTATGAATAACATCATATTTTAAGAGTTTGAACTTTTATTTTTAACCTATTTCATAAGGACTTAACCCCTAGATGTCGCTATTTGGCTATTTACGTTGCTCTATCTGATACCCAGTGCTGCAGTCAAGTTAATTAAAGTCAAACACCTGTGACTTACAAATGCTCCTGTAGGAGCGATAAGTGCGGCATCTCCATGCTGAAGTTACTGTGATAAGGGAAGCTTATAGGACTTTTATCATCCCTTCTATTTACAAAATTTAACTCTTTATAGTGATCATAGTGAAGTGAAAGTGCCTTCCCATTCACATCATGCTAGCAGAACTTGCTCCCCTGCCAGACCCTCCTATCACCTACTTCCTGGATGTTTGCTCTGTCTCAGCAGGGAGCCTAGCTAGAGATAACACATGGTTAATTTACACATGGACTAAAGGTCCAAAAAAATAAGCCATGCTGGATATAAAACCATATATCAACCTAATTTTTAGTTGAAAAAACGTGTAGTTTCTGTAATCAGAAGAACTAGGAAAGCAAATTTTTTTATGTTTATGTGCAATAGCATATAAAAACAATTTTGTTTTTAGGTTTGTTTTTTCACATTTTATAGCATTCTTCTACTTCTAGCAAAAAAATATTCAACGTACTTAACAAATAAGGCTACTTATTTCAAGTCTTATGTGTTCTGAAAAAAAAATGGTAAAAATAGTTGATACAGTGGGGAAAAAAGTATTTAGTCAGCCACCAATTGTGCAAGTTCTCCCACTTAAAAAGATGGGAGAGGCCTGTAATTGACATCATAGGTAGACCTCATTTATGAGAGACAAAATGAGAAAACATATCTAGAAAATCACATTGTCTGATTTTTAAAGAATTTATTTGCAAATTATGGTGGAAAATAAGTATTTGGTCAATAACAAAAGTTCATCTCAATACTTTTATATATCCTTTGTTGGCAATGACAGATGTCAAACGTTCTCATCTTTTTAAGAGGGAGAACTTGCACAATTGGTGGCTGACTAAATACTTTTTTCCCCACTGTATGCAAAGCTATTAAAAAGATATTGCTGTGTAAAGCAGTGCATACAAAAGTGCTAAATTTGGCCTGAGCATTGGAGCATCAGTGACGCTTGGTCCTTAAAGGGTTAAATATAGGATCGCTTGATCACCTGTACAATATAATCCATTAATTCTGTATTGCAGTATATTGTTCATTTTAGGTAGTGTTTCTGGCACGACCAGGGCTGCTTTAACCATAGGGCCAACAGTGCACTTGCACTGGGCCCTATGGTAGCAGGGGCCCCCTTGGGACATAGGGACAGTTCTGCATTTGCTGTCCCACTGTTCTGGGTAGTGGGTCCAGGCTGCCCAACTCCAACTCATCAGCGTCCAGAGAAGGGTTGATGACAGTGGTGAAGCAGGGAGCCAACCGCTTCCTGCTTCACTATTTGGCTACGGTCTTTGCTCCTGGTATCCTGAGAGCAGGAGGCACGATGTGGCGACATCACTTATATCGTGCCTATTGCTCCCTGAAGACTCTGGGTCCAGAGACGGAGAGAACAGGGGAACGGGTAAGAGTGAGTATTAAGGATTTTTCTTTGTTTGATATATACAGTGGGGGCAACGGAAGGGGGGCATGAAACGGTGGGGGAAACGAGGGGAGGTATATGAAACTATGGAGGCAACCTGGGTGAAAGGACATGAAACTGTGGAAGCAACCAGGAGAGGGACTTGAAACAGTGTGGGGGCAACCTGGAGGGGGACATTAAAATATAATGTCTGAGGGGCCGGGCAGGGGGAACAGGTTAAAGTGTGATGCATGCAGGGACTGTGTGATGGGCCACTGAGGGGTATTATATTGCATGGGGCCACTAAGGAGACATTATACTCTGTGTGGACCACGCAAGGGCATTATACTATACATTGCAGTACATTGCAGAGGGGATCACAGCTTAAAGCCCCCTTGTGGGACATGTAAAAAGTGAAAAAACACACATATAGTAAAAACACACACTAATAAATAAGCAAATATTAAAAAGCTAAAACAAAAACAAAAAAAATATATAATGTAAACAAACATAACAGGGACTTATCCTGTACGGTGAACGCCATAAAAAAATAAATAAAAAATATCGCAAAGTTGCGTAACATATTTTGGTCACTTTGCTTTCCTAAAAAAATAACAATAAAAAGTGATCTTAATGCCATACATACCAAACATTGGTACTAATAAAAGGTACAGTTTGCCCTGCAAATACAGATTCCTGACATACATCTGTCAACAGTACAGTAAAAAAAAGTTATAGGAGTCAGAATACAGTGACTCCAGGAAACTTGTTCATTTTCAAAAAGTGACGTTTTATTTGTAAAAGCAGTAACACATAATAAAAACCAATATAAATATGGTATCGCTGTAATCGCAATGATCCACCAGACAAAGCTGACATGTCATTTTTAATGCAGAGTGAACGCCGTAAAAACAAAATGCAAATAATTATAATAGAATTGTGTGTTATTTCACATGGACACCCAAAAAACATTAATGAAAGCTAATCAAAACATATGTACCCCAAAATGATGGCAAATGAAAGTACATCTCATCACACAAAGAATAAGCCCTCACATAGCAGGTGCCATTCACAGATCTTAGTGCAGATGACCTGGCCACTTATTTCCATGACAAAATTGATAAGATCCGTCAGGAAATAACTGCCAATCCCCAGGTGGCATTGATCCCCTCAACAACCGCACTTCAGACTGTCCATTCTCCTCTTTTGAGCCTGTTACAGAAGAGGAAGTCTCTCAGCTACTTTCTTCTTCTCGCCCTACGACCTGCAGTAGTGACCCTTTCCCCTCACACCTTCTCCAGTCTCTGTCTCCTGCTGTCACGACTTACCTTACTAAAATATTTAAATTCTCTCTCTCCTCTGGAATTTTCCCATCCTCTTTCAAACATGCTGTCATAACCCCGCTATTGAAGAAATCCTCCCTTGACCAGTCCTGTGCTGCTAACTATCGACCTGTCTCTAACCTCCCCTTCATCTCCAAAATCTTGGAATGCTTGGTCTATTCTCGTTTAATTCGCCATCTTTCTGCTAACTCTCTTCTTGACGGCTTACAATCTGGCTTCCGCACTCTACTGAAACAGCCCTCACAAAAGTCTCCAATGATCTCCTGACGGCTAAATCTAATGGTGACTACTCTCTTCTTATTCTTCTGGATCTCTCAGTAGCGTTTGACACTGTTGACCATCAACTCCTCCTCACTGTGCTCCGCTTTGTCGGCCTCACGGACACTGCGCTCTCCTGGTTCTCCTCTTATTTCTCACACCGCACTTTCAGTGTATAATTTGCGGGCTCTGTTTCTTCCCCTCTTCCCCTTGCCGTTGGGGTTCCTCAGGGCTCGGTCCTAGGCCCCCTGCTCTTCTCTCATCTCAGCCCCATTGGACAAACCATCACCAGATTTGGCTTCCGGTACCATCTTTATGCTGATGACACCCAATTATATACGTCATCCCGTGCCATCACCCCTGCACTAATACAGAACACCAGTGACTGTCTCTCTGCTGTCTCAAATATCATGTCTTCCCTCTATCTGAATCTGAATGTCTCAAAGACTGAACTACTGCTGTTTCCACCATCTAATAGCTCTGTCCCTAATATCTCCATTGCAGTATCCGGCCTTACTATAACTCCTAGGCAGCATGCCCACTGCCTCAGGGTTATGTTTGACTCAGACCTTTCCTTCACCGCCCATATCCAATCACTTGCACGCTCATGTCATCTCCACCTCCACCTCCAAAAACATCTCCAGAATCCGCCCTTTCCTTACCACAGATACACTAAAGACACTTATTGTTGCCCTGATTCACTCTCAGTTTGACTACTGTAACTCCTTACTGATCGGTCTTCCCCTTACTAAATTCTCCCCTCTACAATCTATTTTGAATGCAGCGGCCAGGCTCATCTATCAGTCTAGCCGCTACAACGATGCTTCCGGTCTGTGTCGGTCACTACATTGGCTGCCTATTTAAAACAGAATACAATATAAACTTATCACCCTCATGCACAAGGCTCTCCATAATGTTGCACCTCCCTACATTTCCTCCCTCATCTCTGTCTATCGCCCAACCCGTGCTCTCCGTTCACTCAATGACCTAAGACTCACATCCTCTATTATCAGAACCTCCTTCCATATACAAGACTTCTCCTGAGTTGCACCACTTTTCTGGACTGCTCTATCCCGGACAATCAGATTAACTCCCAATTTTTACAGCTTCAAGTGCAAACTAAAGACATATATTTTCAGACAGGCCTATTACAATTCCTAATGTAAACCCTTCTGTAGTTAGAATCCCTAAAACGAACCCTCCTCTGTTCACGCTCCCACATTACCCCACAGTAATGGGGGTAATGTGGACTAACTTTATATGTCCAGGCACCATCTGCACATTAAAGGACACGACTGGTGACTGCTCATACAGCTTTATATATGTGTAATGATAGTAACCTCTATTACAAAATTGTCTGACCATTGTATCAGCAATGCTACCTCTGATGCCGCCTCTTCTACTTCTTGTGTCACCCACTCTACCTCGTAGATTGTAAGCTTTTGCAAGCAGGGCCCTCAGTCCCTTTGTGTTAATTGACTATTTCTCTGTAATGTATCTTTTTGTCTGTACTTGAACCCTACAAATTGTAAAGTGCTGCGGAATATGTTGGCGCTATATAAATAAAATTTATTATTATTATTATTATTAATAATATTATTATTATTGCTACAGTGCCTTGCGAAAGTATTTAGCCCCCTTGAACTTTTCAACCTTTTGCCACATTTCAGGCTTCAAACATAAAGATATAAAATTTTAATTTTTTGGTGAAGAATCAACAACAAGTGGGACACAATTGTGAAGTGGAACGAAATTTATTGGTTATTTTAAACTTTTGTAAAAAAATAAAAAACTGAAAAGTGGGGCGTGCAATATTATTCAGCCCCTTTACTTTCAGTGCAGCAAACTCACTCCAGAAGTTCAGTGAGGATCTCTGAATGATCCAATGTTGTCCTAAATGACTGATGATGATAAATATAATCCACCTGTGTGTAATCAAGTCTCCGTGTAAATGCACCTGCTCTGTGATAGTCTCAGGGTTCTGTTTAAAGTGCAGAGAGCATCATGAAGACCAAGGAACACATCAGGCAGGTCCGTGATACTGTTGTGGAGAAGTTTAAAGCCGGATTTGGATACAAAAAGATTTCCCAAACTTTAAACATCCCAAGGAGCACTGTGCAAGTGATCATATTGAAATGGAAGGAGTATCAGACCACTGCAAACCTACCAAGACCCGGCCATCCCTCTAAACTTTCATCTCAAACAAGGAGAAGACTGATCAGAGATGCAGCCAAGAGGCCCATGATCACTCTGGATGAACTGCAGAGATCTACAGCTGAGGTGGGAGGACACAGGACAACAATCAGTCGTACACTGCACAAATCTGGCCTTTATGGAAGAGTGGCAAGAAGAAAGCCCTTTCTCAAATATATCCATAAAAAGTCTCATTTAAAGTTTGCCACAAGCCACCTGGGAGACACACCAAACATGTGGAAGAAGGTGCTCTGGTCAGATGAAACCAAAATCGAACTTTTTGGCCACAATGCAAAACGATATGTTTGGTGTAAAAGCAACACAGCTCATCACCCTGAACACACCATCCCCACTGTCAAACATGGTGGTGGCAGCATCATGGTTTGGGCCTGCTTTTCTTCAGCAGGGACAGGGAAGATGGTTAAAATTGATGGGAAGATGGATGGAGCCAAATACAGGACCATTCTGGAAGAAAACCTGTTGGAGTCTGCAAAAGACCTGAGACTGGGACGGAGATTTATCTTCCAACAAGACAATGATCCCAAACATAAAGCAAAATCTACAATGGAATGGTTCACAAATAAACGTATCCAGGTGTTAGAATGACCAAGTCAAAGTCCAGATCTGAATCCAATCGAGAATCTGTGGAAAGAGCTGAAAACTGCTGTTCACAAACGCTCTCCATCCAACCTCACTAAGCTCAAGCTGTTTTCCAAGGAAGAATGGGCAAGAATCTCAGTCTCTCGATGTGCAAAACTGATAGAGACATACCCCAAGCGACTTGCAGCTGTAATCGCAGCAAAAGATGGCGCTACAAAGTATTAACTTAAGGGAGCCGAATAATTTGGCACGCCCCACTTTTCAGTTTTTTTTATTTTTTACAAAAGTTTAAAATATCCAATAAATTTCGTTCCACTTCACGATTGTGTCCCACTTGTTGTTGATTCTTCACCAAAAAATTCAAATTTTATATCCTTATGTTTGAAGCCTGAAATGTGGCAAAAGGTTGAAAAGTTCAAGGGGGCCGAATACTTTCGCAAGGCACTGTATGTAGACAAAATTAAAAAAAAATATTAGATCTGCAGGGGAACCAATACCCACAGATCAGCTGGACCGACACAGTGAAATTTCTGGCATTGTTTACGTGCTGGGAACTATGCTGCTCACGTGTAGTACAAACTGTAGCAGTTGGTGTAGGTATGGTATTGCATTGCTGCCCTATATACAGTAATGGGATAGAGAGGCCATAAATATTTGAAACTGAATAATGCGTTTAAAGTAGCACTACCACTAAAATTTTAATTCTCTGTTAGCAAGTTACATAATGTAAATTGTAGGGAAGTCAATGTTCTTATTGGTGGCTGTATTTGAGAGTTATCCATTTCCTTTTGGTCTGCAGCTGTGTCACATGACCAGCAAGAAGACTTTTTAACTGACACAGTGTGATTTATTAAGTCTGGCGCAGGGACCAAGTTTATCCATAAATCAGGTGCACGTCCCTGCACCAGAATGGAGATCCTAAGTGGTGTAAATATCTATTACAACTCATTCTAGAACACTGGTGTGAGTTATAAATATACCTGGCTGAGGTTTCCCCGCCCACGTTTGCAGAATGTCGCAATCGAGGCACAGAATGGGGTTTGTAACACACGTTTGGTGCAGGAAAGGGCCTTGCACCAAATGTGCATCACAATATCATTCCGCTGTGTTATAAAAGTGGCATAGGGAGATTGATAAAGCCCCTTCAGTGTCCTGTTTGGACAGGATATCAGTTTGTCTATTCATTTCTATGAGAGCGTGAGAAACTGATTTCCTGTCTTCCTGTCCATACATAAGACTTTGTGTCAGTTGGAGAGTCTGATTTGCTGGTTACATCACACAGCTGACGACTAGAACAATAAGTCACAAACACAGTCAATGATAAAATTGCCTCCACTACAGTTTACATCATGCACCTTTCTCATGGGAAGGAGAATAACATTTTTTTGTTCATATGCATGTATGTTTCTCCTTCGTATGTGTTGGTTTTCTTTTCATTTCTTCAGCTTCCTTCCACACAACAAAAATAATAGTCCTCCAACTCTTGAAGATGCTGTATTAAAAGGATTGTCAGCACAAAATTGAGATATAAATTTATCCCAGTACCTAGTTAAAATCATCCTTTTATCCCTATGCATATGAGCAAAAAAGGGCTTTAGGGGCTTGCTTTCCATCCATGGGCTTCACTATCTGCTGCTGCCTCGGCACACAGTACTAACTGTACTTTGCATGTCTGATGATGACACACTGCCCCCTGAAGTGAAAGAAGCTGGCTTCAGATGGGGGCACTTTGTCATCTTCAGACATGCACAGTGCAGTTAGTACTGTGTGCTGAGGCAGCAGTTAGCAGCAGCAGATAGTGAAGCCCATTGATGGAAAAACAACGCCCCTAAAGGCATTCTCTACTCATTTGTATAGGGATAAAATAACAATTTTAACAAGAATAGAGCAGCGGTCCTGAATAACAAATACATCATTGTAAAATGTGCTGACAGCTCTACAAGGTACTTTGATTAGTTTATATCTCAATTTTGTATTGACAGACTTCCTTTAAATTTATGGCCTATCCTCAAGGTAAGTCATCAATTTTAGATCTCTTTTTACTGAATCGTGTATGGGACATTCAAGCGTGTAGCACACTGCTGCAATATTTATAACAGATGCTTGTTAGGAGAGCATGTTAGTACTACAGCTCACAGCATGTGAACAATGCTGGGAGCTGTGCTATCGTGAACATCTGAAAAGCCTGACAGTCAGACCCGCACCCATTCTAAGGACATCAATTTAAAAAAAAAAAAAAAAAAAAATCTTTTTACCTTTATTTATTTATTTTTATGCTTACCTGTGCTTACTTTTAGATATAATTTTCAAAAGGTTTTTTTCCATTATTCTGTCCAGGAGATCACGGTGTAGATTCTAATACAGAGGAAGAAAATGAAGGACACATAACAAAATACAGAGCTGGATCAGTCAGTCAGTAAGTAGTTTCTGGACATATTTTAAAGTTTACATTTCAGTTACTTATGATAGCAAAATGTTAAACTCTCTGTTCACATTTGCAATGGAGGCTTTGTGGGTTCGTTGTTGTTTTTGGCTGAAATGTTATGGTTCGTGCATAATGGACAACTTTGAGGAACCTGACTGACAAAATTATAAATCTCTGGGGTTCATCTGGTATGATGGATCCAGTTTAGCATTGTAGCATCCATTATAATGCAATGTACAACGCTGATTTAAACAGTGCCTATGTATATGTTCACAGTTGATTAGGATATTACTATTTATATATTGATATAATTTATATACAGATCCACTTCTTCTAAAAGATAGCCAGCATGCCAAAAATAAAAAAGTAGGCTACTTTATTAATAATCAAAAGTGGTTTACAATTGGTGTGATACAGCAGTAAAAGCCAACATCTAGTGTCTAGCTTTCTGACACGTTTCTTATCCGAACTGGATACTTAAACACGGTAAAGCTAGAAACAAGCAACCCACTTTAAAATTCCTTAAGGTCAGACACAACTCCTGGACATCTGGTAATCCCAATACAAAATAACAAAAAAAAAAAATTAACTATTCATTACAAACATTAAGATCATTGTGCCAAACTGAGTTTAGGCTCTAAAAGCCCTCATGGTCTCATAGAATCACCAACCTTGGTGGCTTTTTTTTTTTTTTTTTTTTAACCCTTTCAAGACTGACAAAATGAAAGCTTGAGGTATTCCCATGATGCACATGTTGGAAATGTTTTGCCACGTTAGAAGGATTACTATAATTGGGATTAACAGAACCACTCGTTCCCTAATTCTTTACTTTTAGCGTCAGGTAGTGCACCCGACATACATCAGGTTACATAATCTACATTCACTGCAATGAATAACATTTCTGGTGTTGCAATAAATTGATTTGAATGGTTTCTAACAGATGCAAGTCTGAAGTAGCTTAAAAATAAGCATCAGCATGGGTTTAGGAAGGATTTGTCCTGACAAATAAAAATAAATAAATGAACAACCCATTTAATGACCTGTTAGAGGTAGAATATTTGTAGATAATACTAAGCTCTCCTAAGTAGTCAACATAGTGGAGGACAGTATCATTTTACAGACGGATTTGTGGAAGCTAGAAGTGTGTTCAGATAAAAGCATTTAAGTTTGTTGGTAAATGCATTTTGGTAAAGGAGACAAGTTCTACAACTGTGTATTAAAGGGAACCTGTCTGGGTGATTTTGGACACTAAACCACCCACAAGTTCCTGTGGACCCAGGGTTTAGTGACCCAAATTGACATGTTGTAAAGCCACCCATGTCTGCACTGAATATAAAACCTTTATACTCACCACGCGGCTGTTCTTTCCAAGCTGGCACAGTTCTTCAATGAAGCCAAAGGAGTACTCTTCGGCTTCAGTGCACATGCACCAAACCTCGGGCCTTCTCCTAACTTTATTTTTCAGGTCTGCGCTGCCGTTTTTGAGTTTTGTCTTCTTTCATCGTTCTGCAGATTGGTCCTCAGAAAGCACAGGCTCGTCATAGGTTCCAGCGCCGCCTCTCTCTTCTGCTTCTGACGCGTCTCCTCCTTTTTACTCCACTTCTTACACGAGACCACTGCAAAATGGCCGACGGAACAGCCGACTGTGCATGTTCCATCGCCATTTTGTGGTGGTCTCGTGTAAGAAAAGGAGGAGATGCGTCAGGAGCAGAAGAGAGAGACAGCGCTGGAACCTATGACGAGCCTGTGCTTTGAGTACAGGGGGAATGCCCCCTGTGCTTTCTGAAGACCCATTTGCATAATGAAGAAGGAAGACAAAACTCAAAAACGGCGGCGCGGACCTGAAAAATAAAGGTAGGAGAAGAATAGCCTTTCTAAAAGCTATTCCGACGTGCTTTTAGTTTAAAAATCGATAGAATCCCTTTAAGCTTTATTACAAATTTATACCTTGGTTCGTCCCCTGGAGCCCTGTTTATTGCCTGTGTGGAGGGCAGCTGGGAGGTCTGAACTCTTGTTCCTCTGCCTCCCTGCAGCTGCTTTGACTTTCACAGACTTCATTGACTCCCTTCTACTTGGTCCACAGGCCCATTGAAGTCCTACCTCCCGAGCTGTCCTTCATACAGGGAATAAATGGTTTTGGGGACAGGGGTGTATATTTAGTAAAAAAACTTAACCAGTACAGATAATGAACTGGTAAGCGTTATTATTCCCCGAATAATCATCTTTAAGTCCACTTTTAGGTCATGAATAGTGTGGTGCAATACTCATGAATAAAGGTCAGTCATTGATCTATAAAGTATCAGGCAGGTTGGAGAATAGTGAGCCAAAATAAGTTAAGTAAGGTTGCAAGTATTGCAAAACCACTGAATGCTTGAGTCTATCATTTAAAGCGGACCTTTGAATACCTCTACCAACTCTAGCTCTTAGCTTTCTTTAATAGTTGCTGCTCCACTGATTCCAGTGCAGTTGGATTTTTTTTTTCTCTCTAACCACTACTGTTCCTGAGCAATCACTGCAGGTAGTTTTGGTGCCAAATATGATTTAATTGCTCTACAATCAGGTGGGTAGTCTCAGGGAGAGACGCAGACAAGGGGGCGAGGTTCTGAGCTTTGACACTGTCCAATCAGTGGCAGATATAGTGTCACAGCTCAGAATCGCGCCCCCTTGTCTGCTTCTAGCTGAGACCACCCTCTTGACAGTAGATATCCTATCTAGCATATCACACTGAACCTAACTGCACTGATCGTTCAGGAATGGTGGGGCCTGCCGGGCGAACATTTGTTTGGCTAACAGCTATCTCTTCTTGTCCCCCAGACACATGCACGATTTGGTCCAACATGCATGTTTGCTAAATCGAGAGAGGGGAGAAAGCCGCTGTGAGACACCTCCTCTGTTGAGACAAACCACTGTCAAACAAAATAATAGGGCATGTTGAAATCTGGAGGCCCTGTGTACATTAGGTGGTCAGCAGGTTTGGCCAACATACATGTATTGTGCCTGACGTGTCAGTCACCGTATTTCTGCTGTTACTAATTTATTCTGTTTCTCCAGCAAAGCTATAAAATATATGTTCTGTGTGTTGCATATGTTTTGATACTATCCCCAAATTGTATCTGTATTTCTATGTTTATATGCAAAGAAGATGCAATATACAGTATCTATACCTAGATGCCTAAAAGTTGGATCTGCCAGTAGATGGCTCTGCAAGCCTTGTTTTTTTTTTTTTTTTTTTTTTTTTGCTACTCTGCGTTTATTCTATAATTCTTTAAATTGTATGTCTACAGCAAGTTTTAAAGTATGGAATAGTGTATACAGAATAACACTCCAGGGACCTAAAGAGCAGATGGTTCTGTTTCCTCTATTCTATCTCAGTTTGTGTGCAAGTAATAGCATCTTGTGCCAGTTATTGATTAGTTTTTTATTGTAATAGAAATGATGGTTCTTGTAATGGAGCAGCTAAAAAGTGTGTGCATTGAAAAAAAAAAAAAAAAGGCCTGGTACATGTTCTAGCCTCAAATTCAAGGAGCATAATATGCATTAAGAAAATGGGTTGTGATACATTTTATTTTACTTTTTTGTTTTTGTTTTGTTTTTTAATTTGCTTGCTCTTTTTGATATTTCTTTTATGTTTCCATAACGACTTACCCCAAGTATTTTAAGACAGGTTTATGTCCTGCATAGATCTTTGTACTACAGTATATGACTGTGTAGTAACTAGCTAAAATTGATGGGATAGCATTGACTTTATTAGAAAGGAAATGAGCATAAATAGTCACTTCCCATCCTATAACCAGTGGCAAAGCTCTCATTAGATGTGCCATAAAAGTTAGTATGTGGAGAGGGACATTTAGTGGCATAATGAACGCATCCTTTTTGTGTCAAAACACAGTCTGGTTGCTGGGAAAATCTATATTTGATCCATATGTAAATGAGCGATTCAGTGCGCCTGGGCCATGACTCTGCCTGCCAGAGTCCCTGTTTTTGTGACCTGTGTGTGGTTACAACCCTGCACCGCCGCCCAACATGAAGATTGATAGGTCCCAAAGTCCAATTCCCAGTCCCCTCATTAGTTCTGTAAAATATGTAACATCTCAGACTTCGCTATGTTCACTGTGCTTTGGTAGTCTGAACCCCCTTTCCATTTTTTAGATACTTTTCGAAAACTAGTAAGGTATAAAATGGCTAAAACGCAATACATTTTCCACATGGTAAGTACAGAATTCTGGCCTGTTTTGTTTAATAAATATTCCCCACCAATTTTAGCCATGGCAAACTTTAAGTGTGTGAAAATGTGGATTTTCCCTTATAGTGCAGCTAAGACTTCATGAGTGAGATTTAGAAAATTTATAGTAAGTGGGGAAAAATGGAGCAGTTGCCCATAGCAACTATTACTTTTCTAAGACCTTTTTGAAGGTACATGTAGCATTTTGGTAGCTGCTCTACTTTTTCTTTGTATGGGGTTTTAGTAAGTCTCATCCACCATGTTGATCGATTCAACGGCAGCACTTCAGCTATCTGTAATTCTTTCTGTAAGGGTCGGTTCACATCTGCGTTCGGGTTTCTGTTCGGGGGAGTCCGCTTGGGGCCCCCCGAACGGAAACCTATACGCATAAAAAGCGGTTTACTTGGGAAACCACATGGACATGGACCCCATAGACTATAATGGGGTCTGTGTGGTTTCCGCTCGGTTTCCACACGAAACATGCCGAGAAGAAAGTGCTGCTTGCAGCACTTTTCTTTCCACTTGCTTTGTGCGGAAACCACATGGACCCCTTATAAATAGTTCCTCCCTTCTACATAATAGCCCTCTTATAACAATTCACCATATATATAATATATATATAATTCTGCTCCTATAATAGACCCCTTATATATAATAGTCTCCCCCTTATGAATAAGTTTCCCGTGTATGTATATTGTATATGTATATATATATATATATATATATATATATATATATATATATATGTATGTGTGTGTGTGTGTATATATATATATATATATATATATATATATATAATGTGTGTATATATACACAGACTGTTCCTTATATATAATAGTTCCTTTCCTATAATAGCCCCTCTTATATATAACAGTCCCCCCTTATAATACCCCCTATATATAATAATTCATGCCATGAGTAAGGGGCAAACTTAGTCCCGAAACGTGTCGGCTTTTATAGATGTAACCTCTCACCTTTAGATAAGACATTTTTTTTAATTTTTCGTGGAGTAAATAAAAGTTATATTTTATAAGAACCTTTTGCAAAGGAGAATCATTCTCAAGCAAGATTGCTGGATCCCATCAACAGTTATTCTTTGAATACTAATTCCTCTCCTATATTAGCCCCCCTTATATATAACGGTCCCACCTTATAATAGTGCTCCTTATATATAATAAATACTCTCTTATAATAGCGCTCCTTATATAAAACAGTTCCTCCATTATAAATAATAGCCCTCTTATATATGTCTCCCCCTTATATCAGCCCCCTTATATATAATTGTTCCCCTTTATAATAGCCCACTTATATTTAATAGCCACCCTTATATATAATAATTCCTCTCATATAGTTCATCCATTATAAATACTAGTCCCCTTATATTTAAAAGTCTTCCACTTATAATAGCCCCCTCTTATATGTCTCCCCTTATAGCATCCCCCTTATATATAATAGTTCCTTGTAATAGCCCCCCACTTCTATATAATAGTCCCCCCCTTATAATAGTGCCTCTTATAATAACCCACTTATATATTAGTTTCTCTCTTATAATAGTTCCTCTAATAATAGCCCCCTTATATAAAATAGCCCCCCTTATATATAATATGTCATCTCTTATAATAACCACCTTATATATAACAGTCTCCCCATTATAATAGCCTCCTTATAAATAATAGTTCCTCCCACCTTATAAATAATAGTTCCTCCCTTATTTATAATAGTTTCAACCTTATAATAGCCCCACTTATTTGTAATAGTTCTCCCCTTTTAAGGGGGGCAATTATAAGGCTAAAAGCTTGATGCTCTGAATCCCGGAGGCCCCTTTGGGGACAGGGGCCCTGGGCATTTTCCCAGTTTGCCCCCCCCCAAACACCAGCCTTGCAACCATCCTACTTGAGCAGCAACAGCAGTGCTGTAGATCTGCCCCCCAGTGCACCTTCTGCCTCATTTGCATAAGACTTCAAAGTTGTTTGTCACAAAAGTGTGGTGTTTCACTATAATGTGCTCTGTAACATGATGGTGGCAATTGAATATGCTTGGGGTAAGTGGTAGACTCTCTTTAAAAGTTTATTTCCAGTGAACCGTTTGGTTTGTCCTGGTTCAACAACATTACATGGTTTAATCATTTTTGTGGTTGTTATATTAATAATTTGAATTTTTTTCAGAAATGATAATCTAGAAACAACTTCTTCATTGAGGGCTAGTTCAGGATTTGAAGAGGCAGATGCAAAAGCAGGTAGGTAAAACAAATGCATTGATTTACTTGGTTATGCAAAAACTGTATACGTCTGTAACTTTTTCTTCAGTTCCTATAAACATTGTACATTTCTATGCATAATATTATCATAACTATGACACAAAATTACATTTGTAGAAAACTTCAGAAAAGGACTGCATTATAAACCTATAGGAGCAGAGTAGTAGGATAAAACAAAGAATATCCCATTGCTGAACATTTTACATTGAATCCTAAACGCTTATTGGGGTTGTCAGGGATTTCCAAAAATATAGCTAAAAGTAGGCAATGTAATAAAAATAAAGTAATAACTTCTGTTCACCTGTTTACTACCCCACTGCTCTAATGCCTTCAACTTTGGTCCCTGATGGTCCCTCTGTGAGGGCGTTATGTACATTATTCATGTGTGCACACCAGTCAGTCACTGGAATGGCAGGGAATTGATTCGTGAGTACAGAATAGTTCTTTATTTTATTGAATTTTAGCTAGATCCTTGGAAATCTGGGACAACCCCTTTAAGAGTCCAGGATTGAATATAAAATGTAAGCAGTGAGATAAGTATTCTTATCTGTATTATCTCATTAATCTTATTTTATCTCATACTGCTTCTCCAATCTTTAGTGTATTTGCTCCATTCCTATTTATTCTTAGTTTCTTTCTCTATCATTAATCATGTTATCTCCATTGTCATATTACTATGGAAAGCCTAACTGTATAAATTATTTTAGTAGGAAGAAATAATCATCTATTGAGATCATTCATTGGTATAGTAGGGTATACCTTAACCAGCAATTTCTGGTCAAAGCAAACCGTATGCTTTCTATTGCCCTATCTGAGAGCAGTAGGGAGAAAAGCTAAGCTCTGTGATACATAGTTTTACATGATTTAGAGCAGGATTTCTGAGTGTAAAACAGAGTAAAATGCTGGGACCCCCACCAATCCTGATAACAGGAGTCCTGAATTGCTTAAAATGATTGGAAGAGAGACGTACATGTCCTTTGCTGTCCATTCAAATCTATGGGCCTGCCGAAGATGGTCAATAATAAAGCTAGGTATGTTCCACAGGCCCATGGACTAAAGTGTAGCACAATGGACATGTACGTCCATCATTTATTCAAGATGCGTGATTTGAGGCTTCAGTGTTTGTTTGTTTTGTTTTTTGTTTTTTTTTTCACTGGCCCCCATCTGTTTGACACTTATTCCGTATCTTGTGTATTTTGTGGGACAACCTCTGTAAGTGTGTTGTCTGTTTTTTTTGCTGTGACTGGATAATAATAATAAGTTAAAATTATGAACTCTCCAATTGGATGCACAGAAGGTAAAGGTTTTGCCTTTGGAGACATTAAATGGATATTCAAAATGCTCAAACATTTCTGAGCCATGTGGTGGCTATCTGTGCTCATGGTCTTCCTACACGAGATGAGTCGATGTCACGTCAACTTTCATTGTAGTGTATTGAAAAGCCACAATATATTCAAATCTTTCAAAAAAAAAGTTTGTGGGTTTTAATCACAGATGATGCTTCCGTCCAGAAACTCCTCCACACCTGTCCATGGGTTGTATCTGGTGTTATATCTCAGTTCCTTTGAACTGCATGGGATTGAGCTGCAATACCACACACAGTCAGTGGACTTCATGGCGCCTTTTATGGAAGAAAGCAGCCACGTTTTTCTGGACAACTATTAGATGGGGAACATTTTACCCTACAGAGATTATTCCATTATGTAAATGAAGTTTATTCATATACTATGTTTAATTCCTTGCCATTATCTAAATTTGTTTTCTCAGTGAATGGAAAAATTTACTTTTCACATTAATTGGTTAAAACCTGTTCTGACCTAACCCTGAGTCAGACTAGGAAATCCTATGTGAGCAAAAGGATTTCTTACCCTAAACTTTAGTACAGTAGCTCTGATCCATTGTTCCAACTCATTCATTCATATCAATAGTGTCCATGTCTCCCATATCAGGTGATTCTCATTTTCAGACCTGGTATATAATGTAAGATGCCTTCAGTTTGGGTCCATGCATTCAACCACGCATGGATTCTGAAATCTAAGCTGCTCTACCACTAAATATAGTTGCAGCTTTCTTCTACTGGAAATCTCTGGCTTATGCTACTTTTCTTTTTCTAACAATATAGAGGTGAGTTTTCTCTTTAAAATTTCTCTAGGGTAAATTTGTGTGAAAAAGAGAGTTCTTTAGTAAATTAACATTTTTCACTCCAGACTTTCGAAGTATGAATGCCCTTGGATGTCTGGAAACTTCTTTCTAATCAGAAAATGTCATGGTTTCTGAATAAATAGCTGGCATTTTATGCAAATAATCCTAGATTGGTGATTGGTATGATGCTTTATTATTCATAATTAAAAGTAGAGAATTAAATACATAGGAGGATAGACACAAACAAGCACAGCTTATTATTAGCAGTAAGGCAGTCTTACAGTGACGCTGTTTATGTGCTGATTTTGCTGGGATTATAAAAGTTATCCTGATTTATGAGCTAATAATTATATGTTGCGGAAGTTTAATATTATAATGTTTACTTTGATGATATTGATGAGCCGACAAAGGGGCGGAATAATTATTCAAATGAATTTGTGGAAATAATCAGGACGCTCATCTCTTGCATGTAAATAATGGCTTCACATAGGCATCTTACCAGAGTGGCGCGGGCAGGACACAAATGTCTATTTGATTTATTAAACCACATTCGATTAAGTCACTTTACATATTGTTGTTTAGAAAATTTACACTGTATTTCATGTCAACAGTTTTCAGCTCCTTTTTTGCACAAGTATGTTTTATAGGAAAATACAATGAAATTTATCTCTAAATTACCTATTTCAGCTCTCCTGCCCATTCTTAATATGAGATGCAGCATGTATGGCTACCGTTCATTTTAACTAGTATATTTGCTGTCAGTGAATGGAAAAATTCTTGATGATGTGAGGGTTTGCTACAATGGGATAATAATAATAACTTTATTCATATAGCAGCGACATATTCTGCAGTACTTTACAAATCAAAGGGTACATGAGCAAGACAGTATTTAACAATACAATGTGATAAAGAGTTATAAGCTAGTAAACATGACAAACAATATGTATTGTATAAAAAATATTTCATAAAAAAATGGCTGACTTGTGGGTAAGGTCAAGTGTTATTCTTTTGAGGTTACAGTTCAAAAGTGAACAAGTAGGACTACAGTGAATGAAAGACCATTGCATGGTCAACTTGGCAGGGAACTTCTGGCATCTGGTATGTTCTGTAAAACTAGATCTAGTTACATTAACATGTAGGTGCCATTTTGAAACTAAACTTGTTTGCATTTACTGGTTTCCCAGTTCACCATTCTTTTTCTGTGGTTTTACCTCTTTACTCAGGCAAAGGAGAGGATTACGATGCTCTCAGCATTAATGCCGATACATATGACAGTGACATAGAAGGAGCAAGCTGTGAAGAGCGCATCCATGAGACACCTGTTACAACAGATATTAAAACTACAGGACAACCTGATGACCTTGTGATGGACATTGAAAAAAGTGTGAATGAGATTTTGGGGCTGGCTGAGCCAGTGGTGGAAGAAGTTCCCACTGTCCCGGTTGCTGTACTTCCAGAAGACATTCAGCCCTCAGCTCAGCAGCTTGAACTACTGGAATTAGAGATGAGAGCCCGTGCAATTAAAGCCTTGATGAAGGCTGGCGATGTGAAGAAGACTTAACCAGTTCTTATACTTTAAAATTGTTTCTCACTGGAAAAAAAGTAAAAAAAAGTAGTCTGTCACCACCCAACATATCAACCCAGGGTGTTGCCACTAACCTCTTTGGAGCAACAGCCTTGTTAGTCTAAAGAGCTCATTTACATTTTGAGAAAAACTGTGATATCTCTGCAACGGAGGCACCAATTCACAAGGGGGAAAATACCATTTGATTCAGGTGACCCTAACCTTTCTATATGTGTGACTGGTTTGATATGCTGGATTCTAGTGACAGACTCACTTTAATATTTTATTTCTACTTTTGTATACATTACAACTTGAATGTCCACATTTGTGTTTTCTGGGACATTACTAGTAGTAACTTATACATATGATAGGTCATCAATTGCAGATTGAAGGATTCCAACTGCCAGTACTGCCACAATCAGCCCACCATGCATCAATGCCAGACACACCTCAGTACATAGTGTACCAGATGTAAGAACAGTACTGCAAACTGTGTAGTAGCCATGAATGCTTTCTTCAGCTCATTGTCATGCAGATGAACTGGAGAGAGCTGCAGTTGGAAACCATGACCCCTACACAGTGTGCAGTGCTGTGCTTCCAGCCAGTACATTTTGTTCTGCGCTGTGCCTGGTTGTTAACAGGTTATCAGTATTGAAGTCCCAGAAAACCTGTTTGCTTTTAAGAATTTTAGCAATTTATTGAATTGTACACTCCTCGACATTGAACTTGCAAACCAAGAAGGAAAAGTCTGGGGATCATGGACATCACGGGATCAATAGACATGTTCACTGATGTTATTTACAAATGATAAAATAATGGAAACAAAATATTCAAAATATCTCACTTTATTCAGTATCTAGTATGAGCAACACATGCAGAAAACACGCACTTACATGCATGCTATCAGTGAAGATATTAATGTTTGTCTGAGAAATGTGCCAAGGTGAATGCATTTGGGCATTCAAATCCTCAGGATTCCCTTGTGAAGACCTCTTCTTGGCTTTGCCCATGTGATCTACAGACCAATATCTGGCTATCATTGCATCCAAGACAAAAGGACTCATCACTGAAGAGGATATAGCTCTTTTTCAGTCGCCATTAACTTACTGTGCTGTGTACCATGATACACTTAGAGAGCGGTGGCGTCAGGTCAGTGGAACATCTGGCTTGTAGCCAAATGTCATGAAAACGTCTTCTGATGGTTTGTGTCAACACTGTTTGCCACCCTAGGCTTTGAACGTGACAACCAATTTCACTTGCAGCATAGAATGGATCACTACAGGCCATTCATGAAATCAGACAATCTGTCTACAGAGGTTTGCTCAATCTCAACCCTCAATCTACTGAAGTGATAAACTGGTCTCAGGTCAAGGATTCCATCCCTTTGTTTTCCAAAAGTGGCAATAACTGACACATTGACAAACACTTGAGCTAGGTGATAGAAAATTTGATCACTTGCAGTTCTTAGTGACACATGCTACTTCCTTGATTTGCATAACCTTATGGCTTCTTGTTCTTGGTATTGCAGTTTCAAGTCTCAGGAGTGTAGCTTATTGAAAGCCACAAATGTAGTACATTACTTTTTGTTGAAATTACTTTTTCAATTATATATCAAATATAATATATCAATTGAATGTCTTTAATAATTAGAACCAGATCCTGAAACATATTTATTTTTTTCCAAACAGTTGTTGTTATCTAATCTGATCAACTATGTTAATTTAAGATGTGTGTGGTTTTTTTTTTTTGTTTTTTTTTTTGGTTTTCTGTGCATGTTTATGGGGTAGCCAACTTGCTTGATCTGCTCTGCCCTATTAACAGCATTCAGTGATACGCTTTACAGCAGTAACACAGACGATAGGAAGTAATAGTCTGGAAATTACTTCTCAACTATGGGAGAGTGTTCTGTGCATGGAAGGAGAGATGTGAGCTGCGACCATCAGCTATAGTCATTAGTGGATTATTTAACAGATGTGTTATCTTTTATTGTAATCCTGTGATGATTATGAGATGACTTCTGAAGTGTAATCTGTACAGAACAGGATGTGTCAGACGGTTATTGGGCTCAGTGGCCAGAGTAAGAACTGTAAGATTGTAAAATTTTTAGTATAGATAATGACAGAAATTAGAAAAAACATCATGAAAATGTTTAAGAAAGGTTGATCATAAAACTTGAACTTGGACAATGTCATTTTAGAATACATTCCCTTTAATGAGTTGTCACTGATGTGAATTACATTTTTCGTGTATTGCCTGTACTTTTCCTAAACTTGCAAGAGTTTATTGTCATAATAAAGTGTGACACTTTTTTTTTTAACTCTGTTTTGTAAGGGTGTGTTTGAACATTTTTGTAGTATATATTATTAACCCATTTTACTTTTGTTTTAGAAGAAAATAGGCTCTAAAGTTCTCCTTAGCAATTCTCCAAGTGTTGCTATCACACAGTATTGTAGCAGTTGCCAAAGTAGTTAGTCACTTCAGACAGCTGTACTTGTGGTTTATACCACCTAGAATATTGGTAATATAAGATATAAGCTTAGATGACAGTTCTAGTTAAAATAACAGACATATCACTAGCTAAAAAACACAGTCATGAATGTGAGCTTTATATGCAGCAGTTCATACTTTTCATTTGACACCAACTGCTGCATTTGTAAATACTTACAATACAGTGGGGTGGGGGTGTACGCTCCCTGATAATGCTTGGTTGGTGGGGAGAAATTTTTAAAGTCTGTCTTTTTTTCTAAAAAGAAGGTTCATAAAGTATGTTTCAAAAAAAAGTTCAAACTGTACTGATGTTGGTCTGGAGTCCAATAACCAAGGTGAATGCCCCAGTTCACTATTATGAATGGTATACAGCAGAATAGCAATGCAAGGAGTTTGACCACTGCTGTTCTCAGCTCTTGAGGTACAACATATGTAGAGTTTAATATATAGGAACAGAAGATCAGCTGTGACTAGATGTATGCAGAGTTTGGTGCATAGAAGCAAAAGATCAGTCGTGATATGATGTATGCAGGGTTAGTACACCACACCAGAATGTAAAACGCAGAGAAGCTAGGTACGGGTTAGCCAGAATAATCAGGCACAGTAAGGAAGCTGTGGGTTCATATAGGGCAATGATAACACTGATTGTCACAATGCAGATTCAATTCTTAAACTAATCACTAAATGCAAAGCTGACAGTGACTCTGAGTGGCGTGATGGTAAAGGCTGCAAGACATGCCTGTGAAGTGCAGAGTTCAAGTTTTGATGGGTTTAGTCCCTGACATTAACTCCCCATCTGAAAGAGCTCCCTTTGGATGGCACTTGACCAGGCTTGTCTAAGTAGGGACAATGAAATTATTTTATGTCCTGATTAAATAATTAATCGCCATCAATCAGAAAAAAATATCTTCATGGCTTACTCGTTTCGGAACACACGGTTCCTTATTCATAGCATACCCTAAAACTCAAATGCAAGATTTAAAATACCATTCTCTGTTTAAAACCACTCCCATTTCCTGATTAGGTAAACTACATTCATATGTAAATGAATAGCCGAAACTTCATTGAAAGACAACGGAATAAAGATAAATAAATTAAATTATACAAATGTATATAAATATATATTGTTAATAAACCACTTTTGTCGAGTGTTTTATATAAAAAAAACAATAAACAAAAAAATTATTATTCCATATAAAAATAAAACAAGATGAAGCATCGAACAATGAAATTATCCAACATGGCTAAATTATTCCACTGATATTAATACAAAATCACCATTCTATCTGATAATATTGGGATCAAAAATTTTTTTATGGGTTCTACTTTATTAGATATTTTTTACTTGATTTGTTAAATTAATATACATTCCAGAATATTGTTTCCTTATATTTCAGTCACATAAACCACGTGATCACCCGATGTGCTGTTTGTTAGTTTTAATTCAAATAGAACATAATAACCCGGCTTCTTTTAATCATGTGACCATAAAGATCACATGATCAAATAACACATGGTTTCGCTCCTGTCATTTTAGTTGCGTCATGTGACCGTTTGATCACGTGACTTTTATGGTCACATGATTTGAAGAAGCCGAGCTATCATGTGTTATTTGATAATGTGATCTTTATGGTCACATAATTAAAAGAAGCCGGGTTGTTATGTGCTATTTGAATTAAAACTAACAAACAGCACATCGGGTGATCATGTGGTTTATGTGACTGAAATATAAGGAAACAATATTCTGGAATGTATATTAATTTAACAAATCAAGTAAAAAATATCATCTAATAAGGTAGAATCCATAAAAAAATTTTTGATCCCAATATTATCAGATAGAATGGTGATTTCGTATTAATATCAGTGGAATAATTCAGCCATGTTGAATAATTTCATTGTTCGATGCTTCATCTTGTTTTATTTTTATATGGAATAATAATTTTTTGTTGTGTTTTTATATAAACACTTGACAAATGTGGTTTATTGACCAATTGTTTTGGGGCTGTCGCTGGGCAACATGGACTTTCAATTCCCTTCAAAGGTTTTCTATGGGGTTGAGATCTGGAGACTGGCTAGGCCACTCCAGGACCTTCAAATGCTCCTTACGAAGCCACTCCTTCGTTGCCCTGGCGGTGTGCTTGGGATCATTGTCATGCTGAAAGACCCAACCACGTTTCATTTTCAATGCCCTTGCTGATGGAAGGAGGTTTGCACTCAAAATCTCACAATATATGGCTCCATATATTCTTTGATGTACACGGATCAGTCGTCCTGGTCCCTTTGCAGAGAAACAGCCCCAAAGCATGATGTTGCTACCCCCCATGCTTCACAGTAGGTATGGTGTTCTTTGGATGCAACTCAGCATTCACTCTCCTCCAAACACGACGAGTTGTGTTTCTACCAAACAGTTCTACTTTGGTTTCATCTGACCATATGACATTCTCCCAATACTGTTCTGGAACATCCAAATGCTCTCTAGCAAACTTCAGACGGGCCCGGATATGTACTGGCTTAATCAGGGGGACATGTCTGGCACTGCAGGATCTGAGTCCCTGGCGGCGTAGTGTTTTACTAACGGTAGCCTTTGTTACATTAGTCCCAACTTTCTGCAGGTCATTCACTAGGTCCCCCCCCATGTGGTTCTGGGATTTTTTGCTCACCATTCTTGTGATCATTTTGACCCCACAGGGTGAGATTTTGCGTGGAGCCCCTGATCGAGGGAGATTATCAGTGTTCTTGTATGTCTTCCATTTTCTAATTATTTCTCCCACAGTTGATTTCTTCACACCAAGCTGCTTGCCTATTGCAGATTCAATCTTCCCAGCCTGGTGCAGGTCTACAATTTTGTTTCTGGTGTCCTTCCACAGCTCTTTGGTCTTCTCCATAGTGGAGTTTGAAGTGTGACTGTTTGAGGTTGTGGACAGGTGTCTTTTATACTGATAGCAATTTCAAACAGGTGCCATTACTGCAGGTAATGAGTGGAGGACAGAGGAGCCTCTTAAAGAAAAAGTTACAGGTCTGTGAGAGCCAGAAATCTTGCTTGTTTGTAGGTGACCAAATACTTATTTTCCACCATCATTTGCAAATAAATTCTTTAAAAATCAGACTGTGATTTTCTGGATTTGTTTTCTCATTTTGTCTCTCATAGTTGAGGTCTACCTATGATGTCAATTACAGGCCTCTCTCATCTTTTTAAGTGGGAGAACTTGCACAATTGGTGGCTGACTAAATACTTTTTTTTCCCAACTGTATGCATAATTTAATTTATTTACTTTATTCCGTTGTCTTTCAATGAAGTTGCGGCTATTCATTTACATGTAAATGTAGTTTACCTAATCAGAAAATGGGAATGGTTTTAAACAGAGAATGGTATTTTAAATCTTGCATTTGAATTTTGGGGTATGGTATGAGTGAGGAACCGTGTGTTCCGAAACGCGTAAGCCATGAAGATATTTTTTTCTGATTGGCGATGATGGCGATTAATTATTTAATCAGGACACTCCTGGATTGCTGGATCTCTATTTTTGCCTGTTTTTCTACTTAGAGCAGAAGTATCCTCCTCGATTAAAGTTCTATCCTTTCATGGGGTTAAGCCTTGTAGATCTTCTGCCCCTTAGGTATGTAGTGTGTTGGAAGAATGTGAGGAAGCTCAAGAGGTGGGGGAATGGGGCTAGGTATCGGATTCCACTATTGAAGATTCTTCTGGTCAAGCCTTATTTCCAGCAGAAGACATAGAATTATTCTTGAAGGCTGTAAGAGCGACAATGGTCTTAGAGGAAACTAAAGAACAAAACTCCATATCAGATCGAATGTTTGAGGTTCTAGGCCCCAAAAAAGCTAGAGTCTTTCTGGTACAGTGCCTTGCAAAAGTATTCGGCCCCCTTGAACTTTTCAACCTTTTGCCACATTTCAGGCTTCAAACATAAAGATATAAAATTTTAATTTTTTTGGTGAAGAATCAACAACAAATGGGACACAATTGTGAAGTGGAACGAAATTTATTGGTTATTTTAAACTTTTGTAAAAAATAAAAAAACTGAAAATGGGGCGTGCAATATTATTCGGCCCCTTTACTTTCAGTGCAGCAAACTCACTCCAGAAGTTCAGTGAGGATCTCTGAATGATCCAATGTTGTCCTAAATGACTGATGATGATAAATATAATCCACCTGTGTGTAATCAAGTCTACGTTTAAATGCACCTGCACTGTGATAGTCTCAGGGTTCTGTTTAAAGCGCAGAGAGCATCATGAAGACCAAGGAACACAACAGGCAGGTCCGTGATACTGTTGTGGAGAAGTTTAAAGCCGGATTTGGATACAAAAAGATTTGCCAAACTTTAAACATCCCAAGGAGCACTGTGCAAGTGATCATATTGAAATGGAAGGAGTATCAGACCACTGCAAATCTACCAAGACCCGGCCATCCCTCTAAACTTTCATCTCAAACAAGGAGAAGACTGATCAGAGATGCAGCCAAGAGGCCCATGATCACTCTGGATGAACTGCAGAGATCTACAGCTGAGGTGGGAGAGTCTGTCCATAGGAGGACAATCAGTCGTACACTGCACAAATCTGCCCTTTATGGAAGAGTGGCAATAAGAAAGCCATTTCTCAAAGATATCCATAAAAAGTCTGATTTAAAGTTTGCCACAAGCCACCTGGGAGACACACCAAACATGTGGAAGAAGGTGCTCTGGTCAGATGAAACCAAAATCGAACTTTTTGGCCACAATGCAAAACGATATGTTTGGCGTAAAAGCAACACAGCTCATCACCCTGAACACACCATCCCCACTGTCAAACATGGTGGTGGCAGCATCATGGTTTGGGCCTGCTTTTCCTCAGCAGGGACAGGGACAGGGAAGATGGCTAAAATTGATGGGAAGATGGATGGAGCCAAATACAGGACCATTCTGGAAGAAAACCTGTTGGAGTCTGCAAAAGACCTGAGACTGGGATGGAGATTTATCTTCCAGCAAGACAATGATCCCAAACATGAAGCAAAATCTACAATGGAATGGTTCACAAATAAACGTATCCAGGTGTTAGAATGGCCAAGTCAAAGTCCAGACCTGAATCCAATCGAGAATCTGTGGAAAGAGCTGAAAACTGCTGTTCACAGACGCTCTCCATCCAACCTCACTGAGCTCGAGCTGTTTTCCAAGGAAGAATGGGCAAGAATTTCAGTCTCTCGATGTGCAAAACTGATAGAGACATACCCCAAGTGACTTGCAGCTGTAATCGCAGCAAAAGGTGGCGCTACAAAGTATTAACTTAAGGGGGCCAAATAATTTGGCACGCCCCAATTTTCAGTTTTTTATTTTTTACAAAAGTTTAAAATATCCAATAAATTTCATTCCACTTCACGATTGTGTCCCACTTGTTGATTCTTCACCAAAAAAATTTAAATTTTATATCCTTATGTTTGAAGCCTGAAATGTGGCAAAAGGTTGAGCTCTCTCCATACACGGTGGATGCCAGCTGTATAATACAGCTGGCACCCATCGCTAACAGCTGCGATCAGTGCCGACACCAATCGCAGCTGTTAACTCTTTAGATGCCACGGTCAAACGCGACTGCGGCATCTAAAGTGCGCAGGCGCCATGGGCGCCGCCATCTTTAATTGATGTAATCGGAGGGCGGTGATCGGTTGTCATGACAGCCGGGAGCCTATTGAGATGTAATTGTCATTACATTTTACTATTAGTGAAAGCATTTTACATTAGTATTGCAGTGACTAGTATGAGCGATCAGACCTCCTAGGGTGCAAATGGCCAAATGCCTGTTTTTTCAACTTATTGCCTCCTATAAAAAAAATGGAATAAAAAGTGATCAAACTATCAGAACTTCCCCAAAATGGTATCAATAAAAACGCCATCTTGTCCCGCATGAAAATATGCCTTACCCAACTCCATACACATAATATAAAAAAGTTACAGGTGTTACAATATGGCGACAAAATTTTTTTTTCTATTTTGCAAAGTTTTTAATTTTTTAAAAGGTATCAAAACATTACAAATACTATATAAATTTTGTACCGCCATGTTCGTACTGACCCGCAGAATACAGGTAACATGTCATTTTTACCACTTAGTGAATGCCATAAAAATTTAAACCCATAAGAAACTGGCGCAAATGTGTTTTCTTTCCAATTCCATCTCATTCTGAATTTTTTTCCAGCTTCCCAGTGCATTATACAGGATATTGAATGGTGCTATTACAAAGTATAATTTGTTTTGCAAACAATAAGCCATCATGTGACTCTGTGAACTGAAAAACTAAAAAATTATGGCTTTTGGAAAGGGGGGGGGAAACGGAAATGCAAAAAAGAAAAATTGGCTGTGGCATGAAGGAGTTAAAGATGGGCTTCCATAGCTACTGGGTCTTCGCTGTAATGTATAGTGGAGAGCCAACGCTAATGCCTGCGATCAGAGTCCACCGTCTGTGTTGCAGGATGTCTCCTGTGTGATGAGATCATGGCAGCTGTCCTGTTCCTACAGCAGCCAAAAGCATTATGAAGGCTTTCAGGCGTGCCATAGGAATATTACTATTGCGGCTGGTCTACCAGCCTCAATAGCAACATAACGAAAGTCCTATAGACTGCAATACAGTTGTATTGCAGTCTATGGGACCTGCAAACAAAAGATTGCAGGTTCAAGTCCCCTGGAAGGGCTAATAAAATAGTAAAAAAAAAAAAAAAAAATCAATAAAAATTCAAATCACCACTCCTTTCCCTAGATTTGAAATAACACATTCAAAGTTTTGGGATTTCTTTAAGGGCTTAAACTTAAGTTTAACACAGTTTTTGATCAATTCCCCCAATTCTAAATTTTTTCCAGCATCCCAGTACATTGCACTCAGTATTAAATGGTACCATTACGATGTACAATTTATAGGTTTCAGGAAGTTCTGCAGAGTTGGTAATGGACTCCAACTTGTGGGATCATAGCATTCCTTTCTTGACCGTTTAGTTGAAAGTATTTAGAATTAAAAGTTAGCTTTCTTCACTCCCAATCTATTGAAGGATTATGGATACTCACCATGGAATACCCAAATTTATTTAAATTTTATGGATAAGATTAAATGTAAACATATCTTCTCACAATAATCAGGATCAATTCTAACCTCTAGATCTATGGTTTCATGGGTAACAGTACTAGAGCTTAGAGGTGACCTGCTAACAGTCACTAATTCAACTGGTGAAGCTCTTGGGCAGGGGTCATTATGATTATCAAATACAAACTTAATGTACATAAAATTTCCAGCTGCCCCAGAATCTAACAAGTACTAAACTTGCAAGATCCATAAATAAGGTGAATCGGTAAGATAAAAAGAGGGTGATTAAAAGTCATATTATCAGCACATGATGTAGTAGACAGCAGGGGCTGGGTAAAATAAGAGAGAAATTCAGATGCAGAATTGTATCTGAGTTCTATTACAGCAATTGACCTTTAAGGTGTTTTAGGGCAGTCAAGAACATAATATCCATGTTGTCTGCAGTGCAGACATAGTTTTCTTCAAGATTTCTCTGCAGCAGAAATTGTTTGCCGAAGTACATCTACCTGCATGGGTTCTAGAATAGGATTTGTTTGTGAGGATACCTGTGTTCTATTAAAAGAGGGGTTGTTTGGTGGATGAGAAAAGGTGTCTGGATCATAGTAATTCTGCTTTTCTTGCTTTTGCTCCTAGAGTTTTTGGGCTGTATGAATGCATAACGTGTATGATCCTCAGGGTCTGCAAGAATATCTACCTTAGCAAGTTCATCTTTAACATGTTCAAAAAGTCCTTCAGGGAATCGCCATTTCAGTTCAGAAGCATTTCAAGAAATATCAGATGCCCAACATGGAAAATCTGTGGTATATTCCACAATTGAACGCCATCCCTGGGGAAGATTACATAAGACCCCTACAACTGTAGCATGCCAGTTTGAGTTATGAATCACTAAATTCATTGCTGCAAGAAAGTTGTTCAAAATAGCATTTTCTTGTTCCATGTAGGGGGATGCCCAGGACTGGGCATCATTGCTTAGCAGGGCAATAAACACCACTTTGGACCTATCAGTAGGGAATTGAGAGGCATTAGCAGTAATCCACTGTATAGGCATCTTTTTGCTCAAATTTTTTTTGGTAAAGGAGCTTTATAAATCGAGGATGCCGCACTCAGAACAGTAGAATTAGCATGCAATTTCCCTACTTGTACTTCTAATACTGTGACTTGCATCTGTACTTCAATTTATTGATCAGTAATGTTGAAAATAATGTTATGCAATTCTGAGATCCAAAAAGTGGGGTTCATATTGGACCTGATTAATATTTAATTATGTTGATTCTGGGTCTGTAGTCCAATGGGTAAGGCAAACAACACAGTTCCCTATTATCTCTGGTATCCAGCAGAATAGCAATGCAAGGATTTGTACCTCCAAGGCTGAGAGCTGTGGTCAGACATAAGATGTACCCAGGAACAGAATGTGAATTGCAGAGAAGCTAGGTACTGACAGGCCAGAATACCCAGAAAGAAAGAAGCTGTGGGATCATATAGGGCAATGATAACTGTGATTGGTCAGAGTGTTTTTATATTTTTCTTTTTTGCCATGTTTTTTATGTTTTGCACTTAGTGTTTTTAATAATAATAATAATAATAGTCCTCTAATAGTCCCACAGTGGGGAAATTCAGTGTGTTACAGCAGCAAAGATAAGATAAGATAAGCAGATACAAATACAAATACAACATGTACAGGAATGTTCCAAGGTGAGAGGCATTACATTAATAGCAGACAGACAGATAGGACGTAGCAGAGGGGGGGGGGGGGGGATTTAACAGGCAGAGAGATATTTCAGTTCTCTGTATGTAATGATCTCCGCTTAGGTCGGTGTTGGTTGTACAGCCTAACCGCGGTGGGGAGGAAAGACTTCCGATAGCGCTCCTTCTCACACCTAGGGTGGAGCAGTCGGTCACTGACAGTACTGCCCAGCGCAATCACAGTCTCATGCATGGGATGGGAGTTATTCTCCCGCATGGAGCTCACCACGGACAGTATCCTTCTGTCACCCACCACCTGCACTGGGTCCAGTGGGCTCCCCAGGACAGAGCTGGCTCTTCTAATCAGCTTGTCAAATTTATTTCTGTCCCTGGTTGATATACTGCTCCCCCAGCAGGCCACTCCAAAGAAGATGGCTGATGCCACTACCGAGTTGAAGAAAGTCCTAAGAAGTGCCCCCCGGATTCCAAAGGCTCTCAGCTTCCTAAGCAGGTAGAGCCTGCTGTGGCCCTTCCTGTACAGGGCCTCCATATGATCTGCCCAGTCCAGCTTATTGTTAAGGAGCAGACCCAGGTACTTATAGGTGTTCACAATCTCGATGCCCGTCCCCAGGATGTCCACTGGTTTTGGAGGGCATCTGCCTTTACGGAAGTCCACCACCATCTCCTTGGTCTTCCCCGCGTTAATCTTCAGGTGGTTCTGGTGGCACCAGTCCACAAAAAACCGGTTCAGTTCTCTGTACTCCCTGTCATCATCGTCTGTGATGAGGCCTACTATTGCAGAGTCGTCAGAATACTTCTGTAGGTAGCAGCTGGATGAGTTGCACCTAAAATCAGCAGTGTACAGTGTGAAGAGGAAAGGGGCGAGAACCGTACCCTGAGGTGCCCCCGTATTACAGATCACGGTACCTGACACACAGTCTTGGGCTCTCATGTATTGAGGTCGATTTGTGAGGTAGTCTAGGATCCAGTTGGAGAGGTGGTGGTCCACTCCAGCAAGGCCCAGCTTGTCTCTCAGTAACCTGGGCTGTATGGTGTTAAAAGCACTGGAGAAATCAAAGAACATTATTCTCACCATGTTCCCTGGTTTCTCCAGGTGAGACAGAGCCCTGTGCAGAAGGTGGATGATGGCATCATCTACCCCAATGCCCGGTCGATAAGCAAACTGGAGAGGGTCCATAGCGGGGCTCACTAGAGGGCGAAGATGTGTGAGAACCAATCTCTCTAAGATCTTCATCAAGTGGGATGTCAGTGCTACAGGTCTGTAGTCGTTGAGGTCCATAGGGTGGGGTTTCTTTGGAACTGGTACCACACAAGAAGATTTCCATAATTCAGGGACTATTTCCTGCCTCAGGCTCATATTATACATATATGTAATTAAGTGTATGGTCCAAGAGAATGTAATTGAAACACAACAATACAATTCAGAAGAGTGTACATAATGTAATATGGTTTTATAGCATGTGAAACAATGATTGTATGACAGATTCTGCTGAGAGATGCTTATTATTATTATAATTATTATTACTACGATTATTTTTACTAGCCAAAGTGGCATTATTAACCTTTCTCTTCTATCCATGGGGTAGGGGACTCACATTCTACCAGTCAGTGAGGAAACCACAAGGAAATAGTTAGTAGGAGATGGCATCAGAGTTTAGTTAACAAAGCAGGTAGGTTTTATCAGTACCAGTAGTTGGTCTGCTACAGATCTAATGCTCAGCAACCATGGATAGAGATAAACTTCAACTGAAATACCCCTTTAAACAAGATTTGCCTGCTGCAAGTGTTTAAATGTCCTGCAACTGTTAAACTACTGCCCACTACTCAAAATGTAACCTACATTCAACAGCCTGATATCCATTGTTGTATTTGTATTTTTATTTAACTATGACTGATAAAACCTACATGCTTTGTTAACTAAACTCTAGTGCCATCTTCCACATTACAATGTCCTTGTGGTTTACTTGTCAACCATTGGTTATGGAGCTTATTCATGTTTTCAGTTTTGAAAAGGAGCTAATATGAGTGGAACTGGTTGTCTTAGTACTACTACTCACCCAATAGAGAGCTGAATATAGTAAGTCTCTACTAACCTGAACACGTTTACTTGTTGATCAGTTCTACTTCAGATTGTGTACACAAATGATACATAAAGAGGCCAGCATGCAGTCGCCAATCATACATTGGATGTTTCATCTCTTCCCCACTCAAAACACATAATTTTACAGATGTTCAGTACCAGTACTATTATTCCAGTTACTGTCCAATACAGAAAAACAATGTGCTTGTCATATCTATGTATAATAGTAGATGCTTGTCACCTGAATACAAGCTGAATGAAATCTGTGACCGCTATTTTCAGCAGATATTTGTTCAGTCCAGTATTTCCAGACAGCAGTTGCCAAACCAGATGGCATCATCCTTTTAGGCCAGTTTTTATCATATCTGGGCAGTTTAAACCTAACCTTGGGTAGAGACTAGCTGCCATACACTGCACACATTAAGTTGGAGAATCTGTTCCAGTAACCATTCTCTCTCATTTAGAAATGGCCCAGTATCATGCAAGACATATATAGAAAATTACTGTCCTGTACGGATGTGAAATAAGGCTCCTTTTCAGCCTCAGCATCAAACTAACCATGTCTTTCTTCTCTTAACTTCTGCACTCCTTGCTTACTACTTCCATAGAAGTGAAATGAGTTATGTGACCTATAGCAGGCATCCTAGACTGCATAGCATGTTGAATAGGAATCTCTGTGTTGATATTCAAAATAAAGTTTAATACATGTTATACATTAGTTACCATTTCTGTTTAGTCATTTAAGTAGATGATTTAGCTCACTCATAATTGTAGAATTGCTCACTTAATTGTAGAATTGCACATTAAATGTTATTACAAATTTGGAGAAGGTCAAATAAAGACCATTGCATATGCCTCCCAATGTTTCCCACCCATTGTCTTGTGTACTTTGCGTTTAATATAATAAAGGCATGATCTTGTTTTGATTGCTTTATTCTTGTAAGTTTTACATACTGATTGACAGAACAGTACGGTGCAATATGCAGTTAAAAGCAAAGAATATAGGACCAAAGTCACACGCTGAGAAAAGCTAATCAAACTTGTACTGTATTCCATCTCCCAGGCAGCTAGAAATTGATTTTGTTTAAGTGGTATGTGATAACATTATATTTATTGATGTTCCACTCGTCAATCTTTTATAGAACACTTCAATTTTATCATGATTGTGAAATATATTGGCATATAAATTTTTAACAATAGCAAATATCCAAATTTAAACATCACAGTAAATGGAAAAACTAGAAGATGGGCTAATATCAACACAATAACACAGTAGTGGAACAAGTATGGATATACTAAAAATTCAAAACAAGTCCACCAAAAGATAATATAAAATGCTCATGTTTATTAATTACAAAAATAAATACAAAAATAGCAAATATGGGGAAAGAGGTCACATGACTAAAGAAACTACCACATGCAAATGTGATCAGATGGTAAAATGAGGGGGACACCGCTTAACAATGTAACAAATACAAGCACATGGTTGCAAAATGTGAAGTTTCTTTAGTCATCTGACCTCTTTCCCCATATTTGCTATTTTTGTATTTATTTTTGTAATTAATAAACATGAGATTTTTATATTATCTTTTGGTGGACTTGTTTTGTATTTTTAGTATATCCATACTTGTTCCACTACTGTGTTATTGTGTTGATATTAGAAAATTGAATTCTTGGATATCAAATTTCCTGTAGACAGTAACGGGATCAGACAATCTGATCTTTATCGTAAGGATACAGCCACTAATTCTCTACTACATTCACGTTCTGCTCATCCGATTAATTTAATTCAAAGTATTCCTACAGGCTAATTTTTACTGGCCCATCGTATCTGTTCCACTGATACTGCATTTGAAAATTCAGCACGAGAATTGGGTGCTTGGTTTAGACAGAGAGGATATCAAGAGAGTTGGATCCAAAAGGGTTTTTCATATGCACTTGCTTCCAATCGTGGGGATCTTTTACAACCCTCACAGTCACGGAGAAAGAAATCTGGTCCACAACAAAAGGTAAGATACATTACTACATTTATCAAGTGTATAAATCTCCAAATTTATACACCTGATAAAGAGGCTGTTCAGCCTCGAAACATGTTGTGTGTTTTGGCTTGAATTAAAAGAAGAATATCCTCCACTATCCACTGGGTAAGTGCTGATCTGTTCATTTCCACGGTTTGGAATTGGTCCTGTTTGGAATTGGTCCTGTTTGGAATCTGTCTAAACCAGCCTTATCAGACTTCGAGGTGTCTAGGGTTAATTTTGGGACTGCTCAGTTGCAAGATCCCACCTTAAAAACTGCACTAGAAAATGTGACTGTTCTAAGTGGTGTTCCCCAGGAACCGACCAGCGGTATCCTTTCTTTGAAGTACATGATAATCTGTTATATCAGGTTACCAAAGCTAATAATGAAATTGTGGAACAGTTAGTAGTTCCCAGGCCCTACAGGAAAATGGTGTTAAATATGGCTCATTCGCATGTGTTAGGGGGGACACCTAGCTACAGATAAGACCAGGGAACGTATCTTTCAGAGGTTGGTCAGGATGCTATAAAGTAATTGAAAATTACTGTAAATCTTGTCCTACTTGCCAGGTAAATGCTCCTGTGTCTCATTTCAGAAGCCCTTTGTTGCCCCCACCGTCATTGAAGTCCAATTTGAGCGGATTGCCATGGATATAGTCGGACCATTAATAAAGTCTTCCAGAGGACATCAGTACATCTTGATAGTTCTAGACTATGCTAAAAGATATCCAGAGGCAATCCCTTTGTGAAATCCCTCAGCTAAGTGCATTGCTAAAGAATTATTCCATATATGCACTAGGGTGGGAATTCCCAAAGAAATCTTTACAGACCAAGGTACACCATTTATGTCTAAGGTGATGAGAAAATTATGTAAAATACTGAAGATTAGGCAGCTGAAAACGTCTGTACACCATCCATAAACTGACGGGCTAGTAGAAAGGTTTAATAAGACCTTGAAAGCAATGTTGAAAAAGGTTGTTGAAAAGGATGGTAAAGATTGGGATTGTTTGCTACCATATCTGTTGTTCATAATCAGGGAAGTACTACAGGCCTCTACAGGGTTTTCCCCATTTGAGTTGCTATATTGTAGACATCCCCGTGGTTTGCTTGACGTGGCTAAAGAGACATGGGAATCTGAAGCCACCCCATATAAAAGTGTAATTGATCATATTGCACACATGCAGGAAAGAATCTCCAAGGTGATGCCAATAGTGAAGAAACATTTACAGAGGATGCAAGAAGCTCAAAAAAATGTTTACAACCGTTCTGCTAGAATTAGGGTATTCAATTCAGGTGATCGTGTCTTGATGCTAGTACCAACTGTGGAGAGCAAGTACTTGGACAAGTGACAGGGACCTTTTGAAATCCTGGAAAAAGTTGGGGAGGTAAATTATAAAGTGCCCCAGACAGGCTAAAGAAAATTAGTGCAAACATATCACGTAAATTTGATTAAGACTTGGAGAGAAAGGGACTCGTTGGTGGCACTAGTCTACCCGCCTGCAATTATTGAGCCAGAGTTCCATAAGGTGACAATTGCTGATACTTTATCTTTTTCACAAAAACAAAAGAGTAGGGAATTTTTGCAACATAACAAAAATATGTTTTCTAGCTTGCCAGGTTGTACGAATGTTATTGAACATAATATCATTACTGAACCGCAGGTAAAAGTGAAGGTGAAACCTTACAGAATTCCTGAGGCCCATAGCAGGTTGTCTCAGAAGAGGTCCAGAGAATGTTGTCTTTAGGAGTGATTGAAAAATCAAAAAGTGAATGGTCTAGTCCAATTGTACTAGTTCCCAAACCAAATGGAACTTGGCGCTTCTGTAGTGATTTTCAAAATCTTAATGAGGTTTCAAAAATCGATGCCTACCCTATGCCCCAGGTGGATGCACTCACTGAAAGGTTAGGTCCAGCCAGATACATAACCACTCTGGACCCCACAAAAGGATATTGGCAAATATCATTGGCAAAAGACGCCAGAGAGAAAATTTCCTTTTCTACTGGACTCCCTTAGAAAAACTGGTTTTACTGCCAAACCAGAAAAGTGTGCCATATGCATGGAACAGGCCAGGTATTTAGGTTACATTGTGGGGAGAGTTAGGATTAAGCCCCAGAACAATAGGGTAGAGACAATACAAAATTGGCTACGTCCTCTCACAAAAAACACAAGTGAGGGCTTTCCTGGGAATTGTTGGGTATTACCGATGGTTTGTGCTTAACTTTGCCAGTATGGCAGCACCTTTGTCTGACCTAACAAAAGGTTAAAAGTCGGTAATGGTTCAATGGTCACCAGAGGCTGAAAAAGCATTTAGAAACTTGAAAATGACGTTGTGTAGACAGTCAGTGTTAATGGCCCCAGATTTCTCAAAAGAGTTTGTAGTACAGACAGATGCGTCAGAGGTTGGGTTAGGGGCTGTCATGTCTCAGCAAGTTAATGGAGAAGAACATCCAGTCATGTACAGTGGGGAAAAAAGTATTTAGTCAGCCACCAATTGTGCAAGTTCTCCCACTTAAAAAGATGAGCGAGACCTGTAATTGACATCATAGATAGACCTCAACTATGAGAGACAAAATGAGAAAACAAATCTGGAAAATCACATTGTCTGATTTTTAATGAATTTATTTGCAAATTATGGTGGAAAATAAGTATTTGGTCAATAACAAAAGTTCATCTCAATACTTTTGTTATATATCCTTTGTTGGCAATGACAGAGGTCACACGTTTTCTGTAAGTCTTCACAAGGTTGACACACACTGTTGCTGGTATGTTGGCCCATTCCTCCATGCAGATCTCCTCTAGAGCAGTGATGTTTTGGGGCTGTCGCTGGGCAACACGGACTATCAACTCCCTCCAAAGGTTTTCTATGGGGTTGAGATCTGGAGACTGGCTAGGCCACTCCAGGACCTTGAAATGCTTCTTACGAAGCCACTCCTTCGTTGCCCTGGCAGTGTGCTTGGGATCATTATCATGCTGAAAGACCCAGCCACGTTTCATCTTCAGTGCCCTTGCTGATGGAAGGAGGTTTGCACTCAAAATCTCACAATACATGGCCCCATTCATTCTTTCATGTACACAGATCAGTCGTGCTGGTCCCTTTGCAGAGAAACAGCCCCAAAACATGATGTTGCCACCCTCATGCTTCACAGTTGGTATGGTGTTCTTTGAATGCAACTCAGCATTCACTCTCCTCCAAACACGACGAGTTGTGTTTCTACCAAACAGTTCTACTTTGGTTTCATCTGACCATATGACATTCTCCCAATACTGTTCTGGAACATCCAAATGCTCTCTAGCAAACTTCAGATGGGCCTGGATATGTACTGGCTTAAGCAGGGGCACACGTCTGGCACTGCAGGATCTGAGTCCCTGGCGGCGTAGTGTGTTACTGACGGGAGCCTTTGTTACGTTAGTCCCAGCTTTCTGCAGGTCATTCACTAGGTGCCCCCATGTGGTTCTGGGATTTTTGCTCACCGTTCTTGTGATCATTTTGACCCCGCGGGGTGAGATCTTGCTTGCAGCCCCTGATCGAGGGAGATTATCAGTGGTCTTGTATGTCTTCCATTTTCTAATTATTGCTCCCACAGTTGATTTCTTCACACCAAGCTGCTTGCCTATTGCAGATTCAATCTTCCCAGCCTGGTGCAGGTCTACAATTTTGTTTCTGGTGTCCTTCCACAGCTCTTTGGTCTTCACCATAGTGGAGTTTGGAGTGTGACTGTTTGAGGTTGTGGACAGGTGTCTTTTATACTGATAACGATGTCAAACAGGTGTCATTACTACAGGTAATGAGTGGAGGACAGAGGAGCCTCTTAAAGAAGAAGTTACAGGTCTGTGAGAGCCAGAAATCTTGCTTGTTTGTAGGTGACCAAATACTTATTTTCCACCATAATTTGCAAATAAATTCTTAAAAAATCAGACAATGTGATTTTCTAGATATGTTTTCTCTTTTTGTCTCTCATAGTTGAGGTCTACCTATGATGTCAATTACAGGCCTCTCTCATCTTTTTAAGTGGGAGAACTTGCACAATTGGTGGCTGACTAAATACTTTTTTCCCCCATTGTACCTAAGCTGAAAACTGAACACATCTGAGAAAAACTACTCTATTGTGGAAAGAGAGTGTCTGGCAGTAAAGTCAGCACTAGACTCTCTGAGGTTTTACCTGCAGGGCAGAAATTTAGGCTTGTCTCAGAGCATACCCCATTAAAGTGGATGAGCAAGAATCAGGGTAATACAGTGGTTCCTGGCATTACAGGACTTTGATTTTGTGGTCAAACATAGGGTCAAGGGTACACTGTGTCTCTTCTGTAGGTACCAAGCCCGTCGGCTTTGGGCCAGGGGGGGGAGGGGATATGTAAACAGGCAAATGGTAAAGTGGTGGATGGCAGATATCTGCCGCTGAGAATTATGCTCTCAGTTAAGTAATGGCTGGAGTTTGGTTCTGGGATTTGGGAGCTGCAGGCTCATTCCCAAAGTCCACTTCTGGGGTTGACACCCTGAATTGGGTGTAGCATTTAGATTTAAAGCTGCCAGAGCAGTGTGTGGCACGGCTGGAACACAACTACCCTGCTAAGCTGCTAGAGCCTCCAGGAAAATTGCGCTGTCTGGAGGACAAGCCGGGACTGAACCATATTATACCCCCATCACTAGCATTGTGTGATATACACAAAAATTACTTAACTTATCAGACAAAGCTGAATCCCCAATAAAATGTTGAAAAATTAAGTGAGAAAGCTGACTTAAATGTTAAAACTCTAAACACATAAACTTTTATTACTTAAAGCAGAAAAACTTAACTGTTCATAATATAATACAAGTCATAATGTCTTGAAACTTCAACTTATAAAGGTGGCTTTACATGGGGCGATTATCAGCTGATTATAGGTCACTTGATCAGTGCATGACATGTCATACACTGATCAGGTGATCCGGAGGACCCGCAGGGATAGGAGACAGCGCAGGATTCAAAAGCTGCAGCCAAAGAAACAAGAAATGGCTGCAGGCGGAGACATGTAGGAGGGACGGCGGAGAGTCCAGAGTACGCTGGCTTGCGTACGTGATGATCACTTTTTCTTCCAAAAAATAAAAGTGAAAGAGAAATAAAAGGCTTTTATTTTCTGTGTAACCTGTCACAGGTATTGGGAGAGTCTTTGCTCTCCATTTTTCTCTATATAAGTCTGCTGCTTCCTTTCCTCTGGCTCTTTGTTGTTTGGCAGAGAGTGTGCATGCTGGGCATTCTAGTTCAACAGACTTGTACTGTTGTTGCGTTTTTTTCTGGCTTTCTTGCTATTTACTCTTAAACTTGCGGTAAGATGTCATCCTCTGTGTCTGGTGGTGTTGAGTCCTCCAGGTAAGTCTGCGTCTTGGCGCAAACATCTATCTTGACACTCCTGTAAAATTCCCTTGCCTGATGGTTACGAATTCAATACATGCCACCAGTGCCACACAAAAAAACCCTCTGAGGAATCCACAATTAGAGATGTGGTTAATTGGGTCAAGGAGTATTCAGGACACTATGAAGGACTAGAAAGAGTCCATAATTCACTTGTCTGAGAGGTCCAGATGCAGTGAGGCATCCGCTTCTGTCATACGATCTGATGAGGTGTTCAGGATCATAGAGGAATAGAGGAAGCTAATTCTTCATCTGAGGATTCAGATATGGATATAGCAAAACCGCTTTTTCCTGTGGAGAAAATTCAGAGATTATTGAAGTCCATCAGGTCAAGGGACCATGATGTTGACCGTGGAGAAGCCTCTAGTTCCTCCTCTAGGGGGCCTAGGGCCTTGAAAGTGGACGACATGCTTAGAAGAGCTATGTCCACCGAGTGAAAACACCCAGAGAAGTCCTGTGTGTTATCCAAGAGGTTCAGGACACTCTTTCCAATAGCTGAGGACCAGTTGGGACTTGGGTCCATCACCTAAGCTTGTCATGGCCAAATTGTCCAGGCGAACACTTGTACCCCCTGAGGACGGATCTAGCCTTCAAGATCCCATGGACCACCGGGCAGAATGCTCCCTAAGGAAAGCGTATATGGCTTTCTCTGCATAGTGTTTGATTGGTATCGCTACTAGTGTGGTAGCTAAGAAGCTGTGCTCCGGCCTCTCTTCATTAAAAAGAGATATCGATTTGGGGGTCTCCCGGGACAAATTGTTGTCCTCTTTGAAGGGTATAGCCCTTGAGGTGAATTACCTCAATGAAACCTCTTCTCCAGGTGAAGTTATCTGCCAAATCTAGGGCCTTGACTTCGTCTGTCTATCGCCCCCTATGGTTAAAGACCTTGGAGGGCGGATTCTGCCTCAAAATTTAATATTTGAGGGCAGAACACGATAAAATTATAGAAGGACTAGTGGGAAAGGAAGGAAAGTCCTTCCGCAGTCCTTCAGTGGACAGGGCAGACAGCGTCGCAGAGGACAGTCTCCTCAAAGACCGCCACCTGCAAGAGGTCACCTGTGGATGTTCCAGGTTCCTGAGTGGGAACTCCAACTGTCTTTTTTCCGTGATGACTGGAAAATCAGAAAGCCAGATTTCTGACTATTACCTTCTCCCTCCTCCAAGACACGAAGTTCCTGTGGGGGTAACACATTCATGGGTCTTGGAGATAATCCAGTCCTGTTCAGGCAGAAGGGAAAGAATCATCAAGGCTGCAAAATTCCTGCTGGTTCCTCGGCCAATCACCATCAGGACAGGCATGAAAGTATTGGGATGGATGTCATCAGCTGCAGAAGCAGTTGGGCATTATGGCATCTTCACCCACTGCAGAGAGAAGTCCTATCGGCCTGGAATCACAAAACCAGCGGTCTAAACAGAAGTTTTTTCCTGTCTCAGGAAGCCCACTCGTCCCTTAATTGGTGGATTTGGCTAAAAAAAACAGAAAGTCCATGGTCCAGCATTGCTGGACCCTGTTGACTACAGATGCATCATTCACAGGTTGGGAAGCCCACCTGAACGACATTCTGGCCCAAGGGCATTGGAATTCCCTCGAGAAGATGATGTCATCCAATTGGAGAGAACTCCGAGCAGTACGACTAGCACTGCTTCACTTTGCCGACCAGTTGAAGGCAGTCCGGGTAAGATCGGACAATATAACAACGATCCTTTATTTTAACAAGCAGGGAGGAACTCGGTCACAACCTCTTCTAAGCGAAGTGGGGAAGATCTTGAGTTGGGCAGGGAAGAACTTAACCCATCTTTCTGCCATACATATCCGAAGGTCACTCAATGTAGTGGCGGATCAATTGAGTCATGGCATCATTGTTCTAGGGGAATGGTCTCTCCATCCAGAAGTCTTTCAAGCAATCACCCTGAAATGGGGTCATCCAGAGATAGACCTGATGGCAACCAGACTCAATGCCAAGGTAGAGCAATTCTGCTGTCTATACAAGGAGGACAATCCCTTGTATTCAAATGAGTCACGGGATATATTGGAGGCTTCCCCAATTCAGAACCTGGTGTCTCAGGGGCCCAGGCTCTGCCAGGATCTGAAATCCTTCAATCTGACAGCCTGGAGATTGACCAGTCCCTATTACGATCTAATGGACTCTCAGGAGCCGTCTTAAGTACTCACCCTAGAGCAGAGTCTACAAATAAAAACTACGCCAGGATCTGAAACATCTTCATCTCCTGGGCATCAGGTAGAGAAATTGAGAGCTTGGAACCTTCCATTCCAGAGATCCTGTAATTCCTTCAGGATGGCTTGGATAAGGACCTTAGCCCTTTCACTTTGAAAGTTCAGGTTGCTGCCCTATCAGCCTGCTTAGATAAGCAGCTATCTGCAGACCCGCTGGTTAAAAGATTTTTTAAGGGTGCATTCAGACTTAGACTACCTGTTACCCACCCAATCCCTCAATGGGATTTATCTACTGTTCGAAAGGGGTTATGTGATTCCCCCTTGGAGTCTCTAGGAGAGGTTGAGATTAAATTTCTCACACAGTGTTCCTTTTGGCCATAACCTCAGCTCAGAGAGTTGGTGAACTCCAGGCCATATCTTCAGTAGAACTTTACATATCCTTTTATCCGGATAGAGTACAACTAAGGTACCCTCATTTCTATCCCAGCCCGTCATCTCCGGAGGAAGTTAAACTTCACTTCCTGGATGTGGCCAGATGCCTCGGAATTTATATTCAGAGATCTCGGCCTTTTAGACGGTTAGAGTATTTTTTTCTACCATTTGCTGGGAAGAATAAAAGGCTCAAGGCCTTTAAAGCCTCCTTGGCACGCTGGATTAATGAAGCCATAAAATTGGCTTTCACTGTACAGGGCTTAGACCCCCCCTGACTTTGTTCGAGCTCATTCTACAAGAGCCATATCTACCTCTTGGGTGGAAAGAAGCTCTGTTCCTTGGGAACAGATTTGTTCGGCAACTTCTTGGCGCTTTCTCCATACCTTGTATTATTATTATTGTTTATTTATATACAGTAGCACCATTAATTCCATGGTGCTTTACATTTGAGGGTTTACATACAGCACACAAAATATAAAAAGCAAACATAATACTGACAGTGGCCAACTGGAACAGTGGGATACAGAGCGCTGCCTCCAAGGGCTTACAATACTTTTGTTAATCATTATAGATTTAACACCCGGGGTACAGAGGTCACTTTCTTTGGCCTTTCCGTGTTAAGTTCCATACTTCAAGATGGCCCTCCCTAGGGTTCTTCTTGCTAGATCCCCAGTATTGTGCTGCTGGTGGGACGAAAGGGAGGTGTAGATTATGATGTTAATCTTTTTTTCCCTTAGTCCCAACAGCAGCACAAAGCTCCCTCCCTATGTGTTATGTATTTGTCTTTATAATTACACGCTGGGGGTTGGTACTTCCTTCCTTATATCGAGGAAGGAAGTACCAACATTTATTGTTCATTAAAAATTCCATTCTGTCCTACCAGCACACAGGGGCATAAATACCCCAGTATTGTGCTGCTGTTGGGACTAAGGGAAAACAGATTAACATCATAATCTATACTTTGTATAATACTTGTATAATACAGTGGGTAACAGAATGTAGATAACTTACTAATATATGCTTTCTAGAAGTCCCGTCATGTTAAATCACATTGTGAAGAACCACCTGATGTAAGCCTGAAAATACCTGCTCATAGAGGGTCATGTGATGTCATCAGCATTGCTTATTGAAACACTCCTGCACCAGTTCCCTGGTTGTCCAGTACCTTCATTCAGGCAGGAAACTGGCACCAATACAGTGTGTTCCAAGTTGCAAGCACAGCTTCTGTTTCCATGCCATCACTGCACTGTTTATAGTACATAGCTAACAAGAATGACCTGCTTACTGCAGTGTACTATTATGGTGCAGGACAGAAAGAGGTTGTGCAGGAATTTTTTATTTATGGCCTAAATATGTAATTGATGGGAGGCTGACAGCCAGCTCATGCATGGATTTATCTGTTTGGGGACACTTCCAACGCCCGTACTATACACTGCACAGAGCCAGAAGCAGATGGTTCCATGTCCTGTATAATGGCCCTGCAGCATTACTGCAGCTCTGTTCCCATCACCTTCAATCTGAGCTGAGCTGCATTACCAGCACCTGTCCACTACACAGGGTATATAACAAAGACTCTCACACAACTCAAATATATAATAAAATCCATTTTATTAAATATTAAAAATAGAAAAAGGAATAATAAAAAGTAGGAATACAGAGCCCAGATCACAAGAACAATTAAAATGGGTGCATCTAAAGAAACTGGTCTATATTGCTTTATACCACATTCACTGTTTGTATATGATTTGTAGGGGTTTCTTTCTCTCCCATAGTATAGTGAATTTTCTTTGCTATTTATTGTTATATATATGGGTCTTTCATACCTCTTATTCTGTGTGGTATAATTAAATCACTATACACACGTGGACAAAATTGTTGGTACCCCTCGTTTAATGAAAGAAAAACCAACAATGGTCACAGAAATAACTTGAATCTGACAAAAGTAATTTGCCAAACTACATGTTGACAAGCCACAAAGCTTCTGGGAGAATGTCCTATGGACAGATAAGATGTACCCTGCAGAGATTCAAGACACCCTGTGCCAGATGCAGCAAAGCAGCCCCAGAACATAACAGAGCCTCCTCCATGTTTCACAGTAGGGACAGTGTTCTTTTCAAGATATACTTCATTTTTCCGTCTGTGAACATAGAGCTAATGTGCCTTGCCAAAAATTTCGATTTTTGTCTCATCTGTCCTTAGGATATTATCCCAGAAGCTTTGTGGCTTGTCAACATGTAGTTTGGCAAATTACTTTTGTCAGATTCAAGTTATTTATTTGACCATTGTGGGTTTTTCTTTCATTAAACGAGGGGTACCAACAGTTTTGTCCACATGTGTATATAGTACTTTTTATATATGATTGTATCCATTATTTATTATATATAGAGATATAGAGATGAGCGAATCGAAGCTGACGAAGTGAAATTCGATCTGAATTTCAAGAAATCTTCGATTCGCATCGATTCCGGATTTCCTCACGCTTCAATGTATCGAATTGCCCATTTCCGATCGGGGGTTTTAACCCCTTGAATGCTGCGGTCAAACATGACCGCGGCATCCAAGGGGTTCCGCCATGCTACCTGTACCCCTTGGCACCCCCCGTGGTGATTAAAAATAAAAAAATATTGATACTCACCTGTCTGGAGCTCTTCCTCCCCAGACCTTACTGTTGGGGCCTGTGATTGGGTGTAATGACGTCGGCGCCGACGTAATGTGCTGGCGTAATGACGTCATCATGCCCCCACGTGACCGCTGAGGACCAATCACAGGCACAGTAGTGACTTCCAGGGAGGAGGACTTCATTCGGAAGAAGAGGAGCGAGGAGGACGGTCAGACAGTCGGAGTCCCAAGAGAGGTGAGGTTTAGGTGAGTATAAGTGTTTGTTATTTTTAATCGCTTCCCCTGGGCCTCTGATTATTATACTCTGGTTATTATACTCTGATTAGTATCCTCAGACCCCAGAGTATAATAATAGCACCAGCTCTAGGGGGGATTCCCCTTCTCCTTCTGCCCTCCCCGTGCATCTCATATCACGTCGCTGGGGCCCACTCACCCCTCTGCAAGTAAGGCCGCGGGCCCACGGCAAGAGTATTTGTTGATCGGAGGCCTAGTGGAAGTGAGCAAACATATAAACCAGTGTTACTCACCTCTCCGGCGCATAATGACGCTGGCGTAATATACGTCTGTCACGTTATTGAAGAGGACCAAAAGCAGCAGGGAGTCATGGCGGAGCCCAAGAGAGGAAAGTGCCACTGGTTTTTATGTTTGTCACCTCCCCTGGGCCTCTGATCATTATACTCTGTGGTCTGAAAAGACCCCAGAGTGTAAAAATAGTTTGTTGTTTTTCGTGGTAATTTTTGGTGTACACCAAAAATTTTGGGTTCTGCTGAACCCGAAATTTTTGCAAAATTTGCAACACCATAAGGGCCATGATGGGACAATACTGTGTGTAGGGACTACTATGGGACATTTTTCTGTGTGAAGGGGCCACTATGTGACATTATACTATGTGTAGGGGCTGCTATGGCACATTATACTGTCTGGAGGCCACTTTGGGACATTATAGTGTGTGTAAATGGGGTGTTATACTGTGTGGGAGCCAGGAAAGGGGGCGCTTTACTGTGAGGGGGGGGGGAGCAAGTCAAGCATTTGCAATGGGGCCCAGTCTTTCCATAAATCATGATCACTGTACATCCTCATGATCTTAATCCCATCCTATATAGGAACACATCTATACACATACAATAACCAACAGAAACTTAATTAAGTTATCATGGAAATGAATGAAAGTAATGTACACATTTAGGGTATTACTCTTATATTAAGCAAATAATCACTGCTAAAAATGGGAATGACCTTGAAAACTGAGACCTATCAGAGTACTAAATACTAAATAATGTTGTGACTCTCCATTCTTCTATATTTTCAATAAGCAGTCTGCAGAGAAGGAAAAGCTGAACTACTATGGCAGTTATGTAGCAAACCTAATAGGATTATAAAGAGATCACTAATTGGTTTTCTGTTAGATTAGACTCCCATGAATCATCTGTAAGTATTAAAAAAATCTGCCATCATACACTTTACAATAGCAGAATAGATCATTTATGTTTGTGGGTTACTTTACAAATTAAAATTGACTATATTTTCCATGTAAATGAAAAGTCTTAGCTTGTTGAATTGTATAATGCTGAATCTTTGTACTTGGTTATCCTGCTGAGATCGAAGGAACAATATCAAAATGTAGAATGTAAAATAGCCTAATGGGAAACCTAATTCAAGACTTTAATTTCAGCTGTACAAAGGCTTCTTCTCGGTTGGGAATCCCACATTCATATTATTCTATAAACAACAAAAGCACAACTCCCCAGAGGGAACCAAAGTCTCAATTATTCCTGGAGCGAAGATCCAATGTTGTTATTTATGTTAATTTTAATGCTAAACAATAATTAGACTTCAAAGTGTCACTCGAAAAGATAAATTGCCTGTGTTTCATGCAACCACCTCTGTCATGTCCCAGGACTTGGTTTAATTCACTGACATGTATCTGTGATACTGTTTGTCTTTGTAGTTTGTCCCTTTTCTCTCTCTGTATCCTTAGCTGTGATGCTGTAGCTCCTCCTCTCTCCCCCTCAGTTTAGTTTCACTTCTTTGTAAGCAACATGTCTGCTCAGCTCCTGGTATTTCATCATTTTTCACCTACTGCTGTATGAGGTTTACAAGATTTACCTGGATTAAAGCATCTGGAATCTTATCTACACCTCCTCAGTTGAGTTGAACACTATCTGATAAATATCTTGGTGTAAATTGCTGGTTAGCATAGAGACTACAGGACACTCTCACAACCTCACACTTGCAGCCAAGCTATTGAGTCAGAACAGTGAAAAATGATGCATAAAGACTGCCAGATACGGCTGTAAGACAGTTCACCAACTTCTGACATACAGTCAGTCACAGCAAGTTACCTGAAGCCAGAAGGAATCAGCATTGTGTAAGTTGCATTTGCAGCTCAGACTCCCTCAGCATAAGAAGATTCTAGCAAGCAGCCATCTTACTCCAGCAAAGTTATATTTATCCTGTTTGAGTTGCATCATGGCTGAAGGGCACCCTGAAGCACAAGGTAGCATGGACCTCAGTCTGCAGCCCAGTGAGAAGGCTAGACGCTCAATTAAACAGGTTAGAGACAATCTAGAAGGTTTAAAGCATGAACTTTCCTGTGAACTCTCAAAATGGTGGCAGGAAATACAGACTAAGATATCTGCCATGTGCTTGCCTGCATACCATATATCACCACTAGAGGGAGCTCTGCGACAGCTTTGTTCTATGCATGGACATTATAAAATGAAAGCTGAGGAGTATGAAAGCATATTGAGGAAACTTCATACAGACGATTCCTTAGTTGAATTGCAAAGCTTCCAGCATCTCAATTCAGAACGAGACAGCTTAGTACATGAAACTAAGTTAAGGACAGAGGCAAGAATTGCGCAACTGCAGGAAATGGCATCCCATGTTTCTGAGTCTACCAAGCGTTCAAAGCGTACATCTAAGTCACGTTCCTCAAAATCTTCCACACTCAGTGAGCAACTTATAAAAGCACGTGCAGAGGCGGAAGCTACTAAGATACAGGCAGCCTTTGCACAACAGAAAGCAGAGATGGAAGCTAAGGTAGCTCAACAGAAAGCAGCGATGGAAGCTAAGGCAGCTCAACAGAAAGCAGAAATGGAAGCTAATGCAGCAGCAATGGAAGCTAATGCAGCTCAAAAAAGGGCAGAACTAGAGGCTCTAGAGAAACAGAATGAGCACGCTGCAGCCATGGCAAGGTTAAGCATTTTAGAACAGGCCATCAGTGGAAGTGAAAGTGACAGCACCAGTTTGTGTGATGTGGAAGCAGAGGATCCCCTCAACCGCACAAGAGACTATGTACTAAGCCAAAGCAGTGAATCCCTATTTGTCACAAATGTTCCTGTCAGGGACAACATTTCTCCAGAGCAACAGGGCACAGTATCTTCTGCAGCACAGCACATTCAAGGTCAGTACAATGCCCTGCCTGTCCAGCATCCAGTTTCTTCTTCCTTCATGGATTCCCAAAGCCTTGCACCTCAGCAAATGCAATATACTGATACTCAGGTAAACACCAATGTGACACCATACTACCAGACTGCAAACAACCGTCCAGTCTCACATCCATATGTGGCTAAACCTATGGACTTTAAGCTAGCTCCTAGGCTGAATGCCTACGCAGCCCCTACACTACCTACCTCTGTTAACCAGAACCCCACTAACAACGTAATCACCGCTACTCAGCCAGCAACTCAATATTTAAAGTCAGAGAGAACAGACATGTCAGAGTTTGCAAGGTACATGGTTCGCCGTGAGCTTACTAAGACTGGACTCACAAGGTTCGATGACCAACCTGAGAACTACAGAGGCTGGAAATGTGCCTTCAAAACTGCAATCAGTGACCTTGGCATTACTGCAACTGAAGAATTAGATTTGCTTATCCGGTGGCTTGGCCCACAGTCCACAGAACGTGCTAAAAGACTCAGATCCGTCCACATTTACAACCCCATAGCAGGCCTTACCGCTGCTTGGGAAAGACTGGAGAAAACCTATGGCAGTCCTGAAGCAATAGAGAATGCTCTGTTCAAACGGTTGCAAGGGTTTCCAAAGATATCTGGTAAGGATCATCAGAAATTTCAAGAACTTAGTGACCTACTCATGGAGCTCCTACTGGCTAAGGCGGACACTCTCCTACCGGGCCTCAGTTACCTGGACACTGCTCGTGGGGTAAACCCGATAGTCACCAAGTTGCCATATAATATTCAAGAAAGGTGGACCACAGTTGGGTCAAGATACAAAAATGAGAATCAAGTCTCCTTTCCTCCATTTTCCTACTTCTGTGAGTTTATCAAGAACATTTCAGAATCCAAGAATGACCCAAGCTTTTCCTATGGGGATCCCAGTGTTCCTGGTTCACCTCCTATTAAGTATGACAGCTCATATTCTAACTATAGAAACCGCAGAGGCCCAGTTTCGGTGAAAAAGACTGATATTCTTCCTATACCTACATCAGCACCAGAAGAAAGCAGTTGCAACAACAACCAAGACGAAAAGGTAGAAAATCCTAACCGTCTGTGTCCTATTCACAAGAAGCCTCATCCCCTCAAGAAGTGTATTGGCTTCAGGAGGAAACCAATCCAGGAACGTAAAGAGCTTCTAAAGAAACTAGGGATATGTTTCAAATGTTGTGCCTCTACTGAACATGTTGCTAGAGACTGTAAAATTGCTATTAAGTGTATAGAGTGTGGCAGTGAGAACCATGTACAAGCTCTTCATCCATCCCAGCCTAGTGCCACACCGCCTAGAGGTTCCCCTTCCCCAACTAAGCATGGCGGGGAGAACACAGTTCAATCAGCAAATACTACCACAGTATCTTCCTCATGTACAGAAGTCTGCGGAGAAGACCTTTGTGACAAGTCCTGTGCAAGGATATGCCTAGTCAATATATACCCCAAGGGCCAACCAGAAAGGGCTCTGAGGGTGTACGCCATCTTGGACGACCAGAGCAACCACTCACTTGCAAGGTCAGAACTCTTTGATCTGTTTAACTTAAAGGGTGATACTTATCCATATACCTTGGGTACTTGTAGTGGCATATCAGAGGTTTCAGGAAGAAGGACCAGTGGTCTTGTAATAGCTTCTCTCAAGGGCAATTTGGAGATACCTTTGCCCACACTTGTTGAGTGCAACCAGATACCATCAAACAGAGAAGAGATACCCACACCAGAGGCGGCTTTCCAGCACCCTCATCTAAGGGCTATAGCCAGTGAAATACCATCCCTTGACAAAAATGCAGACATTCTAGTTCTGCTAGGTAGAGACAGTCTCAGACTGCACAAAATACGCCAGCAAATTAATGGACCGCATGATGCACCATTTGCCCAGCGCCTCGATCTAGGATGGGTTATCATTGGCAACGTCTGCATAGGTAGGATGAAAAGGCCCACCAATATTTCTTCATTTAAGACGCATATGTTACCAAATGGTCGCAGCAATTGTTTTCAGCCATGTCCACATCACTACCAAGTGAAAGAGAAGATAAGCAACAGTAAGTGGCTGCATAATCACCGAGACAACGTGAATACTTTCCTGCCTGGGGACGACACCCTTGGATTAACAGTGTTCAATACAACAAGTGATGACAACAAGCTGGCACCGGCAATAGCTGATAAAGAATTTCTCAAACTTATGGACAAGGAATTCATTCAAGATGATTCCAACAGCTGGGTAGCACCCTTACCTTTCCGCTCCCCGAGATCAAAACTACCAAACAATCTGAAGCAAGCAGTTTCTAGATTTTCCTCTTTAAAACGTACCCTCAAGAGGAAACCAGAGATGGAGAAACACTTTGTAGGTTTCATGCAGAAGGTATTTGAGAGAGATCATGCAGAACCTGCACCTCCACTAAAGGAAGGAGAAGAATGCTGGTACCTTCCATCATTTGGCGTGTATCACCCTCGCAAACCTGACCAAATCAGGGTCGTGTTCGATTCTAGTGCTCAGTATGAAGGCGTCTCTCTCAACAACCTGCTCCTCACTGGTCCTAACCTAAACAACAGCCTCATAGGAGTCTTAATCCGTTTCAGACAGGAACCAGTTGCAGTGATGGCCGACATCCAACAGATGTTTCATTGCTTCATTGTTAAGGATGATGACAGAAACTATCTCAGGTTCCTATGGCATAAGGACAATGATGTCAACAATGAAGTCATAGATTACCGGATGAAGGTACATGTCTTTGGCAATAGCCCATCTCCTGCAGTAGCGATCTATGCACTGAGAAGGACCGCCCATGAAGGTGAGAAAGAGTATGGCTCTGATGCTCGTCAGTTTGTTGAGAGGAACTTCTATGTTGATGATGGTCTTAAATCCTTACCTGCAAGTGAAGAAGTAGTGATCGATCTCCTCTCTAGAACACAGGAAATGCTGTCTGTAGCTAACCTCAGACTTCACAAGATCATCTCCAACAATATGGAGGTAATGAAGGCATTTCCCTCTGATGATCATGCAATCAAGGATCTTGATCTCAGTTCTGATACTCCTCCTATGCAACGCAGCCTAGGATTGCTATGGAACACTGAACAAGACACATTCACATTCCAAGTGTCTTCTTGTGACAAACCTTTCACCAAACGAGTTGTTTTATCTGTTGTGAACAGCATTTATGATCCTCTTGGTTTCATTGCTCCCATCACCATTCAAGGCAAGCTACTACTAAGACAGCTTACCACTGAGAACATGGACTGGAACACTCCACTGCCTGCTGAGAAACAACTGAGGTCTGACTGTGGCACTAACTTCGTTGGAGCCTGCAAAGAACTGCAGTTAGACAACTTCTTATCCAACAATGGGTGCACTTGGACGTTTAACCCTCCACATTCATCCCATATGGGAGGTTCCTGGGAACGTATGATTGGGATCACACGCAGAATCCTTGACTCTATGTTGATGGACCACAAGTCGACACTGCTTACCCATGAGACGTTAATAACCTTTCTAGCTGAAGTGTCTGCGATAATCAATGCAAGGCCCTTCAGACCCTGAATCTCCAATTATCTTAACCCCAGCAACGCTTCTTACTCAGAAAATTGGTACTGCTGCTACCTCTCCACGTACCTTAGATCACAGTGACATTCACAGACGCCAATGGAAACAATTTCAACACCTGTCTAATGTGTTCTGGCACCGCTGGAAAACAGAGTACCTCCACATGCTACAGAGCCGTCACAAATGGCAGACCTCAAAACCTAATCTCCAGGTGGGTGACCTCGTCCTTCTAAGGGATAAAGAAGTCCATCGGAATGAATGGCCTATGGGTCTCATCACTAAAGTTGTCCCTAGTGATGATGGGAAGACTCGGAAAGTGGAGGTCAAGGTAACCAAGGGAGGCTCAGTGCGAGTTTTCTTCCGCCCAATTAATGAACTGGTGCTTCTTCTTCCAAGAGGAGACGTCACATAAAAGAAGATAAGGACACCATTCACAGCTCATGGCGGGGAGCTTCCTTCCATGAACTAAAACCGTGTTCTTGTGGATTACAGTGTGGGTCGGTGGAGGTGTTGGCAAATTGCGGCTTCCCGACCTGAAGATTGGTTTATTTGGACTAACTGTTGATTATTGTTTGTTGTGCATGTTTCTTTTTTGTTTTTCAGGTTTGAAGAGGACTTTATGGACATCTCAGGACATTTAATGTTTGTTTTCATTGAAATCTAAAGATTTCAGGCGGGGAGTGTCATGTCCCAGGACTTGGTTTAATTCACTGACATGTATCTGTGATACTGTTTGTCTTTGTAGTTTGTCCCTTTTCTCTCTCTGTATCCTTAGCTGTGATGCTGTAGCTCCTCCTCTCTCCCCCTCAGTTTAGTTTCACTTCTTTGTAAGCAACATGTCTGCTCAGCTCCTGGTATTTCATCATTTTTCACCTACTGCTGTATGAGGTTTACAAGATTTACCTGGATTAAAGCATCTGGAATCTTATCTACACCTCCTCAGTTGAGTTGAACACTATCTGATAAATATCTTGGTGTAAATTGCTGGTTAGCATAGAGACTACAGGACACTCTCACAACCTCACACTTGCAGCCAAGCTATTGAGTCAGAACAACCTCACTTTATTTCTACAGATCTTTGAGCCTCTGTTGCTTGGTGGTTCTTGTCTGAGAATCATACTTCAACTAATATTGCTTTATCAACTGTGCAAGTAAAAAAATATGTAAAACTAATCTCGAGAGGTTTGCCCATCTCTAGAGATAAGACACTGCTGTATCTGGCAGGTAATTTCCAACACTCGGTCAAGGTGAGTCTACATGTCTATGAAAGGGTCAGAAGAAATAGATGTCAGCCAAATAAGAGTTCAGTAAATGGTTATCTATTGCATATGGCTGCTAGTTTAGCGGCAGAAAAGCTGGTGATAGGCTCTCTTTAATGATGTGTGGGCAACCTAAGCTAGGTAACTGAAAAATGTCCATACACATTAGTTACACGTTGACTAACAGCCTGCTGATGACCTAATGTCTAAGAAGGCTTCATAGCCAGAGTTTTCTTTCAGACTATATAGCGCTTAATAATTAGCTAAAAACAAAGGGGTTTCCCCACCTCAGCAATTTATCCCCTTTCCACATGATAGAGGATACATTGCTGAGGTGGGGATCACAAAAACAGGGGTGTTTTCTCCCTATTCTGATTGAAGTATTGGTTGCTTTGTTCATTTTAATGGGACCATCAGAGAAAGCTGAAGTCCAGTGTTTGGCCATCTCTGGCAGTTCCATTGCAATGATTGAAGTGGGAGCACACCTTTCTGACCACCACTTCATTTAGATTCAGAAAAAAAAACACTCTTGAGATTGCTGGGGGTCCCAGTGGTCAGACCACCATTGATCTGCAATGTATTCCCTATCCTGTGGTAGTTAATGGGTTTATAGTAAAATTTCTTAGTTCTAGGGCATTAAGAGCTGTATCCTGGTGGTCTATTGTAGGTCTGGTAATGTTTATATCCTGGTGGCCTATAGTAGGGAAGGGTATACTGCAAGGATCCCTGGTGGTCTAGGATAGAGTAGGAGGTATTATCAATATTGTTAGTTTTCAAGGGCAGTGAAAGCATTAATGACACTACCCTTCAAAAAGGTTTCTCAACTTTTTTAAGCCTAGAACCCCCTAATAAAGTTCCAATCGAAACCTCCAGAAAGCGATCTGTTAGAAATATAATGCTCAATTTGCCATCAGTAACTCTGGTGGCATTTCTGTCAGATTTAGGAAGAATTGTTCAGAATACAGTCACAATGCCAGACATCACATTGGACTGCATTATTGAGATTTGTGGGGTGTTGATAGTATCTGTAGTGAGACTGATGTGGCACTGGAGCATAGCTGCTATGCAGAAAAGGATAGATAAAAGTGGTGCCCACATTTTCTTTTTGTTATGCGCCACATCTCTGACCTAATCTCCTGCTACTTACCGACCCTAACTTCCGATCCGCTCAAAACCTCCTACTCTGTTCTTCTCTTATTTACTATTCACACAACCGCCTCCAAGAATTCTCCCATGCATCCCCCATATACTGTATATTTATATTTATTGTGGCAGTGTGACTGCTGGAGTAGCATGTTTGTGCCATTGAAGGTACAGAAAAATGTGTATTTCACCCTGGGAAAGCTGGGAAGAAGAAAAACATATCTGGAAAGTTGGGTGTTTTATTTGGTTTGCAGACCAGTGGGTTGTTAATGAGGTTAATTAGCAGCCAGGTAGAAGCTCTCTAGGTAAAGTGTTTACCCTTCCCATAATGCTCCCTGTCTGAGGAAGACAGGCTGTGCCAGGGCCAGTGGGAGTGAGTACCACATGAGTTGGTGAGAACCCCTGTGTTTGTGGAGATATTGGGTAGTAGGCCCAGGCTCTCATAGTGAGGACACTGAATATGTTAGTAGCCAGACGGCTGAGGATTTATTTTTGTACTGTGATTTACATGCGCTTTTGCTGTGAAACAGAAACGTCTTGATGAAGAGATGGCGACTTATAAACCCCCCAGATCAGAACCAATCTCATTACAAACCCCCTGATAAAATATATGACATATCCATCATAACAATGAGATATTTTTCACACCATGTCTGTTCTTGACAGAAACATTAAATGGGCTCATAAAATAGATGCACTGAGTGGCATTTGTCTCCAGAAGCCCCTGAAAAAAGTATACAGTGTGATATTTTTTTTAATGGACATACTGCATGGAATAGCATAGTCTGCTGTGTAGCAAAAAAGTATATCCCACGCAATGGAGACTCTTCATAAGTGGAGGACACACAAGGAAATTGCTGCTAAATTTCCACATTTACAGTGGGGAAAAAAAGTATTTAGGCAGCCACAAATTGTGCAAGTTCTCCCACTTAAAAAGATGAGATAGGCCTGTAAGTGACATCATAGGTAGACCTCAACTATGAGAGACAAAATGAGAAAACATATCTAGAAAATCACATTGTCTGATTTTTAAAGAATTTATTTGCAAATTATGGTGGAAAATAAGTATTTGGTCAATAACCAAAGTTCATCTCAATACTTTGTTATATATCCTTTGTTGGCAATGACAAAGGTCAAACATTTTCTGTAAGTCTTCACAAGGTTGGCACACACTGTTGCTGGTATGTTGGCCCATTCCTCCATGCAGATCTCCTCTAGAGCAGTGATGTTTTGGGGCTGTTGCTGGGCAACATGGACTTTCAACTCCGTCCAAAGGTTTTCTATGGGGTTGAGATCTGGAGACTGGCTAGGCCACTCCAGGACCTTGAAATGTTTCTTACAAAGCCATTCCTTCGTTGCCCTGGCGGTGTGCTTGGGATCATTGTCCTGCTGAAAGACCCAGCCATGTTTCATCTTCAATGCCCTTGCTGATGGAAGGAGGTTTGCACTCAAGATCTCACGATACATGGCCCCATTCATTCTTTCATGTACACGGATCAGTCGTCCTGGTCCCTTTGCAGAGAAACAGCCCCAAAGCATGATGTTGCCACTCTCATGCTTCACAGTAGGTATGGTGTTCTTTGGATGCAACTCAGCATTCACTCTCCTCCAAACACAACGAGTTGTGTTTCTAACAAACAGTTCTACTTTGGTTTCATCTGACCATATGACATTCTCCCAATACTGTTCTGGAACATCCAAATGCTCTCTAGCAAACTTCAGACGGGCCCCGGATATGTACTGGCTTAAGCAGGGGGACACGTCTGGCACTGCAGGATCTGAGTCCCTGGCGGCATAGTGTGTTACTGACGGTAGCCTTTGTTACGTTAGTCCCAGCTTTCTGCAGGTCATTCACTAGGTCCCCCCGTGTGGTTCTGGGATTTTTGCTTACCGTTCTTCTGATTATTTTGACCCTACGGGGTGAGAACTTGCGTGGAGACCCTGATCGAGGGAGATTATCAGTGGTCTTGTATGTCTTCCATTTTCTAATTATTGCTCCCACAGTTGATTTCTTCACACCAAGCTGCTTGCCTATTGCAGATTCAGTTTTCCCAGCCTGGTGCAGGTCTACAATTTTGTTTCTGGTGTCCTTCCACAGCTCTTTGGTCTTCACCATAGTGGAGTTTGGAGTGTGACTGTTTGAGGTTGTGGACAGGTGTCTTTTATACTGATAACAATGTCAAACAGGTGTCATTACTACAGGTAATGAGTGGAGGACAGAGGAGCCTCTTAAACAAGAAGTTACAGGCCTTTGAGAGCCAGAAATCTTGCTTGTTTGTAGGTGACCAAATACTTATTTTCCACCATAATTTGCAAATAAATTCTTAAAAAATCAGACAATGTGATTTTCTGGATTTGTTTACTCATTTTGTCTCTCATAGTTGAGGTCTACCTATGATGTCAATTACAGGCCTCTCTCATTTTTTTAAGTTGGAGTACTTGCACAATTGGTGGCTGACTGAATACTTTTTTTCCCCACTGTATATAATAGCATACCTCCCAACCGTCCCGGAATATGCAGGACAGTCCCTGATTGTGGGTCATAACCCGTAGTCCCGGTCGGCAGGAGGTATGTCCCGGATTCAACTCATCTGCGCCCGGAGAGGACGCAGATGAGTTGAATACAGTGGTGAAGCAGGAGCAGACAGCTCCCACTGTGCCCCCTATGTGCTCTGGCTCCGGGAGCTGTAGATGCGATGTGATTATGTCACTCACATCGCGCCTGCAGCTCCCTTAACAGTCTGGGACAAGAGACTGCAGATTGCACAGCAGGCGAGTGAGGAGAGGTGAGTATAAGTGTTTTTTATGTTAGACTGGCAGATGAAGAAGGACATTAAACTGAGGGCGGATGGAGGGGGCTTTAAACTGGGGGCAACTGGAGGGGGGAATTAAACCTGGGGGGGTAGCTGGAGGACATTAAAATAAGGACAACTGGAGGAGGACATTAAACTGGGGGGAAATAGAGGGGGACATTAAACTGGGGGCAGCTGGAGGGGGACATTAAACTATGGAGAAGCTGGAGGGTGACATTAAACTGTGGGTGCACCAGGAGAGAGACTATATACTGTGGGGTCAATTTGAAGACAACATTATAATGTGGGGGCATATAATAGAAGGGAATGGGCAGAGTCAATCTAGAAGTGAGTGGAGCTAAATTTGCTGCGGCACGCATAAGGCGCTGCACATTTTGTCCCTCTTTCTATCCTCTAAAGGTTAGAAGGTATGTAATAGTACTTTGAATTATTCTGTATATCATTACTCACCATGCAGTTTTCCTGTTACTGAGTCGCCAGTAATGATATAAAGAAGTGAGAGCACTGGGGATTTGGGGACTGGATTCTGCTATAGCTACATCCAGTACATTGGTATCACCCTTTGAAAAGCTCTTGCTTGCCAGCAATTGATGTGCTACTACTTTAATAAATCTCCCCTGGGTTTCCTTAAAACTACCCCCTCCTCTTCTCTCTCCAATCACAAGAGAATAGTAGAGCTTTCTTCACTACTGTAATACCATTCAGTGGAACAGTTGAGACAAAAGGGAGGAGGGAGAAGTACTCTGCACTGCCAGGCAGAGAAGGAGAAGTCTTGCTGTATACTCATCACCTATATGGACTGTTTTTTTGATGTCCACAGCATGAGAGTCACATAACCTGGAGAAAAGGATAAGTGTATGCACTCGTAATGTGCTTAGTTGTGTGTGTGTGTGTGTTTTTTTTTATGGATATGTATGTGTATATATATGTCTGTAAATAGTCTGCGATAAGCTGCAGCTATTATTATTTCAATACTGCATAAAACATATAATCTTTTTGTTGGTGTTGGAGACTGAGACTTTAATAGTCAGTTTGCTAATACAGATATAGCATCCACTCTTTAGTGTGACTCTCCACTATATGTAATCCAGTATCCATCAAAGTTTTTTTCTCTCTTGATCATAGTTTACACAATCACAGTATACTTACTTAGAACAGGAAATGATTTAATCAGAAATGATTTAATCAGAAATTACATTCCCTCGCATTCACACGACCAAATTTCACCCGTGTGTTCACCGGATTTACCAGGCTGAACAGTATCCCGGGAGAGGGACTCCTAGCAATACAGTTAGCTATGCTGCAAGGAGTCCCTGCCTCCCAGCAACATACATTCACATACTATAAACAGTACAGGACAGTATGTCGCTGGGAGGCGGCGACTCTTAGCCTCAAAGATAACTATTATGCAAAGAGTCCCTCTCCCGGAATACTGTTCAGGATGGCAAATCCATCGAGCACATGGACCAAGTTACATGGCAGAAACTCAGTCGTGTGAATGAGACCTAATACAATTGAATATCACTTAAACAGTTAAAGGGGTTATCCAGTTTTGTAAGAAATATGGGCCAAATAGCAGGGTGCATCAATACGAAACACTTCCTAATATACAGTTGTGCTAAAAAGTTTACATACCCCGGCAGATTTTTTGGTTTTTGGGCCTTTTTTCAGAGAATATGAATAACACAAAATCTTTTTCTCCACTCATGGTTAGTGGTTGGTTGAAGCCATTTATTGCCAAACTTCTGTGTTTTCTCTTTTTAAATCATAATGACAACCAAAAACATCAAAATGACCCTGTTCAAAAGTTCACATACCCCAGTTCTTAATACTGTGTATTGCACCCTCTAACGTCAATGACAGCTTGAGGTCTTTTGTGGTAGTTGTGGATGAGGTTCTTTATTTTCTCAGATGGTAAAACTGCCCATTCTTCTTGGCGCAAAGTTTCCAGTTCCTGTAAATTCCTGGGCCATCTTGCATGTACTGTGCGCTTGAGATCTCCCCAGAGTGGCTCAATGATATTGAGGTCAGGAGACTGAGATGGCCACTCCAGAACCTTTACTTTCTTCTTCTGTAGCCAATGACAGGTCAACTTGGTCTTGTGTTTTGGATTGCTGTCATGTTGGAATGTCCAAGTACGTCCCATGCGCAGCTTCCTAGCTGATGAGTGCAAATTTGTCTCCAGTATTTGCTGATAACGTGCTGCATTCATCTTTCCTTCAACTTTGACCAAGTTTCCTGTGACTTTGAAGCTCACACATCCCCACATCATCAGTGATCCACCTCTATGCTTTACAGTAGGAATGGTGTTCCTTTCATCATAGGCCTTGTTGACACCTCTCCAAATGTAATGTTTATGGTTGTGGCCAAAAAGTTTGATTTTTGTCTCATCACTCCAAATACCTTGTTCCAGAAGTTTTGACGCTTGTCTCTGTGCTGTTTGCCAAATTGAAGGCATTCTTTGTGGCATTTGCGCAGTAATGGCTTTCTTCTGGCAACTCGACCATGCAGCCCATTTTTCTTCAAGTGCCTCCTTATTGTGCATCTTGAAACAGCTACACCAATAGTTTTCAGAGAGTCCTGTATTTCAGCTGATGTTATGTGTGGGTTTTTCTTTGCATCCCGAACAATTTTCCGGGCAGTTGTGATCAAAATTTTGGTTGGTCTACCTGACTGTGGTTTGGTTTCTGGGCATGTTATCAGGCCAAAATCACCAGGGTATGTGAACTTTTGAACAGGGTCATTTTGATGTTTTTGGTTGTCATTATGATTTAAAAAGAAAAAACACAGAAGTTTGACAATAAATGGCTTCCACCAACCACTAACCATGAGTGGAGAAAAAGTTTTTGTGTTATCATTCATATTCTCTGAAAAAAGGCCAAAAAAACAAAAACTCTGCCAGGGTATGTAAACTTTTTAGCACAACTGTATATCTCCTGTCTAAGTTCGTCACCGTTTGATTTCAATCTTATTTATTTTCAGGTCATTAACCTCAGAGTGAGGTGTGATGTTTTGTTTGCAAACTCACTATCCCCTCCGTCCGAGATGCAGTTAAGGCAGCAAATGAAACCTCACAGCATTATGTGACCTCTGATGTGGGAGTGACTTATTACCTATGATTTCATTGCAGGGTAGAGTGGAGATGGGAGGGGTACACAGAAAGTTAGAGCAGGCAGATGATTCATGGAAAATGTAGTTTGGACGCAGCCTAGTTTGATACTTAAGGACATGAGTCCTTTTTTGTTCTTTTTTTAGTGTTGTCACATTTTAAAAGCCATAACTTTTCCATTTGAATGTCGACTTGAAGGCTTGCTTTTTTTGCAACTAGTTGTACTTTTCTTTTGCACCATTTTAGGAAACATTTAGCTAAAACTCTTTCTAAGTGGCCTGGCAAAAAAGTCAGTTTCACCATACTTTTTATGTTCTAAATTTTATTTGGTGCACTGGGCATCATAAATAAACTTATTTACCAAATTTGTTTTATTGTCAACATATTTTGAAAGACATAACTTTAGAGCTGTGTGGGGGCTAGTTATTTGCAGGATCAGCTGTCATTTGTAAATGTTTTTATTACTTTATAGAATTATATTTTTTGAGACAGTGCAACCAATAAACAGCAATTTTGTTGTTTTTTTTTTTTTTTTTTATAATGTTCACTGTGCAGAATATATAGTGTTCAATTTTTATAGTATGGGCTGCTATTGAAGCATCAATACAAAATATAGCTATTTTTTATTACTATTATTTTTATCAGTATTTAATTTATTAATATTTAATCTTTTTAGATTTACACTTAGTCTTATACTTGAACACTAGGGGGCGCGATAGCCTGCATAATACATTGCAATAATTTTTAGCAGTAAAAAAAAGCCACAAACCTCCCCCCCCCAAAAAAAAACACATGTTAAGTAAACATATGGTAAAGGTTAATTAGCAACTAATCTGAGTGATATGGCTATCTATTATACAAGCAAAGTTATTGAAATTTTGTATATTGCTATTTTTTTCAGCAAAATTCACTTTTTGAACAAAAGGTAACAATCAAAATTTTGCAAAAATAAAGTATATTGTGTCTTGAGAAAAAAACAATCTCAGAAATACTTTAATCATCAAGTCTGCAAGGATGTACATATACAGTGGGGAAAAAAAGTATTTAGTCAGCCACCAATTGTGCAAGTTCTCCCACTTAAAAAGATGAGAGAGGCCTGTAATTGTCATCATAGGTAGACCTCAACTATGAGAGACAAAATGAGAAAGCATATCTCGAAAATCACATTGTCTGATTTTTTAAGAATTTATTTGCAAATTATGGTGGAAAATAAGTATTTGGTCACCTACAAACAAGCAAGATTTCTGGCTCTCACAGACCTGTAACTTCTTCTTTAAAGGCTCATCTGTCCTCCACTCATTACCTGTAGTAATGGAACCTGTTTGAAATTGTTATCAGTATAAAAGACACCTGTCCACAAACTCAAACAGTCACACTCCAAACTCCACTATGGTGAAGACCAAAGAGCTGTGGAAGGACACCAGAAACAAAATTGTAGACCTGCACCAGTCTGGGAAGACTGAATCTGCAATAGGCAAGCAACTTGGTGTGAAGAAATCAACTGTGGGAGCAATAATTAGAAAATGGAAGACATACAAGACCACTGATAATCTCCCTCGATCAGGGGCTCCATGCAAGATCTCACCCCGTGGGGTCAAAATGATCACAAGAACGGTGAGCAAAAATCCCAGAACCACACGGGGGGACCTAGTGAATGACCTGCAGAAAGCTGAAACTAACGTAACAAAGGCTACTGTCAGTAAAACACTACGCTTCCAGGGACTCAGATCCTGCAGTGCCAGACGTGTCCCCCTGCTTAAGCCAGTACATATCCGGGCCCATCTGAAGTTTGCTAGAGAGCATTTGGATGTTCCAGAAGAGTATTGGTAGAATGTCATATGGTCAGATGAAATCAAAGTAGAACTGTTTGTTACAGTGATGGCCAAAAGTATTGGCACCCCTGCAATTCTGTCAGATAATACTCAATTTCTTCCACAAAATGATTGCAATCACAAATGCTTTGGTAATAATATCTTAATTTAATTTGTCTTCAATGGAAAACCACAAAAAGAATTGTCAAAAAGCCAAATTGGATATAATTCCACACCAAACATAAAAAAGGGGGTGGACAAAAGTATTGGCACCCTTTGAAAAATCATGTGATGCTTCTCTAATTTGTGTAATTAACAGCACCTGTTACTTACCTGTGGCACATAACAGGTGGTGGCAATAACTAAATCACACTTGCAGCCAGTTGAAATGGATTAAAGTTGACTCAACCTCTGTCCTGTGTCCTTGTGTGTACCACATTGAGCATGGAGAAAAGAAAGAAGACCAAAGAACTGTCTGAGGACTTGAGAAGCAAAATTGTGAGGAAGCATGAGCAATCTCAAGGCTACAAGTCCATCTCCAAAGACCTGAATGTTCCTGTGTCTACTGTGCGCAGTGTCATCAAGAAGTTTAAAGCCCATGGCACTGTGGCTAACCTCCCTAGATGTGAAAAGAAAAATTAACGAGAGATTTCAACGAAAGATTGTGCAGATGGTGGCTAAAGAACCTTGACTAACATCCAAACAAGTTCTAGCTGCCCTGCAGTTCGAGGGTACAACAGTGTCAACCCGTACTATCCGTCAGCGTCTGAATGAAAAGGGACTCTATGGTAGAATACCCAGGAAGACCCCACTTCTGACCCAGAGACATAAAAAAGCCAGGCTGGAGTTTGCCAAAACTTACCTGAGAAAGCCAAAAACTTTTTGGAAGAATGTTCTCTGGTCAGATGAGACAAAAGTAGAGCTTTTTGGGAAAAGGCATCAACATAGAGTTTACAGGAAAAAAAAAGAGGCCTTCAAAGAAAAGAACACGGTCCCTACAGTCAAACATGGCGGAGGTTCCCTGATGTTTTGGGGTTGCTTTGCTGCCTCTGGCACTGGACTGCTTGACCGTGTGCATGGCATTATGAAGTCTGAAGACTACCAACAAATTTTGCAGCATAATGTAGGGCCCAGTGTGAGAAAGTTGGGTCTCCCTCAGAGGTCATGGGTCTTCCAGCAGGACAATGACCCAAAACACACTTCAAAAAGCACTAGAAAATGGTTTGAGAGAAAGCACTGGAGACTTCTAAAGTGGCCAGCAATGAGTCCAGACCTGAATCCCATAGAACACCTGTGGAGAGATCTCAAAATGGCAGTTTGGAGAAGGCACCCTTCAAATCTCAGGGACCTGAAGAAATTTGCCAAAGAAGAATGGTCTAAAATTCCAGCAGAGCATTGTAAGAAACTCATTGATGGTTACCGGAAGCGGTTGTTCGCAGTTATTTTGTCTAAAGGTTGTGCTACCAAGTATTAGGCTGAGGGTGCCAATACTTTTGTCCGGCCCATTTTTGGAGTTTTGTGTAAAATGATCAATGATTTGACTTTTTTTTCATTCTCTTTTGTGTTTTTTCATTGCAAGCAAAATAAATGAAGATATTATTACCAAAGCATTTGTGATTGCAATCATTTTCTGGAAGAAATTGAGTATTATCTGACAGAATTGCAGGGGTGCCAATACTTTTGGCCAGCACTGTAGAAACACAACTCGTCGTGTTTGGAGGAGAGTGAATGCTGAGTTGCATCCAAAGAACACCATACCTACTGTGAAGCCTGGGGATGGCAACATCATGCTTTGGGGCTGTTTCTCTACAAAGGCACCAGGACGACTGATCCGTTTACATGAAAGAATGAATGGGGCCATGTATCGTGAGATTTTGAGTGCAAACCTCCTTCCATCAGCAAGGATATTGAAGATGAAATGTGGCTGGGTCTTTCAGCATGACAATGATCCCAAGCACACTGCCAGGGCAACGAAGGAGTGGCATTTCAAGGTCCTGGAGTGGCCTAGCCAGTCTCCAGATCTCAACCCCATAGAAAACCTTTGGAGGGAGTTGAAAGTCCGTGTTGCCCAGCGACAGCCCCAAAACATCACTGCTCTAGAGGAGATCTGCATTGGAGGAACCAACATACCAGCAACAGTGTGTGCCAACCTTGTGAAGACTTACAGAAAACATTTGACCTCTGTCATTGCCAACAAAGGATATATAACAAAGTATTGAGATGAACTTTTGTTATTGGCCAAATACTTATTTTCCACCATAATTTGCAAATAAATTCTTAAAATATCAGACAATGTAATTTTCTGGATTTGTTTTCTCATGTTGTCTCTCATAGTTGAGGTCTACCTATGATGACAATTACAGGCCGGCCTCATCTTTTTAAGTGGGAGAACTTGCACAATTGGTGGCTGACTAAATACTTTTTTTTCCCTACTGTATGTCCTTGCAAAGTTAAGCAGCTGCATGAAAACATGCAGCTGTAGGAGCAGGGTCCTGGCTGTTACTACAGCCAAACATCCCATAAGGAAGACAGGGGTGGTTTACAACAAAATGTAAACATCTGTGGGAGTTACCATGATGCAGCATGATGACACAGGTCAGCTCTGCAGTATAACTTAGGAGGCTGCATTCCTCCTATAACTGGGGCTAATGTATCAGCCCTAGTTACAGGGAAATCAGCAGAAAAAAAACTATAGTAAAATGCCCCCAAAGGTCTATTATGTATAAAATGTAAAAACTAAATAAAATTATAGAAAAAAAAATAAAGCTACACCACGCCCACATCACAGATTCTAGACTCTCCTCTGGCAACACAACAATATGTGTCACTTTCGGAAAAATTACCATACGGGAGAGGGAAAACTATTGAAAAAAAAATTTGAGCTACTAAAAAAATAAATATGAAAATCATGAAAAACATAAAATAGCATTTCAGATATGAAAAATTAGGGACCCACAACTATCAAGTATATTTGGAATATCTTGTGGCTATAGCCTAGATAAGAGTACCCCTTTGAAGCCCATATTAGGCTGGGTCTTTAAGGGACCAATAAAACCTCTGCTCTGCCAGTCTGACTTAATTTTTCTATGCCACATATAGTGGAAAATGTACCTTTGTATTTTGCTTTATAATTTTTATAATATGTATGTTCCTTCATTCTACTATATAAGGCATGTTTAGTGCAACTAACATACAGTTTAATACAACAGCATTTAATGTAATGTATCACACCTTGACCTGTGACTTGTTATTGTGATTCTCATTAATATACTGGATATTGCTGTGTGGATTTTCAACTTGAGTGTCCCGCAGAGGTGAGGTTTTTGTTTGTGCTCCACGCTTGTGTTATATTTTTTTATTGCACTGTTGGGGCTACAATCTTACCTAAAGTTTTTTGCTTTCCTACAAACAAAACTCAGTTATTGTGGGAGTATTGCATTGATTATGTTTTCCTGTGGTAGGATATGCCAATTTATTTTGATAATTTATTTATAGGTAACAACAGATATTTTAATACATGGTTTCCCAAACTGTGGGTCACAATTTCCTGGTGGGTCATGTAAACACCAGGGTGGTTATGAGTCAAGTTGAGAAATTTCTTGAAATGCAAACGCCAGCAATACTAATTACCGGTATTTTGCAAGTACTCCAAAAGGACCTTTGATGTTGTCACAGTGATGTCACTAGTCACAGGGACAGAGCTTGTGTAATATTCTAGAAGCCTTGCAGGACTGCATGTAGGAAGAACATGGAGATAGCAGTTCTGAGTGTGTGGGGTGAAGAAGGATGTAGCAGAGCTGTGTGTGGGGGGAGTGGATGTAGCAGAGTTGAGTGTGGGGAGGGAAATCTTAATTTCTCCTTGATGTCATAAACTGACCCTTGCAGATATTGTTAAAAAAATAACTCCCAGCTGTGTAATTTTTGTCATGTGAGCAACAATCAGAACAAGTCCGTTCTCTCAATGTGAGTCTCATAGGAATAAATATAGAAACAGACTATCTGCCTGCAAACGACAAGATGTGTCAGTTAGAGACTCTTTTTACTGGACATATGGTAAAACTTGCACATCTGGGAGTTCTTCTTTACACCAAAATGACAAGTGGCAACTAGAGATGGACCACTTGTCACAAGCTGGGTTCAACCAGAATATTCAAAATTGTTCGGTTTTTAAGGAAACCAAACAAATGATGATTCGTCTCAAACAAATTAAAATGGCCGCCACCACATTTTCTAGCAGGAAATACAGAAGAGACACGTGTGTGACTCAGACTATGACATACTGGCACCACCTACCATTAGCTGATAGCTTCTCAGCCAATAGAAAGTGGTAGGTGGACACCTTACATTGCTACATAAGGTGCTGCAAGTGTCATCATGAGCTAGTTGTAATAATGGTGGAGATAGGGATGTAAATGTGATTCATCTCACTGCATCATACAGAGCACAGATCTAAAAAGCTTGCAAGCAATAATTGGAATAGGATAATTTAGTCAGGTTCAAGCAATTACACAGATTACTAATAGAAATCAATAGATAGGAGTGAGGGTATAGCTGTGCTACTGTTTGAGAATGGGAATGATGCATTCCTGTTCTCACACAGAATTACAGACACACAGACAGTTAGCCCTTTCATTAGCAATAATCTAATTTTGTTTAAATCTGTTGTGCAACAGAGCAGTTTAATCTGTATATACAATTTTTACTGTGTTACAAACTTTTTACCATTAAAACAATCCTGTTAGTGAAAAATCTTTCATTAAGGGCTTAAATTTTATTTAAATTTTTTTCATTAACTATATACTGCTGTTCTAACAGCAAAGCTCCGCCTCTGCAAACCTGAAAAAAAGAAACTCCAATATTTGAGCGTTTTTTTTGTTGTTCACCAAATATACAGTCTAGCCCAGGGGTCAGCAACCCCTGGCACTGGTGCCGAAGTCGGCACCCAAGGCATATCTACCTGGCACAGGACTCTCTCTGCTCTAGGTAGCAATCTCTCTCTAATCCTCCTTGTAAATGCAGTCGGAGGGGAAGATGCACTGGGAGGTGGTGGGAACATGAGGCACAATGTCTAAGTGTCCAGGCCAGTAGCGTAGTCAAAGGTCAGCAATTACCTGTGCAAAGTATAATATAATAATAAGACTGTAAAAAAATTTTTTGATTTCTTCAACAAAAAGACTAGGCTGTGTGATGGACATCCTCTGCCCCCACAAAGCAGGCTTGCTGCAGTTATGGTTTGTGTGATATGACTTTCATTTAGGACAGTGTTTCCCAACCTTTTCAGACTCAGGGTCCCCCTGGAAAAAAAAAATTCCTTGGAGCATCCCTACCAAATAATTTTTACCAAAAGTCAAAAAACATCCTAAGTCGCAGATAACATTGCATAAAGGCATGGGATCATCCTTCTAAATACTTCTAGAGTGTTGAGGCCCCCTGTTAGTAATCACTAATGTAATAGGGCGACACCCTTACAATTATTACATGTCACACTGAGTACTTCATCTTTTGATTTTCTTTTCCAAATCGGCACCCCAGACTAAAAAGGTTGCTGACCCCTGGTTTAGCCTATGCTAATCTGAAACAAAAACCTCTTGTTGTTTAATGTTTTTTTTTGGCTCTGCTCACCAAATACACAATGTAATGGAGTGTTAATCTGAAAAAAATATTGATTTCTTAAGCAAAAAAAGACTTACACAAAGTGCCAGATTTGTTGCCAATCACTATAATCAAGCACTGTGTGCAGTAAATGACTGAAAAAAAACAGGGCCAGGCAAAAAGAGGGGGACAAGGAACTGCATGAAAGTACTAACAATAAGAATGTGAGTGGCAACAGCAACACTACTTCCTCAGGATTGTTGTACTTCCTGAGAATGAAGAATACTTAGCTTGCAGTCACAGGAGGATATTGCATCCAAGAGTGATGCAATCTTAAGTCAGGCTTCTATATGTTCCTCCTTCATAACACATAATTTATCGCAGGGCCTTTCTGGACTGTCTTCTTCACATTCTTCACTGACATAGCTCCCTGGTAGTGATTTGGCACCTTCTGAGAAATCTATTTCTCCCAGTCCAGAGCATTTTTCCTCCTCTTTTTGATGAGCTGGATGAGAACAGTCAGCATTGTGTGCATGCAGAGGAGGAAGACATGCCTGGTGGTGGTGGAGGTAGTAGTGGCAGGTGGTGTGGCA